>JAVLVB010000560.1:88039-119098 GCA_032876305.1 Orestias chungarensis | reverse complement strand
ATAATTTTGGGATAATCTCCAGCAAACCATTCGAAAAGCGCTGCCACCCAGTTTGCCCACAGCCTGATTACCAGGCACCAAATGCCAGCCACTTGTAGTGACCAGCGCCGCCAGCAACCACTCTGCTCTATGAAAATAAACAAAAACAAGGCAAAGAACACCAGGCCGGGGAACATCCAGCTCTGATCAAATAGAGGACCGTAGAGTGATTATAGAGCGAGGTCAGGAAATAAAAAAGAAAACTGTTCAGTCAATGTCATGACTTAGCTTCTAACATTATTTAAACTTCACTGGCTTCTAAGTGGAATACAAAACCACAGGTTCCAACAGATGAGAGCAAAATAGAAGGTTTAGTGGAAAGATAATTACACATTATAAATTCTAAATGCCAACAAAATATATACACACTTTACTTTTGTGTATCAATATTAAGCAATTTAATCATAATGGTTTTTCGAAGTAGTAACTGTACATGGAAAGTCCTTTTTATTTCTCCAACAGGGACCAGTGAAAACTCACAGATTGTTATGGGGTTTTTCATTATACATCATTGCCATCTTGTGGAGGGCATGGGTTTAAAACAAAATATAATCCCAATTTAAAACCCCTTTTCCTTAATCTTAATCAGCCACAGTCCTGTCGCAGTTTCTAAATTTTTATTAACACATGAAAATCTGCATCATGATATTACACAAGCATAAAGTCACAATATAGTGTTTTCCAAGTTATGCCCTAAAACATGTCATTTAGCTTTCTATTGCTTTAGGTCTACAGGTGACGGGATTTGGCGCACTTCTTAATAAATGCTGCCATCTAGTGGACAAAACAAGAAAACTCAATTTAATCAAGATTAGCACTACAGCAAAATCCTGTTCATTTTAAAAAAAGAACAGGAAATAGAATTATTGAAATACATTTTTTAACGAGTCTTGTTTACTACAGTTTGATTCTTTCCAATAATGTTTCAAAGTAAATAATCTGTCACAAAGTTACAATGCAGAAGGTTTCTCTTAAATTCATAGATCAAATAAAAAACTGTAAACTACTTGAAATCACCAGGCTTTCACTATAAAAGTACACGGCTGAATTAGTATCTTAACACAAGTAAGTTTGTTCACTGACAACTGAACTTTTAAATGACTTTCTTTTATGATATAATAAACTTTGAATCTATCAATTTATTCATAAATAAGTTGCCAAACCAAAGAAAGCCATTTACACCTATTTTTCCAAAAGGTTCTCTAAAATGTAAACAAAAATGTAATTAATTAGTGTAAAATTACAGTCTGTGCGTATATGAAACAAAAGTCCCATCCATTAGCATGCAAACATAGCTGAGACAAGCACAAGCTTAGTTCAATTACACTCAAAAAGCCCTTTTCAGATTAACTTACCGTTTCTAAAAATTGTAAATTTACTCCTCAATTCAGGTTTTTCTCCGTTGTTGCAAAAGTCTATTCAGTGTACAGCAGGCTTTTCATTTGAAAGCTTTTCATGTAGTATCCAGAGCAATTTCCAGGCAAAAACATGTTCATCCCAAAACACATATTAGGTGTCACTGCAGCGCAGAAGCAGGGAATCTCCTCACTCAGCCTGCGTCTCCACACGGCACTCACGTCCAGCTCTTGTTTTCTTGTGTCCTTGCAAGTGAGGAAGTCTTCCCGCACTTTCAGAATGAATGAACTCCACAGGGAAGCAGCTTTGACCTGCAGAATTATTCACGACAGCAGTAACGAGATCATATGCACACTCCTCACCTTTTTTTTCCTCCCTCCTGCCACATCTCAAACCTCGGCTGTGGCACCAGCCTGCTCTTGAAACCGTTTCCTCTGCTCTATCCCTGCACTTGACCACTCCTTTCAATCAGTTCCCTGCCACTCTAGTGTTAATGATACTTTATACTCACATGGCATCATCCAAAACCAGTCACCTTTAGCCATCTCCCAATCTCCCACCCACCCACCACCTCTAGGCTCATCCTTATCTTGTCCATCTCGCTCGTTCCTGTCATTTTCAGCTCCCTCACTCCCACTCACTTCTCACTCCTGCCCACTTAAAGTCCTTTCACTTGCTCTATTAAATCCTTTGCCTCTACCCAACCATTACCAATTTTCCTTGACCCACTGTTTCTATTAGCCCCTCGTCTTCCACCTCCCCTCCACTCTCCATCGCTGTCTCTGCCTATCCTCCTTATATATCCTCAGCCTTCGCTTTGCCTTCTCCCCATATCCAGCAGCATGAATATATTATTATATACACAATGGAGCCCTGCTTATTGTTTATGAATTACCAGCCTTGCAGCCAAACAAAGCCTATTTTCATAAGAAACCTCCATTTCATTTCAGCTCCAATTAGATTGGGGGCTAAAGAATAGGAGTCCTCAGGCCTCAGCCCCTAAGGATGGCAGGTCCATTCAGCTTCATTCAATGGGGCCTTATTGCTTTCCCATACAAAAGAGCACGTGGATGGGCTTTCAGACTAAAACACCAACCAAAAATGACTGTGAGACAGTACTGTACAATAACAAATCTTTAAAGAAAGGACACAGAGTGCTTATCCTCCCATCCATCAATTCATCCCTCACTCTCCACTTTCTTCCTCTCCTCTGTCCGTACATTGTAAGACCTGGACATTAATGACAGACAGTTGAAAGAGAAAAGGAGAGAAAGAAAGAGAGGGAGAAAGAGGCAAAGCAGCTCAGTTTTTCACAATACATGTCAAGTCTAAATGATCACTGGCCGCTGAATAGTCGAGGGGGAAGACAGAAGAAATGAGTCGTGCTCTTTGGATGTGTGTGTGCACAGCTGATTGATTCTCTGCTTTGAGAAGAAAAAGAAAAGACTGAAGGAAGGAGAGTGGAAGACCTTGATGCGTTTTCGTGAGGTTTTTTTTTTATGAGCTACGCAACAGCCTGAGCAAACCAAAGTCTTATTATGGAGCAGTGGCGTTGACAAGCTGACACTCCATCTTGGTAACAAGACAGGGTTAAAATGAGGAGATGGTGGGCCAGCTCAAAAATTTCGGCAGGAAAATAAAACGGCTTCTTGGGTTGTTTTTGTAAAGTTGGAGTAAATCTGTGAACTGTGCTTTTAATGTACAGCTAGCAAAAAAAAAAAAAAAAAAAAAGCGGCCATCTTTTGTCTTCAGGGAAGGAACTCTATGTACAGAGCCTGGGAAAATTAAGTATATCACATAAAACCTATAAGCTTTAATGCATTGTAGGTAGTAGACCAACACTAACTAGCACAGGATTGTGAACTTTAACAGAAAGGATGAAAACTTTTCTTGTGTTTTGTTTTTACATCCAGTCCACATCACTGCTTAACACAGTCCTGCACAACCAATATCCTTTCCAGAAGTCATTTAAACAGTATAATTATAAAGGTTTGAGCGCAGTATCGCAAAATTTTAACATCCAAATAAGCACTTGTTAATGTATAATCTAACAATAGGTGAGTTGCACATCTAAAACTGACCAAATAAACAGACACGCCAGTCAAGAAGAGCATAAGTCTGAGAAGTAGCCAAGAGACTAATGGTAACTTTGGAGGAGCTGTACATTTCCACAGCTCAGTTGGAGAATATCATAGAAGTACTTGTTGCTACAAGACGGCCATGAATCCTGATAGCCATTACCAGTTCCCAATCCATATTGGGAACAGAGCGAACATATAGAAGAAGAGGATTCTTGGCACCCAAAAACGGTAGGAAAAGTAAACCTTAACCCACCTCCCGGTGCTTGTAACGTAGTGGTGGAAGTATCATCTTGTAGGGATGCTTCATAAGGTGGGACAGGAAATCTTGCCAGATTTTAATAAATGGAGCTATATTCGGGGGAATCCAGACAGAGAAAAATGATTTGAGGATATAACGTACTTGCAGTTCACCAACACGGGGCAACACACATGTAGAGCAAAACCTATCACAAACATTTAGTTTAGTTTAGGGTGTTTTAGAATTTTGGGTCGATAGAAGTATTCACAGGAACATGGGAACTGAATATACAGCTCTGTAATCTAAGTGGTCGCTGGTCCTCCAGACTGTAAGGATTACAATTATGTGCTTCAGACAGCTGATTAGGATGCTTTCTGGGTATGTTCCTCTGGGGTTTTGATTTTTTAAGGCACATAAAATTCAGAGGCATTCACGGGTTTATTTTGAATTTGTTGGAGGGACTCTGGGACCGTCCTGTCCAGTGAACTCCTTGTAAATCCACAAAATGAGCAGCAGAGTTTCACAGGGGCGAGGGACGTCTAGCTTTCTGCTTCTGAATCTGTTATCTCTACAACCTACAACCTGATCTTATTCGAGGTGGATAAGGAGGGGAATCTGTATAAAAGCATCAGTTATATGCAGAAACAAAAAGAATTATGTAAAAATTAATCAAACTAAGATGGGCCTTATTCCAAGTGGTCTTCCAAAAAAAAATGTTCCTTATTGATGGCTGAGCTGCAACTCGACAGCCAACGCCGCAAGGTCAGAGCATGGCAACACAGAGGACTTTATCATCTAAGATCTGTTTTTTGCAGCATGAATGTTAATTGGGGCTTTGTTACTTAAAGGGAATATTCAACATGACACAAAAGGGGCCAGTTTTCATTACCAGCTAGGGGTTAGAGTAACGCTGAGAAGGTTGACACCTGGGCTTATTCATCTGGCCGAAGAATCAGATCATCTGTTTCACAAAGCTTGACACATTTACCTGAAAGCACAATGGATTTCAAAAGGAAAAGGAAAGGGGGAGAAAAACACCTATCTTGTACTCATTTAAGATGCAGTCAATGCATCATCGGTCTAGTAGTCTGGACTTTAACTCATCCTTTAAGATCATTCTTATATTCTCACTTATGGATCTGATTTACAAACTTTACATTCAAGATAGATACAGTAAACAGATTATTAGTATAGTTAAAGCACTCTATCCAGGTAATGGTAATCCTGACCTAAATATGTAGGCCAGCATCTCAGGGAACGAGTGCAAGATGATATCTTAATCAAACGAAAAGGTTAAATCCATCAGTGTGCAGCAACAGGATTATACATTGCGACCTTCAGAACTAAAACCAGCTTACGACTATGACTACAGCATGCAACACGTGTTAACACAGATGGATAAATTATTACGGATGTACTTTTGTTCGTCTTAGCCATCAGGACAAGGTATTTTCAAAATATTTCTTCCAATTGGACAGGTTAAACACGGGGATCCAGTCGCAAAAAACAAACAAGACGGACAGACGGAAGAAAGGAAGCGTTGATAGAGGTGAGGCCACAAAATGAAAGATTTGGGGAAGAAAGGAAGGACAGATGGAAGAAAGGAGGAAGGACATAAGAATTGAAAAAAGAAAGGATATAGATATTTTAAAAAAGGAGCCAGACGAAGAACGGATGTGCAAACGATGAAAGAAGGAATTAAGTTCATGAGAAAGAATAAAAGGAAATAAAAAAGGAGATCAGAGATAGGGAGGAAGGACAGCATAAAAAAACCTCGATATAGTTGCAGATAATTGTGAAGAATACATAAAGTGATAAATGGGATTGTACTTTTTTCCCCCACAATACTAGATATAAAAACAACAATCTGCAAATCGAGTAATTTTTTGGTTCATTATCCTGCTAGAGTTTGAACATTCAACCCATTCCTAAAGTCTTAAATCTTTCCCAAGTTTACAAGTTTTGTGTATTTAGCTCCATCCATCTTTATATTTACTTCGACCAGACGATTAAAGCAAAATATTCCCACAACATGATGTCGCCACCGCCCTGTTTGACTCAGAGTGGTTTGTTTGGGTTAATGTACAGTTTGGGTTAATGTTTGGGTTTTATTTTCTTAAAACCCTTAGTAGGTGTGTGTGTGGTTTTTTGCTCTCATACGACCAGAGCACCTACTTTTTCCCGTTAGCCTCATCTACAACAGGCTTTTTGTCATACAGCAAAAAAGACTCTCTATGCTTTCCGCTTCCAACTACGTTAAAAGGCAAAATTAGAGAAGTGGACCTCCAGAATGTCCTTTTTCTTTTTAAGATATTTTGGCTATGACAGCATTATTTCGAACAATAGCCAAGATACCCACGTTAGGTTCGGAGAAGCTGCCATAATTAACAGCTCTGGTGGAATAATCTATAGACCGTACATCAAATAGTAGGCGGAAATCAATACCACTTCGATTATGAAACTCTTTATTTTTATTTTTTATAAACATTTATTTCCAACAGGAAAAGGCTCATGTTTTAGCAGTATTTACATCACACAGTACAAACCTCATATGTGTGCAAGTCACTTAGAAAGTAGAACTGCCATGTGTTAAAAAAATAAAGACTAAATAAAAAAAGGAATAAAAAGGGGGGAAACAATCACTACAGGCTAAAATAAAAACGGACGTTGCCTGTGTCAAATTAAGATCCCTGCAAAATTGTTCAACATTAAATAACATTAAAGAGGTTATGGAACAGCGGTTTTCAAGTAGCAGCTTTTCCAAAACCTTTGTGAACGTTAGAGTACCACTTATGTACCGCATGATGGTCTTCCTGTTAAGACTGTAAACAAGAGGAGAAAAATTATTTCATTTTTCCAGTTCATTCTTCAACAGCCACAGACATTCTTGATGAAAAATGTGAAAGAGGGAGTGATTTATTTATTTTTTAGAATACAGGCTTTTTCCCAAAGAAATGTAATTAGTAATAAGATGGTCGGCTCGCCTTTAAATCTCAGTATATGTCACCAAAGATCTTAAACACAAAGCCAGAAGCTGGAAATCCACTCTTGGTCTCAAACACGGAAAAAAAGTGTTTCTCTTTCTTAGCCAGTGTGTACATTTTAAGTTTGGCATCAAGTCCATAAACGGTATCCTGGTGTTTTCTTTGTCAAAGCTACAAAAGAATGTGAACAATAAAGCTCACAAGTTAGTCTCATCCCAAGCTGGGTCGTTCATACTCTTCAGTACTCTCCGAACAACTTTCTCCAAGTCTCTACGCGCTTTCTGCTCCTCCTCCAGGGACCTCTTCATTTTCTTATTGTCCTATAAGGATAAATAATCAGTTATGCTTAGGGACCTTCTTAGGAAATGAATAATTACACACATTAAACTATTCAAACATCAAATAATATATTACAAAATACGACTAAAACACATTTTCACAAAATTTAGGATAACTAGTAATCTCTAATGTCTGTGTGTATATATATATATATATATATATATATATTTTTTTTTTTTTCAGAAACATTACTTTGTTTTCTAGGCTCTCTATTGAGTTTATAGTTATTATACCAAAGAAATGTTTATGTTAAAAGACTTGGTTCTCTTTTAAAAATCATTCAGATGTTAAAAATGCTCCAGAGTTGTGAACAGACCTTGGCAACAAACCAATTTTAAACAGGATCTTTTGTCTTTTGTTTGATCTTTTGTCTGTAACCAAAGTATAAGTGGTTCTTAAGCTATTGCAAGTTTTTAACTGTGTTTAAAGTAACAAAATGTTGTTGTATAGTCAACTCTCAGAGGTGATAAAACAATCTTCAGACGGTTACCTGTTTCAGCTCTTGAACCTCATCCCGCAGGGCGTAAACCACATCCACCAAGCTCCTTCAATGAAATCAGAGTCACAAGAACCGCTTCGTAAACCATTCTAAGTCATACTGAATGCTCAAATTAAGTTGTACATTAGCAGTAAAACCTACTACACCAGTCAGAAGTTTCCAGACACTCATTATCGGCATGAAGCTCCTATGGATCTATTTTTAAGCAAGACATTTTGAAATGTATTCTTTTGGGGTGTCCTAGTAATATAAAAGTTATTCTTCAAAGGAATAATTAGGTGCCCAATTTTGAATGTATCGTGAATGTTTCTTTACTACACAGATATAAAATTTCCAAGTCAAACTGGCATATTTGTTGTTTAAAGAACCCTTTATCCTATATTTGATTTGGCTTGGCCACACTTTGTGAAACCCACTACTAAACAAAGACAATAACTATCACGTTCATGCCGAAGATGAAGCGAATGTGAACGTCTGACCGGCACCGTTCCAGACTCTTACTTTTCTTCCAGTGCACTTTGTCCGTTCCGATTTGGATCGTCTAGGAAAACCTTGTCCTCACCGGGGATTATCACATGCAGCCCAGTTTCCGGTCGCGATCCTGGATCAAACACAGAGAAGGAAACAACCACTGGTACTTCACTATGTCTGATCTTGCACTAGTGGTGGTGAAATACTCTTGAGACTACAGTCGGTGTGCTCTTTATTGGAAGTACAGACAGCATGTTAGTATGAGCGCGTTAGTCCTAAAACTAAAAGGTAGAGAAAAGACATGGAAATGTTGAGAAAGGTTTTTAAATACAATTAGATTGACTCCACAAAGCAACAAAACACCAGTTTCTAACAACTGATAGATTTATTAAAACTTATAATACAGCATTTGGGACTTTGAACACTTCAGTCATGTAGAACAAATACACTAAAGGATGCTTTAAAAGAACAAAAACAAAAAAAGGACACGGTCAGAATGGGGACTCGTATGCAACATCAGAGCACACAGCTCTTTTTCACCCTGTCCGTACAAGAGTTTGACTTGTCCATCCACACAAGACACCTGTCACAAAAATTTAGCACATGATAGTATAGCCATATTCTTAGATCTTTTTTTTGGCAGCAAGACAACTAGTATTTACAAAACAAGGGAAATTATGTGCTCTTTATATGCCAAGTCCACTCTGACAGCACTCTGAGGTTAAAATGGATGAACTCCGTCTTTGCAGTCTCTTGTTTTTGTTGTTTTGTTCAACTTTTTTATTTTATTTTTTTTTACCTTCAACGCTATCCAACCACTGAAGGTGAGCATTTACACAACAAATGAGTATTCACTTTACAATTACACTGAATACTTAAGTCTATCTTTAGGATTATATCATACAGAATCTTGTTAGACACTAAAAAGTACAGAGTTTCATTGAGTCCACACACCCGCACCGTTTTGCTAGTCACATGATTGTGCAAAAATAATTTAAACATTTCATTATTAGTGGTAAACTTTGACAGAAATCTAAGGAAACAAAAAGGGGAGCAATATTCTTCCAGAGGTCACTTTGTAAACATTGAGATACAATATTAAGTAAACAGAAGAAGAAAAATAATACTAAAATGTGTAAAAAAGTATGTTATAAAGAAATCCTTTCATAAACACATGAACTAACCACAGTAAGAGGATGTCAAGTTGTACTTTTCATAACGACACTGGAAAAATACTTCTTCATAAAAATAGGTATTATTGTGAGAAAGAATGGGGAACCTCACAACACGAGCTGGCAACAGTGAGTTAAGTTTCAGATTTAGCTTAGATGCTAGTTTGTTTAGATGATATTGATCTTAGTGGTTTAAAGTATATTTTTACTTCCACACTTATAATGATCATCTCAAACAACAGCATTTATTCAGCAAATAAAGTTTCCTGCAAATGCTAAATTTGAGTCCTATCAAATTGATTCAAGTCAAGCTAACATAAATTTACATATTGTAACTTTCTATTTTGCAACCCCAGATCTTAGTATATTTTGTACGGATTTTATGTGACCAGCCTATTGGAACTGTGAGGGAGATGACTCCTTTTAAATAACTGTGTTTATTAAATGTAATTTTTTTAAGATGGTAAAAGGACAGAAGAATGGATCCTCCTCTAATGCTTTCCAAAATAAATTATGTTCAGGCTACAACAGCAATGGAGAATACCATCCCCTAAAACACATATGATTGCCAAAGCCAGAGCCGCATTGTATTTTAACAAATACATTGAGTCCTAGAGCAATTTCTGCATAATTGATAATGCTTGAATTGATATGCATATTGTATAATTTTATACATCACTGGCTTAGATATGTTGTTGGATTATATCAGATGATATTAAAGGGGCATGATGCAAAATAAAGGGTGGAGCTAAGACTTCTCAAATATTTTATTGGGTTTTCTTATGACACATTAACACAGAGTAGAGCATTACAGATTGCGAGTTTCCTAAAGAGGAGGAATTTATATTTGGTTTTATTAACTAATAACTATTAATTAAACAGAGTGCAGTCAACTGCTTTTAAGACTCCTTTATTTATAAAATACAGTCTGTGCTCAATGTCTTCTCTATCTAAAAGCCCTCATATAGATTAGATTATTAAATTTTTTTTAGAAACCCAGTTAATCTATAATAATTTTCCACTTGCAATGACAACAAATTTAAGATAAATATATAAAAACTTAGCTTTTAATACAAAACTAAGGGCTTAATAAAACATATGTTTAATAGGTGTTTGAAGGTTTGTAATTTTAAAAGGTAACTTTAATCTGATAAACAAGCCTTGTCAGAGTGTATGTTGACTATATAGTTGCTCTATGAAAAGCCTCAGAGGTTAGTTAGTGAACAAGGAGCAACATGACAGAATGACAATGCTCTACTTTGTGACATAGTCTTTACAAAATGAATTGAAATTTGTGCTTTAAACATGAAAAAAACTATATTAAAACTTTTCCAGCCCTGTTTGTAGCCTACATGCACATTAAACACAGTCGGACCTTTTATGGTTTTTTTACGTTTTCCAAATGAGATCCCAAATGAGTGCCCAGGACAGACGTTAGTGCCAGACCTCAACAGGGCCTATAAAAACACTGATAGTTAATAATAAAACAAAAAAATGCTACGTTCCCCGGAACTTCAAGAATAAAGAGTTAAATAGTTTTTGTAGCATCATAACATCAAGTTCAGATAACTATTTAGAATATTCCTGATGACCCTGGTGATAAGTGCCTGAGAGGACATAGTGTTAATAAGACTTTATTACTGATCTTTAGGTTAAGCTACAGATTCAGGTATCAAAGTCTGCTTTTTCCTCTAATAGTATGTATTTTGTTGTTGTTTTTTTTATAAATTTATTATTTCTAAGGTTTGTCAAACCAATTAAACTCTGGATCACAAAGGGCTGAAAGTCAAAAGTTACACATTTGCATTTGCACACTGCTATTTTTCTGCAAAAAGCACAGGCTTTTATGCCTGTGTTTGTGTTTTTGTGTCTCTTCAGCATCTGTGCTATAGTTGAGCATATGTACTCGAAAACTACATACTGAAAAATAACAAATATATGTAAAATTTAAGATACTCATTCGTCAATTGCATCTGAATATCAGACATGAAAAAAAAAGTCCCCAACCGTCCCTCCCCCGTATCTCCCTCCCTTAGACTACATACTAAAATCCCCACACCCTCCACTCACTCCCAGATTTATGGTTTAACAAGGAGAGTGATCACATTCAAGATAAATTAAGAGCAATTAGCTAACACTTACTGCATGACATCTACAGAAAGAGAGGAGGCACAAAAAAGGGAAAGGCAACAGGAAAATGCTGAAATCATCAAACGAGTTGTCGAAAAATAAATTAATGCATTAAATTAGCTAAAATTAACGTAAAAAATAAATAGATAAATTAAAAATAACTATCTCTTAAATACATTACATAATACGTTTACATTATAGTACAGCCCTGCCGAGCTGTATACTCTCTAGTTCTGATGCGAGATGCAACTCTTGCGCGGCACCGACCCCATCCTGTAACTGTGGGTGGTCCAGATGGAGTCGTAGTCAGAGTCCTCCGACAGGTCAGAGCTCAGTTCTGGCCGGGACATGCTGCTGCGGCGGCCTGGCGAGTCCACGCAGGACTGGTCCATGTCGGCGAGCACGTGATTGTGCATCAGGTCCGTGCCCTGCCAAGCTGGTGCGGCCGGGGCCAGGGTGATGGTGGGACAGGGAGGGGGATGTTGCAAAAATGTGGAGGGAGGAGTAGGGAGTCGAGGAAAGGGGGTTGGGGACGGTATGCGCAATACACAACAGATGGTAAATCATAAAAGAAAAGGTGGATGTGTAAGGAAAGGATGGAAGAAATTATAGTAGGGAATGGAAAAACAAAAACACAAATGTGGGAGAAAGGTGCTCGAGATAAAATCGGAAACATATCCCAAAAGGAGGAAACAGGAGGGAGAGAGAGAGGGGAGATATTGTTAGAAGAAGTTCAGAATACCAGCGTTAAAGATAGACAGTAAGTAGAAAATACAGGAAATGTGACGGATCGGTTACAAGGCACTGATCCATAGAAAAAACATCAAGGTTTTAAAAAGTAACTGCTTCAAAAGTACAAAAGCTTTCAGTCATATCATTTGTGTAGTTTTAGGTCCTTTTAATGAGGTCACAGCTAAGCTACAGGTGTCTCTCACAAGCTGCTTAGCACTGCCTATCAAGCTGGATGAAAAAAGTTAGTTGAGCTTACGCGAAAGATTAATTCAGCTGTTTGACAAAGAAACACACAATCCTACCTTATTAGAGACTTACGGTCAGTAAGCCTACACTTTAAACCATGCATCAAAATCTATATAATGGTATATAAATGCTAAAACATTATATTTTTACACTAGAAACTTGTATATTGTCAGAGTAAGAAAAGAAAAATGCATTTAGAGCAAGAAAGATGGATTTTTCTTCAATTAAGGTCTTTACACAGACACAGCAATCCCCAGTATTAGCCTCTCCGCTTTTCCAAAATGAACTTGTGACAAATTTTTATCTATCTTACTGGAATTAAGAGTCTGTCGCGTTTTGGCGCTGGTGCAGTACGCCTCGATTACTTTCAGGATCTGGGCGTCCTCTTCCAGAGCCGCGGTACCTGAGAAGGCGAACAAAAGGTTGAAAAACAGTTCACATACTCTTATTTCATGACTACTCACTGACTAAAACTTGAGACTGGATTTCTACATGTAAAAGAGAAAATTAATCGCATTTTATTACTTTATTTCACACTAGAAGCATCAGCAGTTTCCTGCTTCTACCCACAGGTTTAAAAAGTCATATTTAACAGAGGAGAAGAGATCGAATTTACACCGTTGAGGTGTCAGATCGTTACCAAATAGGAGAATCATAGGCCCAGATCACACTTCAAGTATATACTTAGAGTATGAATATACTGCAACATAGTAATCAACAGTAAGCTGATACTTGAATATTGAACACATACTCTTCCTCAGAGCAAATTCCTCCTCAGACTGTTTTCTCTCTGGTTTGCGTTTTGGAAGGAGTTTCTTCACACTCTTAGGACTTTTACTGAGGTCCTGCAAATGATAAGAAATAAAAATAAAAATAATGTTTTCCCTGCTAATATCTGTAATTTCAAACAAACACTAGGTGTGATTTTCCTAGTTACGAGGAAAAAGTCTGTCACCTCTTTGTAGCACAGTGCAGCGGAGGGCCTCAGTGGAGGCGCGGGTCGCAGGCAGCTCAAGCTCCAAGGTTTGGGGGTGTTCGGCGGCTCCAGAGGGCCCCACGTCATTGTGGTGTGGGTCATTCCATGGGAGGATGGGTGAGGCAGGGTGTGGTACGTGGGAGCCACCGTCATCGCCCTGCTCTCAGAATGCCCGCACGGCGTGAGATGATGAGATGGGAGCTGGGGAGAGAAAAACAAAAACAAAATGTTGTTCCTTGTCTGTGTCGAGTGAATCACTTTAAGCACCCCAGAAGATGCACAGTCCTTCGCATCTCAATCTGTATAGTTAATGCTGCTTATCATAACCAATTCATCATCCACTTGGTTTTGTCAGCTTTAACACATTCTGTAAATAGAGTCATTTCTCATTTCTTCAAATCAAGTTTCTATTTATTGAAGCCGTTTTAATTAGACCTCCAGCATTGCTGGCGTCACTTCAGATGATTGCTGCAGATTACACAAAGCCAACTGTTTACAACTTCTACGATTTCTAGGAACAAGACGAAGGCTCGAAAAACAAAGAGCCAGAGTGTCGGGGCCCCACACTGGGCATAAATAAATGAGAAGACAACGGGCTGTGTGTAATGATTAAGCTCCTGACCGTGTGGCAGGGGACAGTGAGCGGTTTGTGGCTGGGGGCCGTGGCAGCGCTGTGTTTGATCTGTCTTGTCAGGTGTTCCACCCAGTCCTGCAGGTCCTGCTGGTTTGCGCACACAACCTGGAGACGGTCAAACATTGTGCCTGCGTGCAACAGGGAGGGCAGTATTTAGGTCCCTTTTAGAATGTACATCAACTTTTGGCTCCTTTCGTAAAGCCTTACCGTTCAGCTCAAAGGCATTTCTGTGGGCTTCGCAGTCTTCTAGTTTGGTCACCATCATACCAGTCAAAGGCAGCTTTCCCTGCAAAGACAAAAAATAACAACATAAGTCACAAAAGACACATTTCATTTGAGGTATTTTATAATCAGATTGTAGGACCTGGACGTCTGACCTGGAATATGAAACCGCTCATCCTGGGACTAGCAGACAGCATGAGGAGGACATGGGGAAACAGCATGAGGTAGCGCTCATTCTTCTCCTGAGCAAAATACAAAGAGAGGGACACGTATAAGTGCCCTCATCTAATCTAAGCAGCCAGCTAACAAGAAGCGAGACACAGTTATGGGAAAAAATATTACACCCAACAACCCGACATTATAGCGTAATTGAAGTAAAGAATTATTCTAAATTGTGCACTAAAAGCTTCAGCTCACCATTCAGATAGAGAAAATGAGACAGACAGAGAGAGAGAGTCTTATCAGCTAAAGATAATCTGGCTTGTAAAAAACTGGGGGTGAGGAAAGTAAACATGGTTGATTAAATCAAATCTTTGATGTAAAACTGACTCAAGTTGCTTCCATTATGTGTTGAAGTTAGTTGGCATCACATTTGCCAAATAAAAAAAGATTGATCGATGAGTTCCGACTTCTTTGTGTTTCTGTCTGGTAAGATGTAGCAGTGTGGCCCCTGGTTCTGCTGCAGTGCAAACGGAAGATATGCAAACAGTCCTGATTTCAGCTTAAGTTGCGCTTATTGCCGCATGCCTTAAGGGATTGTTACGCAAGCAAAGCATCTTCCCAACCACTATTCTTCAGATGCTTCAACTGACCTACATATTTCTACTGCAGCCATTAGTTGTCATTTGCAAAGCTAGGCTGCCTCCAAACCAAACACTCCGAATTTAAACCGCAGCGACTGAAAAAGCCACAAATGAGACCGATTTCCACTCCCATGTAGGATGAGCGCTTCACTAAATGAACAACAGGTTTATTAGTACCGGTAATTAAAAAGTACATTGTGATACCTCAGTTACAGCAAATAACTGGCTGGCACATCTAAATGAACCGTCAATCGCAAAATACATAATTTTTGATGATAATATAATTTATATTATCATCAAAAAAAATTATGTGTGAGTGAAAAGATGTAGTTTATAATGAAAAGTTTGTTTTCAGATATGATCATCAGCTTACTGCAGAAAAAATACTATGGTGTAAACATTTTTGAAAACTAAACAAGGCCACATATAATATGTTTCCATTTACTGATTTGGAGCAAATCGACTACTCTAAGCTACTCAAAGCATAATTTAGATGTTCACATAGCTGTCTTTTTTATGAAAATATATGCGACCATTAAAACATTTTTGTAGAACTGAGGAAGTTATTTACATTTTTGCCACTTCTATTGACCTTTTTTAAATTCAAAATGAGCAAAAACACTCATGCTTTAATTCTTGTGCCATCGCTGAGATCGATTGGCCCGAAATCTATTCCGACGCAAACGCAACAAAGAGTCAAAATATTTTCTAGAGAAAGATAGAAGACACAAGGGCCAAAAATGCATAAAGCCTGCTGTTAAACCAACTTGGCTTTCCTTAACAACTCGGCGTTTAGCAAATATTTAACCAAAAGTAGCCCTGTCCAAATACTACGAGTACAAGTAGTAGTAGTACAGGTCATGGACGTACTTAACAGTGGGCTAATATTTATTTATTTTTAAATTTGTCATGTGTTATGTAATAAATTGCAGAAAAACTGATTTTTGGGTTTTCAATAGATACTGGAATAAATGTTTAGAAGTTGCACTGAAATTCACAGCGAAAATTTATATATGCTAATACTTTGAAAGAGACATTTGTTTGCATCTGCACAAAAAGCTACTGTTGTTTTCCAGATCACAGGAAAAACCATGGACTTGATTATGTCAGCGCGATGTGATGGTGTAGATACCTCAGACATAGGACCCTGGACCAAGATCTGGCTCATATATATCACTGAGCCCAAGGTCTTGATGTCGTCTCCCTCCCACAGCCGGATGGCCTCGGTGAGAATCTGCAGCTCCAGCTCCTTTCGTTTTCGCACTTCCTGGCACTGAGCCTAGCGGGATGGAAACAGAAAACGGCCTTAGTGCCCAAAATGATCCTCATGCTGTAGCTATAAGCAACATCTGACAGGACAAAAATACCACAGATCTCACAGAGAGGTTCTTGAAAGACGCCATGCACTTCAGGATATCTGGTCGGTCGGCGTGATTTTCCTAAAACACCAGAGAAAATAGGTTGTTTTTAAAAAGGCAACCTAACGTTAAAGATTTGATGGAAACTTCAGGGCGCGATGCACACCTCCATGTGCCTCTCAAGCTCTTTGAGTAAGGTGGGGTATTTGTCCAACCGCATAAAAGGTTTACTGAGGCCGGTGGTCAGGATTAGGATCCCAGGAGCGACTGCACCATGTCCCTCCATAAACTCCCCCAGTATGTCACTGCAGTTTGAGAAGAAGCGGAAGAGATTTACTTAAAAAAGCACCATCTTTAACCTTCAACAGGTCCTGGCCAACACGCTGTCAGACGTTGAGGTCAACATGTCTGTTTATAGCGCAGAAAGGAAACGTGTGGCCTGATGTTTGTCTCATTGGTGTGAACCTACCTATGTTGGGTGAGGACATTAACCGCAGAGGGATGGTTGGAACAGTAGCCGACATAGAGCGCCTTCATCTGCGGCATGAGGTTCAGGAAGAAACTACCTACTCTTTGCTGGCTCTCTGGAAGCCTTCACAAAAACAAGATGGCATCGGTAAAATATACAAACACCACCACAGAAAGGAGTATTGAGGAGGAACTATTACAGTCTATACGTTAATCTAGTTTTTTATGCAGCACATGAATTACAACTCTAGATGTCTGTCTTTTTATTGCAACAAAGTGAGTTTCCAGTGCTCGCGGGGGGTGAGACTAACTTTGTAGATTCCTCCAACGACTGGACCAGCATCTGCTGGAAGGTGCTGATCTCCTCGAGGTTCCCTAGGATCAGAGCTACATCTGAGCTGCTCAGCCTGAAGGCAAGAGATTTAAAACAACAAAAAATGTCAGTGTAACTCAACCAATATTTGTTGTTTACTGCCTGGATGGCACTGTGCAAACAACAAAATTAAGTTGTACTTGTCAATGTTCTGAAGAGGTCGCAGGTAGTTTGTAAGGAGGCTTTGTAGGTCCTTGGAGTACTCGGTCTCTGTTTCTAAAATGTTTTGCAGCACCTACAAAAAGAGCAAGAAAATGAATAAATAAAACAGGAAGTATCTCAGGTTAAAGCTGAAAAACAAGATGTTTTCCTTTATGCTCTGGCTTGGCATTTTTCTGAAGATTACAGTTAAGGATTCAGGATTCAGAAGGTAAGCAACATTAATAAGTAATTGTGAGTTTAAAATCGGATCAGAAGGAAACTAAAAATGCTCTTGCCTAATAAAAATAAACCTTCTTAAATGTTGCTTTTGCTTTATAATCAGACTAGCAATAATTCCTCTTAAAAATGACTAATTTCTTAATTTGTTTTACATATCCAAGCATGACAGACATATATATGTACACAGCACAACATGTTGAACAATTTACATCTGGGCATCCGTACCAGGTTATAGTACGTCTTGCTGATGACGGACGTGTCGAAGCCTCTCGGTGGACTCTTCAGGGTGACAGACTTTGGGGATATTTGCTTATCTGTTGCCAGAAAGTAAAATCCATTATTTAGATTACCTGAAGGTGGCAGTGTTGCATAGCTTTTTTATTATTATTATTATTGTTTTACATTTTCAGGCAAAAATCAACAATAATTCTGTCACTTTAAATGGATCTAATGATTCTGAAAAGATTAACCTTGCTTAAGAAGAACGAATGCAGATTAGATGTCAGAAAAGCTGGCGGAAAATATGGGAAATCAAAATTGTTCCACTTTTATGTTGCGCCAACTTCCTTCTCCTTTCTTGTACGGTCTTACAGACTGCCTTCACATGAGAACCCATGAAGATGAGGTCTTCCTCTAATCCAGCGGTCAAGTATTCTGCTTTTAATTTACATAAGATCCTAACTCCCAAATCAATTTGGACCTTTAATTGTTGCAGTCCGCGGGTATTGAGTTACTGTACAGCTGTAATATATAATCCTTACTTATCCATTCATTAACAAATCTCAGTTTCAAGATAGACAAATAAGGTCTCTTGTGGGAATTAAGGCAGTAAAACGTGACATGATTTCCATATCAATGATGAATCATTTTGTTTTTATCATATTTTACTCTGCATCTGTTGACAGTGATGCCACATGGCTTCACACAACCGCAGCTTATCAGCTATTGATGCGTCACTGCATTACAATCGGCTTGGATAATAACAACAACAAAGGCTGTTGTGATGTTGATGACTCTTGATAGATGTGATGCGGTTTATTCGGGAACAATATCATTCATGAAGGCATGCGCAGACAGGAAACTTATTTATATCATAAAGGAGTAGGGAATCACAAAACAGGAGAGGGTCTATTCAGCCATCGATGTTCGACTGCTTATCTGGGATCAGGTTGGTCCCAGACAGCAGTGACTTCTTATAAACCTCCTCAAGAGGTGCCTTTCCTTAATGGCTTCTGTTAATTGAACAAGTTACATCTGAGTATGACTAGCCTCTTATAAACAAAGTTTAGTTGAACTATTTGCACTTACACAAGCGTTCCCTCCCAGAAGTAGATTTCATCATTAATGCAGCAACCAGCCGGCGTGCAAACAAACTTGAAGCACCAGCGCATTGTCAGCTGCTGCTCTGCTTCATTAGGGGAGTCATATCGGGAATTTTTTTTATTTGATGTGGCCTGTGTGGATTGTGTTTGGAATACTAAACTAATCCATATGAGCCGACCACCTCATTAATGCTCCTTAGGTCCAATAGTAATACGCCAGAGATGATAGAGTCGATGGAAATGAATAAACCTATCCTTGTTGGCGCTGCGTACGAACACATTCAAATGAGTACTTTCCTTCTCTGCTCTATTTAGAAATGACAACAATAAACTTCAGCTTGTTAATGCAGGAAGGAAGGTCCTATCATTTCCACCCCTAAACGAGAGACGAGATCTGTAGACTGCTGCAGCTGAGACTGAAATACTTGGTGGGTACCTGCTATTGATACTAAGCATATCATTCCCCTCACTTAAAAACGTACTATATTGTCTGTTATTCAATGTGCTTTAAATTGTCATTTTCAAATATTACGTAGCTAAATTAGAATGGTATTAAACAGAAATTCAGGCAAAATAAAGTGTTTCTATTTGGGCACAGAGAAGACGAGAGAATCAAATGTATTTCAATAAATTCGTTTAAATGTTTGAATCTGTGCAAAGGTGTAGAAAAACCGTGAGTTTTTAGGTTGTAATGTTCACACAAAGTGGGATTTTGTTAAATTATTGAAAGGATATGTCAGTATTATAGTCTGCTCCTGGTGCGCCGCTCCAAATAAGAAGAAACCTTCGTAACTAAAAATATCCCTGATTGCTAAACCTACCTCTACGTTTGAACACTGCGTGGCAAAATTTGAGCAGTCTGTCAAAGGTCTTATTAGATAAACATCATAATAGGACATCCGAATTATATTAAGCAGCTGATCTGCATCAACCCTATAATTTCCAGGGCGGATGTAATTATTACCCAGATCTGTGATCCTGGGGCACCTACCAGATCCTTTGACCTCACGCACATAGTTGCTAGGAAACCAGCCAGTCCTGCCGTTGAGCAACCCCTCCCACCAGCCGCCCTCTTCCTGACGGGTCACGCTGATGATGTCACCCTTGTTAAAGGTGAGCTCATCCTCGTTGGTCTGCTGGAAGTTGAAACGAGCTTTCATCAGCAGCTGCTGTCCGCTGTTTTCTGACATATCCTGATGGCAAAAAATAAATCGAAACTAAAATTTACTTGTTCGGAGCATACATAAACTCAAATTTATTCAACATGCCTTAATAGTGCTTTGTTAGGCATCTTTGTGAAAACACTTGCTGTGTTGTAAGCAAACCTTACCAGACTTCGAAACTGGTTCTGCAGCAGCTTGGAGGATCTGCCCAGCGAAGCCTGGGAGGACAATGACTCGAACGACTTGATGCGGTGGGCGGAAGAGTGTCGGGCGCACACGGAGTCGCTGCCTACACCGATATCTTAGACAAATATGGAGTCAGAGTATAAATAAAACAGAGCTGATATCTGCAGTCAGCCCCCCACTCACTGCTTACAAAAAAAACTAAAAACAAAACTCCTTATGTTGCTCACACAGAGCACATATTTCAACCAACCTGCAGTGACTTTATTCAGGGCCACCAGACTGCTGAGCACTTTGGAGAAGTTCAGGCCAAGCAGAAGGTCACTGGCCTCAAACAGCTGTGGAGGACAAAACATTAGCAAATTAATTTTCCTTTTGTGACACAGTTAACTTGTACCTTGCCGGAGTGTGCTGTTGGGTTTATACGGTGCAAATCAATGACTTAACATCTTTCACAGTAGACGAGCGGCAGTGTACAAGCTCAGCAGACTCAAAGATTAATCTACAGCAGATATAAACAGAGACATTTTGCAGCATTCCTTTCTATTCCGATGACTCGACCTGTTTAACACATATTGGTCCAAATATGTCCATTCTGTCCCGCTGTATGTTTCAGATCATTCTGCTTCAAGGTGAGACTCCATCCTAAATCTCAAGTCGTTTGCTACCTCTAACAGGCTTTTTATTTTTTTTATCAACTTGTACTCAGCTCCATCATGTTTACCAATCCACTCTGATCCAGTTTTCCTCTCTCTGCTGAAAAAAGCACACCCACTTCATGAAGCTGCCTCCACCATGTTCAAAAGAGGGATCGGTGTGTTAAATATGTTTAACAAAGCTAAAAAAAAACAGTTAACTTGAGAAACATAAAATGGTGAAGTCACTTCTCTTTTTCTGAACGGTTTTCTAATAAGCACGCTTATTATATATTATATTCTTCAGCATTAGCATTGCATATAACATAACCGGCATGGAAATCTGAATGTTTACTTCTAGGCACCAATCAGTCGCCCAGTGAATAATATTTAATGTTCAGTTCATTGGTTTTGATCTGTGATCAAAAAGTAGAACACCCAAAAAATCTTTGTCATTTGTTCAACCACACAAACAAACGTTATTTGTCTTTAACACTTCAGAAGCCAGCATCTTCTCACAGTTACAGTTTTATTTTGGGTTTAATGCAAATTAAATGACTGTTATTGACACATTAGTGTAACTATAAATTATAATAATGTCTTAAATTCTTAATGTTTAGGTGGATTTAAAAATACTATCAAGTAATATGCGCCACATTTACCTTTTATTATTGATCCTATCTTAAAACAGGGTTGTCTTCAAATAATGACTAATAATGTTCAGCCTTAATAAAATTAGTTTTTGATATGTTACAACTCTAAGAAAGAAACAGCTACTAAAATTTAAATCAGCAGAAAAATTGATTTTAGTCTGTCTTTAGAAAACATTTACCCACTTAGTTTAGAGCTGCTGTAACAAAAGATGTACCAATCAATTGACCAGACACATTTGCCTTAGTTTGTTTAAATCAGCCAAAGGCGGTTCAAATACTGAGGGGTTCTAATAAATGTATCAAAGCTAAGACATTTCCAGCGCTTTCGGTCTGTAATGCTCTTTAGGAAAACATATCTGCACCTGACAAACAATTTATTTTGGCAGTTCAGACCTCAACAAAACCAGAAACTGGAAAAGCATGCTTGGTGCACTTCTCTAAATCAGCAAGAAAGAAATGACAAAATGACAATAAAATCTAATCCTGTTCCTGACAATGAAATAAATAGCTAAAAAGAAAATAAATTAAACTTAAGCTGATGTATAAATAATGGAAATCAAAACATGAAATGTTGGGAAAAAAAGACAAGACAGCATGTACGGGTGTAAAAATATAACAAGCATCTCTATGATCTTTATCACCATTTTTTTTTCTGGCCTCCCAGGAAGGATGAATTGAGGCGATTGTATCTGCTGCTGAGCTCTTCTCTCTTTCTGTGTAACGACGACATGTGATGAGTTGCTCTCACGTCACTAAGCGAAAGGGAGTTATGACTCTCCTTCATCTTACACTCAGATAAAAGATCTCCTCAGGGGGGGGATGCATTAGTGACGGTGTTTTAGTGGATGTGCGTCTAGGCCAGCTGACAGTTTTGCCTGGGTCCCGACCGTACAAGACACTCCTAATCCATAAACAGTGTGTGTATATTTATATATAAACTAATTTTCTTTTTCAAATTGTTTTACTCTTTTTTAACATTGGTATCAGTCTGATAAGTAAAACTGGGCCAATATTCCTGAAACTAGGCAAAAAAACTTGAGCTGCATCCCTGTGATCAACACAAAGATGCAGCTCAGGATTGTTGGCCATGTCAAACTACAGTAGGGAAGCAACGGCAGAGACTGAGTTGTTTTTTCAAAATGCTAAAAGGAAATATATAATGTTGTTAAATACCAGTTATCGGCCGTAGCAGTAATATTAATATCAGATGTCGATATCTGCCCACATTTTTTATATCGCTGCATATTTTATAAAGAGATATTCCAGTGGGCTTAACGAACTTGCTTGTTAGAAAACCTCTCCTCAAAACCTCTGATTTGTGCGTCTCTACTCGTTTTATTAAGATGTCAACGACAGTGAGTAGTTTTAATAATCAAAACAGTCGCCCTGTCCCTCGGTCACATGTGTCTGTAGACTATCAGTTAAATTTGTATGACTCTGGCAGTGGAAAAACCCAAAACCTTCCCCTGCTTTATATGATCAAATCAGCCGTTTAGAAAATTTCATCATGGATTTTTCGTGTTAACTGAAAAACACAGACAATGGGTTTACGACTGAACGATCGCCGTTACGTTTTGATGCAAAATAACTTTAACTCACAAGTAGAAACAAGTTAAAATCAGCATCTCTGTTTGTAAAATGAACAGGATACTATAGACATATAACGTACACCAATAACACACTTAATCAACAAGTTATGCTCAGTCTGAAAATATCTTTATGTTCTTTTACAAAGTGCACAATTTCCGATATATCTATATAAAAAGTTTTTCAAAGATTAATGCTTTGTGTAGTACTAGTCGCCAACTATTACACCTTTATTGTAGCTGGACACCAAAAATGGGCAGAGTGAGAAGAGGATGACAAGCACCAAATGGCCCAGCAGGGAACTGTACCAGGGATAGCTGATTTGAGGACTATAGTCTCCGTTTATGGTCAGTTTACTCTTCTACTGGGTACAACAAAAACACATCAACATCCCTTTAAAATTATATTTCCCATATATTTTTTCATCAGGCATTGTATGAACTAGAAAATTAACTTGATACTGGTTTAGCTGCTGGCGATTGTCTAAATGTTAGTAAAGTTTAAGATGCAGGGTATGCTGTGTGTATGTTTTTCGCAAGAACAAATTTGCACTGAGAGGTTTAAAGCAGGATTGCATGCGATGTCTATGTAAGATGCTACTCTAAAGTAAAAACAACAAGCTCTGCTTGGGTGAGGTGTTGTATGAAGACACTTTAGTCTGTCCAGGGAAAAGAAATAACGCAAACATTGTGCCATTTCTCTGTTTACACTGATAACTGAGCCCTAACAGCTTAAACACTTGATGAATCTTCAAACGCTTTCTTTCTTTTAAGTTGCACAGCTTCCTTCTTAAACCCCAATGAAATATCATCTATAACTATTAAAGATTAGTGAGGTAATAAGAATGACTAAACATACAGGCTTAGACTTGTCTCCCGTTCTTCAACATCCCAGTGAAGAATAGAGCCTTCGGAGCAGACTGGAGCAACAGTGCAACACCCAACTGTGACTCAACATGCTAAGCATTAAAGAAACGTGTGTATACATCCCTGTGGCGCTACAGCATAAGACTGTCATCAGTAGGTAATAGTACTATTGAGTAAATATTTGTGCTCTTCTCAGCAACAATTACAAATATGGATCACCCTTTTTTCTCTCAATAATGTTTTCTTCAATCTATGAACTGCCTCGTACTCCTCGGTCAGGTTTTGTCAGATTTATACCAATCATAAACTGCATTTAAAAGACTTTGCAAAACCATTGTAAGACTTTAAATAGTCTTTATGCTCATGTATTGCATGTAAACAACAAATTAGGAACTTACAATACTTAAAATGTGGGATACATTGTTTTAGCCACAGTTGGGAGCCAAATTTAACGCTGTACCAAACTTCAAACTGTACCAATTGATATACGTCAAACCTTCATTTGCTATATTTATATTTCCCAAAAAGAAGGAAATTGAAATACCTTCAGTAAAATGAACATTTGAGGAATGATTGTGTCAGTATTTAACCTCTTAGTCACCAGTAAGACCAGTAGGAAATTTAGGCATTTTTAAACTTTTACTATGACTCAATCTTTTGATATGATTTTATAATTATTTATTATTTTCTCTAAATGTTTACTCATTTAAAAAAATAAATTACACAACTGTTTGTTGTGTCATCAAAGATTTTAGCTTGTGTAATTAATCAACAGGTAGATGCTTGGGTGACGGTAACTACCCACAGGCAGAGAGGTCATGGGAACAATAAAGAGAACTTCCTCTGGTGAAAACCAGAAGAGGTTAAGAGGTCAGCTTAAGCAGCTGCACCAGAGCCAGGTCGAACCAAGTAACCAAGTGAAATGCAAAACAGATCATCCACATTTAGCAACGAATGCAAACAAATAAGTTAAATCTGTCAACAGTAGGCTGATGGCTAACAGAGCCAGCAGAACTCTGGATGTTCATTTTGGCTCTGCGGAGCGACTGACTGCCAAAACACAAATTACTGTAATCCTGCTTTGCCGACCTCACAAAAAAAAAAGGGTCACACATAACTGATCAAAACGCATTAAGAGTAAAAGACTAAGACGCGACTTCATTTGGCGCAGAAATCAATTCATTGAACGTTAAAATGTATGGACAGGACATGAATGGAAGGACAGACAGGAGCTGACATGGGATTATGACGAATGGACAACGTTTGGAAAAAATAAGATTGCATCATGGTATTGAGGCAATTCTTTTTTTGTTTTTAAAACTGGTACTCCAAAAAAAAACATTTACTATAACTTTAGCTATAACGCATACAGTTTAAAGACATAAGCAAAGATATGTGCAGAATATCACCCATTTTGCTTTTGTACCCTATACAGACTAACAAATATAACAAACTGTGAGGAGTTTGGTAATTTATAAAATACTCTGCTTGCGTGGCGAGTCTGCAATTACTTCGTTGAAAACTCTAGACAATAGTAGCTGCTTTCTTTCAGCCAGCTGACAGGATGCAACACACTGTTCATTCTGCCAATTACCACAGGAGTGGGTCTGAAACTCTATTCCAAATCCTTGGTATAACATGAAACCAGTCATTAAACCATCATAAGGAGATCTAGTCACATCAACAGTAATCTGCATATTATTCTCTCAACATTGATTGCCTAGACCTCGGATTTGCAGCACGCCAGGAGAAACAAACCTTAACCAACCAAACAACGATACGCTCGCCTTTGTGTGCATCTTGGGTATCCTCTAACTTCTAAACTGCATGTCTCACAAACTCGACGTGACTGTGCTCCGTCCAGCTCTTCTTTGCTCGGCGGCTGGATGCTCTGCGGGGAAAGGCGACGCTGGGGAACACTGAGCTGCATTGTCAGACCGGTTCAATGACCCATCTATGCACTGGCCAATACACAGAGATAAACAACACTCTGTCCTTAATTTGCTGTTGGGACTGTGGTAGCATTCCCATTGCCCTTTACATAAAGGAAAGAAAAGAACCCCAACACACCAATGATCAATGCAAAACCCGAGCATCAGTTTGAAATAACCTAAATCTTAAGACATGAAAAAAAAAAAGAGTCTTTGTTTGCAGCTGTAATGTTTGGGGGGTGATCCACAATGGCTGGAGTGGAAGCAGGACAAAGCTTTGCATTAAGTACATTTTAAACATTATTACCAGAGGCTTCCAGCTACAACCACATTAAAGTAGACAGAGCCGGTTTAGACCTTGCATTGGAATAAACTGCAGTCCCATCAGGTCTTGCTGCTGTAAGGGGAGGTAAAGGCTCCTCAGCGGGATTTTAGGTGATTGTTCTCGGTTTGCAGATTTCCTTCTCCTCCCCCTTTTTCTGTCAGGAGCTCCGGGGTGATACAACGCTCTTTTTTTTCCGCTTTTTTTAACCATCATATCCACCCAAAACATACATTTATACCGTTTATGTACCTGTGGACGTTTTTGTAGCGGGGTAAACTTTGACCCCGCTATGTTTCTTTTTGAAACAAACGCACTCACCTCGACGCGGAACGACGTGCAGCCCTTCAGAAACTCCTTTATGTTGCTCAGGCACTCGCCGTCGTTCTTCGGTTCTGGGTAGATCTGGATCGACATTAAAAACGCACATAGACACAGGCCCGGTTATTGATGAACTGCTCCCAGTCCCCCCTGCCGTGCTTCGCTCCCTGCTGGTTTTGCCTGTGTCTTGTTTCTGCGCTCATCGGGCCCCGGCCGTCGCTCTTGCAGGCTGAACACCAAGCGAGCTGCAGGGAAGCACTGAGGCGAGGAAATGACGTCACCGACACAGGGATACCCCCCCATCCCATGATAAATAAAAACACGAGCAAACATCTGATCAGTCTATCTTAACTAATCTATTCATTATTAATAATTTAATTGCTGTTCTTTTATGTTTGTTTTAATGCCATTTCAACCACAAATTCAACAATTCAATCAATTAGCAGCACAGAAAGGCTGGCTTTAGCAGGAAGGTTTGGAAAATTCGTATGTGTTCCCTGCAGAGTGACAAAACATTTTTGGGCCCTTTGATAGAGCCTAAAAATGGACATGTTAGAGAGGGAGGACATTTTTATTTATTTTATTTTTTTTGGGATGGACCCTGAACTAAAGGGTGGAGCTCTGTGGTGGGACATTTCTCGCTGATTGAAAAACCAAACATTTTATTGCACTCATCCAAGTTTATACTCCTCCTCTCAAAGACATATTATTGGTTAATTGTAAATTCTTTTCTGCGTTGATGTTTATGAGATTCACATAACATTTAAATGGAGCATAAGCATTGCTTCTTCTGTGTTGGTACTGCCATGAGATACATGAACTATTAGATACTTTTGCATTTAGAGGTGATTTCGATTTAGCTTCAGAGCATAACCGCTATGGTGGTCATAAATCAAGCCCTGAAATAATTTAACTCCCATCAACGTTCAGCTTTTTCTTTCCTTCTTGAAATCTTACTTGTCTACTCATATCCCCAAAGTTTTTCACTTGCAACCACATGCTGGCTTAGCATGATTTGACTTATTTTTATTGCATTTTGGACTCGGTTGTTGAGTTGAGCAGAGGTCCGTGTGTAAAGATACAATTTTACATTTATTATCTATTCCAGAAACATTACTAATCCACGCTCTATAATTGTGTTGCTGGTAATAATGCACAAACACGTTTCTTGTCAAATGTTCTTATACAATACGTGTCTGTGGGGTAAAACTGGCAACATTCCTCTTGCCTCAGAGGTCAGAACTAACAATTTCCAGCTGCATGTTGGGAAAAAATTAATTTTAGTTGTAGGTGTGTTTGCTGAGCAGGTCAACAGCAGTAGCATTACAAGTGTTAAGGAGTTCATGCATTCAGACAATAAGCAAAAATGTCTGCTTATGGGCGTTTAAAGGTATGGGTGCCATTGCTGTGTAAAATGCGGCCTCACTTCCAAAAGTGCTGACAAATAGTTATTGTAAGGAATCTGGGTTTTGCGTCTGTATGTGTGTATATTTGTGTGTTTCTGCCAATTTATCCTCTTTCTCCAAGCTGCCACCAGAGGGAGCACTGAAGCCTGGAGCTGCAGGAGGACAGAATCAGCAGGTGTGTTTTGTCACCCCTGACACTAAAAAGGGAAAAAAACGTAAATGCTGATATTTGCATGTTTACACTTAACTGAATCACTCTAGCCTGAAAATTGCAGTAACTGGCTAAATAGATCCTTGATGAAATAACTACTGTAGTATATTATGTAGTGGTCATCTGGCATGCGTTGACGGTTCTGGAAGAAAGGCTGTGTAGACAGGACTTCAGTTAAACAGCGAAGATTTTAGTTGAAACTGGGGCCCAAGTCAAAACAGCCGAATTATGGGGAAATCTAAACCCAATTGTTGTAATCCCTGTTGATGTTTGGACATAGGCTCTCTCATAGACCAATGGCTAGCATACAAACATTACCTCATATGTCATTTATTCAGGTATAATTCTTACAGAGTTGTACACACATACACATTCTTCATATGGTGCTCATCGGCTAAAAGGAGTCAACCGGCTCCTCTTCACATTGTAATTTACACCTTTTTTTTATCTGATCAGTGCTGGGGGGGAAACTTCTTGCTAAAAATGTTTTTCAAGGACACACATTTTTCTGAAAATCAGAGACTACACTAACTTACCCTCTACTTTGAGAAATGGTTTATTGGAGTCACAAAAGGTCACTGGAGTATATAGTTAACTTCTTCAAATACTTTGTTTTTGCATCCATACAGGAACCAGCAATGTACAAGGTTTTTTTAAAGGGCTTCACTTAATTCAACTGTTAAGGCAATACAGGAACATGCACTTACACTTGTGCCAGAGTGCCAATCATTTATTGAAATGCAACACTTCTGACTACCAGTATCAGCTTTTCCTAATTTTTATAGGTACATAAACTAAGTTGGATTTTGATGTAGACATTAACAAGAACAAACCTTCAACTGTCCAGGCTAGGAGGTATTTCTTACTTGAAACAGCCGCCATACTACAGTAGAAGGGTCGTCAATCAGCCATCCAAGCACACCTGTCAGTTTTATCCGTTGAAGTGGCGTTTACATTTTAAAAGTTTATAAAGGAATAAAAAATATAGTAATCTCTGAAAGAGTAGACCACATAAATTCTTAAACATTTCTCTCAGTGGAAGATCTTACTCTAGCTTACTTCTAAAATTCAAACAACTGCTTAATATTGGCAATTGAATCTTCGTTTACCCTTTATTGCAATTTAGCTCAATTACCTCTACTTTTCATTGTATTTATTTTGTCTACTGAATCTATTTGACCAAGCATTTTGCAAGTACTTTAATTTATCAGATGCGTTATGTTTTCAGTACTGTACAACAATGTAGTTTAGTATACCAGCATCTTGGTACAAACACAAGTAAATGCTATTTAAGTTAGATAATATAATAGCCTAAAGAGATTTATGATAAATCATGAAATTAGAGGACAGGGTTATAACTGTTTCCTAACCATGCATGGAATCCTTTCGAGATCTAATTTCAATCATAAAAATGATTAGGAAGCAGCAGCAAATGACAATGGAAGGCTTGTTTCTCATGTGTAATCTGACAATAGTTGTCACAAGTCTCTCCACCCATTTAGTCAGTTTGAAGGATGAGTGAAATAAATCTGAATATCAAGAAGGTTTACTGTATAATGAGATATAGAACTCATTCAGACTGGGAATCTCCTACATGACATAACAGAATTATACAACAAGGCTAAAAAGATCCACTGTATTTAAAAAATATATATATTTCAAGTAGTGTGTCTTCTAGGATAGTTTTCAAACCAATTTAACTCAAAGTTTTCTTTAGGTATTTGGGACATATTACTGTAAGTGGGCCACTGTCCCAGTGGTATTCATGGCTGCAATCATCCTTAAACTTACCAACAAGAGGACCAAGGTTGTTTTAACAGCTCATGGTCATTTATTCTATATGCTACTTTTTCTCTCTCTCCTATAGTCTATATACTATCTTAAGATATGGGAGCTGTTCAGAGTTAATGGGAAATTTGATTAGAAAAGAATTCAGGCCAATACTGTGAAAAAGGCTCAGCACTGGGCTGGAGGTTCACCTTCCAGAGGGATTTTGAACCTCGTAATACACGCAGAGGTAATCTGAAATGGTTAAGGGGCTGCAGCATATCAGAACGACATTTGGTTTCCAAACGATTGATAAACAGTGATGACGTCCTAAATTACAATGAACTAAACTACCAGCAGAATTCACATCCAAGGCATTTGAAACACAACATCCAACCAAAACGGCATCCAAGCAGGCCTTTGCTGCCTACAACATTAAGTTGTGTTAACACATTTGTGATTTTAATTTGATTAATATACTGCTGCTCTGGTTATTTCAAAATAGATTTCATGAGAATGGCCCCATTCCTTTTGTAATGGCCAAGCCAAAGTGTAGACACTTGAGAAGTTCATCACATCTCAGTGAATTTGAGCTATATAGAATAATTTAATTTCTAACTTCAGCAACTCAAAAAGTAAACACAAAAACTAGAAAATTAGCCTGATTGCAGCAGTTGTGTTGAACATGAAGGCATTCATTTCACATTTTAATTTTAAATCATAATAATAATTACAACTAAACATGCTAAATCAATTTCTTTATTGATTTCCTTCACCTTCATTCACATGGTGTTGGTCTTATACGTCGCTATAAGTCTGAACGCTGCTCTGACAAAGACAAACACTGCCCTGTTTTTTTAAATTGGTGAAGCAGCCCGTCTCTGCCTGTGTGAACCTCTGCTGCCAATGGTGGCCCATTCTCCCTGATGCTGTGTGTACAGGCTGCCTCCTCTCATCCCTCGCTGATCCCTGCAGCTCTGCCGGATGTGTACCAACATGACATGCAAACCATGGATTATATTATATTGGGGCCCTCAGTGGTTTATATGACCGCAAGTTTTGCATTTTTTTTTTTATCATCGTTGGCTTTCACGAGAAAATTAAAAAAAGAATGTAATTCTTCAATTCATTACTTCCTATTGATAAACGTGAATCATCCTTATTTATGGCAGATCAGCCTGGGGGGGGGG
>JAVLVB010000560.1:44860-87939 GCA_032876305.1 Orestias chungarensis | reverse complement strand
TCGGTGTCACGGATGGACAGGAGAGGAGGAGGAGGAGGAGGAGGAAGGAAGAAGGATGCGCTTACTTTCTCGGTGCAGCCCGGGCACAGCCGCTCCAGCAGCCTACAGAGGACCACCCCATCCTTCAGGGAGCTCTGCAGGAAGCCTTCGGGATCCGAGATGCTCTTCTTTGGCGACTCCAACACCCCCAGCGTGATCAGCCACGTAACCGTCTGTTCGGCCGAATTCATGGCCACTCTCTGCAGATGCAGATACAGGGATCCTTGACGACAAAGAGGGTTCAGCAGCGGATGGGGTTATGATGCCATCATGGGCGTTGGAGCATCATCAGCATCGTTATTCCCCAGAGAAAAAAGAAGAAGAGAAAAAAAGAACCGGAAAAGAGGGGGGAAGGAGTCAGCAGGAGGGCAAAAAGGGAAAAAATCCCGTCTGTATCTCCGCTGGTTGAATTGGTGGAAATGCAGCAGGTCTGGTTCCATGAGCTGTCAGCGGCGGATCGCAGGGATGCGCCGAGGATGCGGAGCGCAGGCTTTTCTGCGCATCCCAGCCGCCAGCTTCTCTTCTATTGGATGGTGACATCAGAACAGAGTAGGGGGGGCAAAGCGGACCAACCAGTTGTTGGACCTTTTCAGGAACACAGTTTTGCATATTCTGCTCGTTTGGGCGTTTAATATAGGCGCGCTGCAGGATGTGGGTCATTATCTGCTCTACAAGCTTGTTGGTCGGACTCCAGGAAGCAGATCTGTTTTGTTTATTTATAGTCATGCTTTTTAGAAATGTTTACTAATTGCTCGACACTGAATATTTCTTTTTTTACTATTACTATTTTAAGTCAGTTCCAGTGACCAAAAGTGTCTGAAAACGGCACAGCTGACCATTTTAACTCCTGACAGTTTAAGTTCAGTTAAACTATGCAGAAAATGCAGTTGCACTTTAAGGCAAAACATCAAGTATTTTTTTGTTGTGTGAAATTATAAAAATCTAAAGTAACCAGCAAGATGCAGGAAAAAAGTTGTAGACCTCAAAGTCTGTTTAACAATTAAGCAAAACTGTGGATTGTGTATTACAAACTGAGTTTTTGTGTCATAAACGTGTTTATGTTGCAAAATGCATAAATGAACCAGATAACAAATGCAAAAGGTCTAGTCAAGATGCTGGCTAAAACTGGCAGCAGAGGGTGCCACAAAGTAACCGACAGCTAAAAGATGTCGGGTAACCAGTGATACTTTTTTTTCATAGCCAGGAAACTTTTGTGTCCTGGCTATGCCATGTACCATATTCATGACAATCTTTGTTAAGAAACAATTATTATTTCTTTGTGGAAAGTCACTTAAACCCCTTTAAGATTTTCCCAATGAGTTTGCTCATAGTTGAGTATGTATTATTTTAATTTTCTGATGCTGAGCCTTAAATCCAAGTACCATATTTAATTTATAACAGCACAGTTATACAGTAGTTCAAAGGCAGCTGGAGTTTAGCTGAGAAAATTTGGAGGCTGCAGAATCCCAAGAGCTATCAGTGGAAAAACAACTTGAAATAAAATGCTTCTAAGTGAAAATCTCTCACACGGAATGGCAAAATTACCAATAATGCTACTTTTACACATGTATAAAAAATTCATATCAAAAAAATATAAATTGATCTTCAGTAGACTTAACATTAGAATGACATAAATAAGAAAATGTGTGCTGTGTATTAACAACAGCCAGAATATTGCATAATAGCAACAAAACATGCAAGATCATCAAAGTGAGAAAAATACTGATGTGTTTAATACAGAGTGAAAAACATCAATTCTTTTGAGACTTAAGAACATTTAAAATACGTACAATGTCTACCAAACGTATTCCCATCCCCTTAACATGGCATACATTTAAAACAGTGTTTGTATGGAGGGGGTACTTTGAAGGGAAGACAGATGGACTCGAGTCCAGCGTTACCCTGGGAATTAAAAAACCTGTAAGAGGCTGGAAACAAACCCAAGACTACACTGGGGGTTCAAATTCCTGGAGGATCTCTGCTGAATTTTTATTCGAAATCCCAACAGGTGATTTTAAGAATCCTGTAAAGGTTGCTTTCTTTAGTGCAGTCAAACGTGTTACATCTCACTTTGGCCACAAGATAGAGCTCTTGTTTTGTTGCACTCTTATCCACAGACTCCTGACAGGTTGGCAAATTCATCTGCCCTCCTCTGCAGATCTAAAGTCAGCCAGGAGCGTGTAGAAAATCATTACTGCCTCTGGTCCAACAAGGAAAAACAGCAGCTTTTAAAACCTTATGAGATGAAACACGAAATAAACACTAAAAATATAACCAAGGACTATTATAGCACAGATATACACTATTGTGTTATTTTTAGGGGTTGTTAGCTTCTGGTTACAGATGCTCTATTAGAAAATGACCCATGTTGTCGTTCCAGGTCTTGATCTGTAATTCCTGACCGGATCTGTGAGAAACCCAAACCAAGCTGCCTAGACCCAGACAGTAGAAATGTAACTCTGATTCACAGCAGCTCTCCTTGTGCTTCCCCATTTCCAAGTCTAACATTTCAGCTTATGCGTATGTGTGCGCAAAAGGAAACGTGTGCGTAGGCAGGAAGGATGACTCCCCAGGCTACATGTTTGAAACAGGCAGTGTCGAGGGACGCTCCCGGGCCTTTGAGGTCCTGTCACCATGGGTATGTAACCAGGGGTGCTACTGTGTGGTGAAGGAGGTTGGCTGTCTGTAACTGAGATCTCTGCTGCATAACGCAGCCATAACCAGAATACATGTTTAATAAGTAAGAAACATAGAAAAGTGTGTCAGCTACTGGGGTTAAATCAGACCTCTAATGGATCAGTCACCATAAAACCTTGATTACCCCCCTCCTCTCTCTCTATCTCTCTCTCTCTCTTCCATCACGTCTGACTCAGGGAGACAGCTCCCATTTTAAGATGACAAATTAAAGCCTGTACAGCTCAGACGTGCTTCACAGGCCTGCGTGCGTTTAGCAGAATTACTGATGGGCCAGACATGAAATGATGACAAGACATCTGGAAGAGAGATGATCCGATCTGGGTGTTCTGATAAGAGGACAAAGTCGACACGAGGCGACAAAAACACATTTTCTTCTGTGGATTTTGTATTTTTTTTAAATATGTGTTTAAAACATTTAAGCACCAAGCCCTGACACTGATTTACATAAACACCTAAAACATACAATAATTAAAACAAGGTATTCCCTAATATTGTAAAAACAAGGAAACTAGAATTGGTTCGTTATATGTTTGCATTTGTCTGATTACTGTTAAAAAAAATTTATCCTGCCAATATTTATCATTAGTGTAACCCAGTAAGGAAAAGCGATTCATAATTTGCATATGTGTATACTTTATAGGGAAATTGCTGCAGGCAAAATGGTCAATTTTTATACTAATTAGTACCATTTTGAAGAAGTTCATGAAGATCAGTGAACTAGTATACGATTAAAACTTTAAAACACATCTTAGATCACTGACTGTGTTGCAGGATTAAATCGTTTGACTATGCTTTTTTTGCATTAAAGTTAGAGAAACCTTCTTCTTAATATCTAAAGTAATTCAAACCTACCAACTATAAAGTCATTTTATACCTAAAAATAAAAGTGGGCCAAACTGAAACAGTAATAAAGCCTGATATGAAGTCCCATAAAAACTGGGTACACCCTTGGATTGGTCATGTCACATTTTAACCTCAAACCTCATCATGCTTTCCTGGAATTCAGCCCAACACAGAGTAGTGCCTAATTGTCAAGTAAAAGACAAAGGAGACCCCTTTATTCTGATGTTCCTAAAAAAGAATACATTGCAGAAGGTTGTGATTTAATCTCACCAGAGTCCAGCGTTTATGGAAATCATAAAGACAAAGTAAAACAGTGTGAAAGGAGAAGTTGAAATCAGGGACGAGAAAATCGTCCAAAGCTGTGAAAAAAACAATCTCACATATGATAAACATATGTTTACAAACTGTTTTTAAGCACAATAACATATATTCTATTTAGTTTGTCTTTGACAATAAAGATAATCATAAAATGACGATTATTTAGAGTATTTCTGCTCCATAAAATTACTTCATAATTCCATAATAGGAAAATCGGAAAAGAAGAGGCAAACTGCAGGTCTTACATTCCATCTTTTTTTTAAAATTATTATTATCACAGTGATCGCCTCCCTGTTCGTCACTAACCAAACACCGGAGAGTCGTGATCCCCGAGCGTGACGTCCTCCAGACCCGCCCACATCTCCCAGTCTGTGTCGGTCGGTCACTGGTAAAGAGAGAGAGAGAGAGAGAGAGAGAGAGAGAGAGGGGAGCCAGGTCGCACACGCGCGTCCGCTCTGATATGGACACCAGAGGAGATCCTTGAACATCCAGGAACCATGCCTACTGTCCTCGGTGGCAAAGGGAAACTTTCCACTGTCTGTTTTTTGCTCGGATGCGCCTTTTCTCAGGTGAGATGAAGCTTAAAGAGAAGTTATATCATATGTAGTGTTTTCGTGAACTTCCTAAAGATAGGCTATAGGCGTCTGTGGATGATCTGAACCAGCTTTAACTGCTGCATCAGAATATTGCGAATTCAAAGGAAAGGTGACTTAATAAAGACAAAATCATCACTTAATTACTATGATTAGGGTTTAACAATGTATGCTTTAAAGAGTCATTGCATCAAATCAAAATTTGAGATGCTAAAATAGATCAATTAAAAAACAATAAAATAACTTTAGTAATTGGAAATACTTTAAGAATGCAACAGCTGGCTATTGTCTGTATTGTTGCAGGTGTTGTGATGGGTTGTGGTTTGTTTTGCCCCCTGGGGTATGGGGTGGTTAACGCACTTGGGTATTGCACCAGAGTTGTAGCCTGCAGCATTTATGGCTATGAATGGTTGATGTGGTAATGAGGCTACAACAGAGGAAAAACACATGGAGAGGGTCAGGATTTTGTTTAATGTGCAGAACCGCAGAGAGCTGAAATATTTGCCATCTGTAATCATGGGATAGAAATAGTGGCTGATACCTGAAAAGTGCTCCAAAGTAGTCAAACGTTAAACATAAAGTAATTCGTTAAAGTTTTTAGAACTTTATCGTGAAATCCCAGAATTCAGTATAACTAAATATGTCACTTTCAATTTATTTATTTTTACAAATAAAACATGTGAAAATCATTGCATGCATTAGCTACCCTGTGTTGGTACTTTGGTACCCACGCCTCCATGTTTAACCATTGTGATAGCTTTGTAGCATTCATATACATATATATATTTGTTTGCAAAAATGCTATTTTTTGTGCTATTCCCATAGAGGTCTCTCTTTCACATGCTGGCTACGCCTATTACATGGTTTACGGTACATTGCGAATGGTTACAGGTTTTTCACTCATTCATAAAAGTCCCAATTTGTGAAGTTCAGGTCTAATAGTTAGATGATCAATCCTTGCTTGTTGGAAGAATCATGAGTCTTTTTTTCCCACTAATCTTCGCTATCGAACCTCTTAAGACCTTTTCTAAACGGTTGTATTAAAAATGACATTAAAATACAAACAGATAGACTCTTTTTACCATCTATGTGAATTCTGAAAGCAAGCAGATGATCTGGACAAAGTAAATATGACTAAACGAGCTACATTATACGTTGTGTTGGTCGCAACACATAGAATTGCCCTAAGGGTGTAAATATGTTTGTTAGGCAGTGTATATCTTTTCTTGGCAAAAACATTCCTCAGCTGCCCGTTGACTTCTGTCTGCAGCATACACAACACCTTGCTCAATAGAAGAGGATTATGTGTAAACAGGTATTATGGTTGGAAAAGAAAAAAGTGAAAAGTATTTTTTTTTCTGGCTAGTGCAGCTAAATCACTTGTGGTCACACAGATCCACAGTGATTTTACAGTAACATGTCTGTGCAGCATGGCTCGTGTGTGTTTCTCTTGACCTTCACCTGCAAGTTCAGTTGTTCAGAAAAGGGATTTTACCATGCGATGTGGAAACCGAAAGTTGCTTGCTTCAGTGTTGGTATCCGGCTGATCATCCTGCAGCTGTGATTACTAAGATATGAGTCATCAACGAGCTTCAGAGGAGCTCACAATTACTGTGTGTATGTGTGTAGGTGTGTGTGAGGCTGTTAGAGTTACTGTAAACTGTTACAGTGGCTTTCGAATGCAGCAAATATACAAAAAACAAAAAAAAAAGGCGCGAAGGTTGAAGTCTTGTTTTTAATTGTCTGGGTGATACAGGTTTCAAGATCAGATGGTAAGAAACAATTGATAAAAATAGGTTAGTTTTCTTTACCGATTGGGTGTTATGTATATTATGCTATGTTTGTTGGTCAGCATGTCATGCGTAAATAGTTCTGCATTTAAAATTTGCATTCGAAATTACTCTGGGATGCAGCGGGCTCCTTCTGAGTGACAAGTGTCTGTCTTCAGTTTCTATGCTCCTTTAAAACACTTTCTCATCCTTTGGTTTGTGCAGGGAAAAAGAAGCCAACACAACTGCTGTGGCAAGGATACTCTCAAGGTAAGGAGCATAGACTAAAATAATCGTAAATTAAAACCATTTTTTTTATATATATAATGAATGACAAGGACTTTGTCTTTAAATGAATCAACTCATGTTTGAGGTTTATTTCATGCTTTGCGACTTTCCCAACTTATTCGTATTGTAAACGGTCATTTGAAATTTGACTCAGCAGATGATCCAGCTGCATAAAGCGGGGGAAAACACAAGCAACAGTATGGTTTAATGCAAAATTTAATCCACAAATTTTTTATTTTCCTTCTTAGAATATAGTAAATGTTTCATCTCCCTTTTTTTCAGACTTTGTGATAAAAAGAAATGCTACAATTATTTGTACAGGATGAATTATATAAGTCACATTTATTTTTTTAAATTTAAATTAAAATAGGTTTCTTTACAAAAAGACACAGGTGCATCTCAATAAAATTTGTCCTGTTCTTTTTCTCCTTAGCCCAGTTAGGCCCTCTTTGATATTATTGCTTAGGAGCAGCTTAACAAAAGCAATGTTAAAATTTTCGCTTATATGTTTGGTACACCTAGTGTGTTGAGTCTTAAAGCAATGACTGTACAGTATGACTTAATTCGTCCTTAAACTCTTGAATACGTATTGCGTAGCCTTTCCCTAATGGCTGTTCAACTTTTCTACCACATTTTCCTTCCACCCAACTTTCCCTAAAACCTTTACTGACAGTTTACAACACTTTAGTTCAAAGCGCTTGACAGAAAAAGTAATTTGAATCTAATTAAACATAACCCCCAATTCATCATAGTTATCAAACAGTGCTTAAACCGATGATGATATAGTTTACCGAGATGAACCTGCAGATGTTTCTCTTTCCCTCTGCTTGAGTTAACCTAAGAGAATAAGTTGGGAAAAAACGAACACTGTAAACAGAGGGAATGGGGTGGGAAACAGCAGGAGGAAGATAGCAACACATGATGTTCCACCTGGGAGGCCTTGTTGTTGTTGGAGGAAGAAAGAGACCAGGCCTGGCACTGTGTCCTTGGTGACTGAGGAAGAGGAGATAATGAAGTAAAAAGGATGAGCACAGAGAGGAAACACTCCCCCTCCAGGGCATTACGATTGGAGAGGAGGGGAGGGGGTCAGTGAAATTGGCCAGCGTTACCAAATACTGAGCATATTTAAGTCCTCATATGCCCTCACTTCAAACTTTCCAAGTTAAAATGTTTTGACTCCCTGGATACAAAAATCCAACAAACTGAGCTCATTTGTGTGCCGTTTTAATTTAACCGAACCTACGCAAAAAAAACGAATTATAAATAGGATCCAGGAGACGGGAGAAAGTAAGCTGTTGTACATTAAAATGTAAGGAAAATGTAAAAGATATATATTAAAAAAGAGTTAAGGGGAAATACAGGCTTTTTAAAATAAAACAGGAACATCTAGACAGAACAACCATATCTCAGAGCAAAAAATAGATGTAAAATATTACAGTAAAATGCAATCTCTGAGGAATGAACAGGACATGGAATGCAAAGAGTGGAAAAATGAAAAAATACACAGCAGAGCAGGAGGAAAGAAGCCACAAGTTTTAAAATAAAATAAAAACAAAAAAATAATAATTCTGATACTTGTGTGTATTTTAGTCCAAAGTACACGATCTTCTGTTCGGGTTAATTTTTGGCAAAGCAACATTGTCACATAGGTGCAAATATTATGATGTTTTTCAAAATTCCTGACAGTAAATAATTGCATGCGTCTGTCAGTGGATTTAAGTCCCTAAAGTTTAGTGAAAAAGCTTGGATGAATCATTTAAATAGCGGTTTCTTCAAGGTGTGACGTGTGAAAGGAAACCCCAACCATAACTTCGGAGCATGATCAATAATTTAGCCAGGTCACTTCTGTGTGTGCATATTAAATAAGAACAGCAAAATATTTTCACCAATACCTGCTTTTTGACTGACACAAAGTCACAGAAAGTGTAAGTAAGTAAACCCAGAAGTTTACATGCATTCTCTAAAAGTACACTGTTTGACCTTGAGTTACACTAAATGTATCCTATTTTAGGTTAGATTGGATTACCAAAATGACATCTAATTCCTAAATGTCAGATCAATACGAGAGATGGTTTTTCTTTTTGTTTTTGTTTTATCAGATATATTTTTTTAAATAAAGAAGTTCACATGCATCTCCTCGGTGTTGGGTAGCATTGTGTGATTTGGGCCATACAGTTTAGGTAAATGTTTGCTAATATTTTTTTCCATTACTCCTGATAGAACTGATGGACCCAAGTCAGGTTTTTAGGCGAGCTTGCTCATGCACATCTTTTTAGTTTCTCTATTTTCACATATTAAAGTCTGGGCTTTGTGATCGCTATGACACAAGATTAGTTGTGTTGTCCTTAATCTACATTCTATGCTAATACTGCTGCTGTTATTAGGGGCCAGTGCCCATTCGGAGGACCAGTTTGTGCTCAAGCCTTAATTGTTTTGTTGAAGTCATCGGAATCTATATGTTCACAAGTTATTCTTTCTTCGTGATGTCAGATCTTTCGCAAAAGGTTGCTGTCTTTTTTGCAACACACGTCTCTAAAAATGTGTCTTTGCCCCTTTATGGGTTGGTAATTAGAAATCTTTTTACATTCTTTCGGTAGCGCATCTTCTTCCTCTCTGATGGGCACTGTAGGTCATATTGGCACAGATTTTATTTCATTGTAGATAATAATAATATCCAACTAGTATCCTGACAAGCAGTTTTGGGGTGATAACCAAAACATATTAATTTTTTGGGCACAGAATCTGCCTAATTTCTGAACAGTATGATAGATGGAAAGGGTGGAGCTTCTGTATAACGTTTCAAATAAATGAATGTGGGTCCTTTAAGTATCTAGAAAGAGTTCCCAAGGATGAACCAAACCTATTCTGCTGCCATCTTGGCTGATGTAAAGAAAATGTTTGTCTAATTTAAGTTCACGTGCTATGTTTTCTCAGACTTCTGCATTTTATCTAAATGAGACTAATTGGTTTGGTTTTGCATGCAGAGAGAACTGATGTTTTATAAATGTGCAACCTCTTATTATCTTAAAAAAAGACTGGTGGAAAAAGTCAAAAACCTTTTTTGAAAAACCTCATCAGTGTTGTAGTGGAAAAAGGGAAAAAGAAGGTTTTCCATTCCTCTCTAAATTGCTGTTTAGACCAAAGATGTATGAAATCTGTTAAAGTTTAAGCATGCCTTTTTGGAAGATGTGTTTTGGGTCATATATCAGGGCCTAAAGTCATTTCGATTGGAGTAAGCCATGCGTAGTTCTCATTTTTGTATAAAAGAAAATATACTAAATACTGTGTGTGATAAGTCATTGTTTCAGAGCAGATTTTTGTGTTAAACTAAAAAATGTAAGCAGGTTTATTCTCTTTTTCCTTGTGTGGCTAAATCTATTTCCAGGATTTTCACACATCTTTACCAGGATTGGTGTTTAATATGTGATATGTGCGAAAGTATTCTTATATTTGGCTCCTTGGTTGTGTTTATGTGTCATTTGAGCCTTTTTATTATGCTCGTATTTTAACTAAAATAAGCTGCACTGCAAATTACTAAGTGAACAACAACACCAACATTAGTGAAATAATTCAGAGAATGTGATGGATCACCACTTTGTACATTCATGTGCTACAATCAAACAAAACTATTTAATTCACAGGAAATTGCTTTGAATCTATCTCAAGGCATATCGTTGGCTGATGTTTGCATTCAAAATCCTTCAGCCAATAAGCATTGTTTTGCTAGCTTTGTAAATGAGGGCAGTCACAAATAAACCACTTTTATGTGGCTATGACGGTTGATACACCTCTTGAGAAAAAAAATACTCTGTGTAGATACCAGCTGTGTTTCCTGTCTCAATGCACCACTGCGGGGTGGGGGGGGGGTGAGTTCCCCCTCTTACTCTCCAAATAATTCAAATCTACAGAGTTAATTTTCGTTCTTTTTTTATAGTACTCCAACTAAATGCAGCTGGAAGCTGCTTGCAAGAGTCTTGGCTCTTTAACTGCTTCACTGGAAGCTGATAACATCTAACTGATATCTTTTCTTTTCTTTTTTTGCATATTTTTTGAAGGCTCACAGGTCTGAGGATGCAGACTTTTAAAAGTCCACTTATGCTACTGTACTGTAAGACCTTCATTTCTCCTGCAACGCTACTATACTCTATAAACAGATCCTTCCTCCTTTCATATTTATGAGGGCCAGCTTTTAGCCATCAGTGTGCGATTAGTTTATGCTTTCAGAAACTGAGCTGCCGCTGAGCTACATGAACAGGTGAATAGAGCAGCGAGGGTTCTATTTTATCACACACTCACTGATCGCAACCACTTCAAGCATGTAATTCATGTGTTTATACCTGAACGAGACCCTAAAGTGTACATCAAAAGTCATCGGAGGAGAAGCAGGGCCATAAATGAGAATCAGATGTCAATCTCATCTCTATGCGATTGTTGAAAAGGGAGGAGAAAGTTGGCCTTGTTTGAAAGACCCATGATGCAAATTCAATGTGGTTTCCGTTGTTATGATCCCCCCCAATCACCTCACTCCTGTTTTTGTTGCACAGGACATGACTCAGTCCTGGCCATCCCAGCAAGCCTTAGGGGTGGACCAGGCACAGCGAATCCTTTACAACTCCAAGGTGTGTTTGTGTTTTTCTTCTTGTCTTTTCGAAACGGGAAGCACACGTGGTTCCATGCGGCTTAGTTTGTTGAAATACTTTTTTTACGGGGGTGGAAACTAATTATCTTAATGAGCTCAGAGGAAACATGGTTAAAATGTTAGAAATTTTTTTCTAGTAGAGTCAATCTTAAATGGACTTAGAGTAGAAAACACTGACATTTTTATGACAGATTAAACCAAGTGTGTTTGAGAAATAGGATGATGTATATTTTGATTCACTGAAAAAACATTTTTGTCAATAAAACTTTTCATAAACTAATTAGGAATGAAGCCCCTAAACTGCGATGGGTACATATTGTTAAAAATAAGTGATTTACTCTAGTTTGTTGCCAATGAGAACAAAAAGTGTCGTCTGATTTAATTAAATTAAATGTAGTTTACTTATAAAGCCGATAAATCATGTGGCAAAAAAGGAATAGATTAGAAAAAGTGCATCACATGATGTTTATTGATGCATTGGCAGAACACAAAAAGTAGTTGAAATTAACAAACACCCACTAGTGGATGAGGCGATGGTGGCTCAGCTAGTAGAACTCCATTCAGGGTTCTTAGTTCATTCATTAAGTCCTAGGCAAGACACTTCACTAAAGTGTTGATCAGACGGCTACAATGTAGCTTACTACCATCAGTGTATGAATGACTGAATAAATGATAAAGAGCTGTATAAATACCAGACATTGCTACAATGGAAGTAATTAGGTGTTAATGATGTTTAATAAGGATTGGCCTCAAACGTGTTTTATTATGCGTTTTATCATACAAAATTTTGTATTTATATTACAAATTTTTATCTCATGCATAACCTACCATTCCTTGTTCTTGAATTGCTTTTCTATGGAATATTTTTTTATTTAATCAGATTAGCATTACACTTTTTTTTACAATCCTCATGAGACATGAATGTTTAGATACTCTACTAGTCATATGACCTTCATGGTCATGATCAATAAATGTAAACTTCCAACTTCTGCTCTATAGTATTGAAAACCAGTCTGACCATTCCAGGTACCACGCAAGACACATATTGTAACTTAAAGAAGTGTTCCCTTCAAGCTGACTTAATTTTTAGGCTATTAGGATTGAGATCTTTTCAGATGGGCAGATCTTTTATCTTTAATTTTAAAGGTACATATCACATCTTTAAATTTCTCTTTCCCCCAGGATGCAAAACATTCATCTGCACAGAATCGGCAAAGTATGAATTTACTGACTGATAAATTTACACATTGTCTAATACAACGACTCCCAAGCAGCTCAGTGTTAAGGATTTGTCTATGTTGTCAGGTCGAGGGGATACTCAGCAGCAGATCGCTCGTCATCCCTATGTGGCACCTCACAAATCGTAAGTTGGGTATGAAGAAAGGTGATCCGGCAAACCTCTGCCATGCCATGTGCATGAATGGCCCCTAATTTGATTTGTTTGTCTGTGTAAGCTCTTTATATCTTACTTATGATCTTTATCATCTGAACAGCCTCAAGCTAATTGATGAGTGAGGAAAGATCATGTGTGAAATTGGATACATTACGTTAACTAGGCAGTTTCAGACAGTGGTTTGGGTCAAGGGTTACTTTACATTCCTGAAGGTTGTCAGTGAAGAGCGATGTGCTCCTGTTTGTTAACTTTTTACATCCTGCTTTTAATCTGAAACACATGTTCTGGGGCAGGAGCAGACTGCATGCCTCCCACTATTTTAAAAGCGTTGGTATGAAACAGATCTTTTCCACTAAACTGTCAGACATTGATTTTATTTGGTTATTTAAACTTTATTTATGTTCAAGGGAGCATTAAGAGATGATCTGTAGGGCCTGTCGTGTAGGTGTACTTTGTACCAAAACCAATACTTATATAGGCATCTGTGTTGTAGTGTCAAAAAGCAAACAGCTGTTAGCTTACATTTTGAGGTTGTTTAATAATAAAACCTCAAGTTAGATAGCTACTTCCAAATATATTGACATGCCTCCAAATTAAAAAGGTAAAATTGAGGAATATTTTTTTTGTAATAAAAAAAAACTTTATTTGTGTTTCTATTTTCTATGCACTTTAAAAAATGAAGTTTGCATTTAGTTTTCCTTTTTAAGTCCAGCGTCTAAATCGTTCTGTCTTTTTGTCCTTCCTTTCTTCTTTGCAAAATCCTTTGTTTCATCCTCATTACTTCCATATTTTATTTTCTTCTGTTTTTCCTTGTGTACGTTGATTCTACATTTCTTTTTTTGTTCTAATGTCTTAAACACTGGAAGGATCTGTGATGTTATGGATCTGTTTCTCTTCCAAAGAACAAGGACTCCAGCCTTGTTACAGTTAATGCACATTTACTGTTTGAATTACCAAGGAATTTGTTAATAAATATGGTGAAACTGTAAAAGGATTATAAATTGTAGTTCAACAGGATATTGATGCAAAGTCTGTAGCCAAGTAAAATCACAGAGTGTCATCCAACGAGATACCCGTACTTGTAGATGCCTCGACGAGTCAGGTTGTTTTAATAAAGGTAAAATAGTTACAGGTTGGGTCACTTCAGTTTGTCACTTTTGGCTTTCTACTTTGCCACTCATGCAGCTTGTTATCTGTTATAAAAACTAAGATCCAAATAAGGAGCCAAAACAGAACAAAATTGTTAGGTTGACAATTACAGGGCTTTTTTTTTTTAGCTTGAGGGTGATGAGCTTAAACCTGGCACTATTCTTTACCAAATTGAACAGATTCTTCTGAACTTTAAGAGATTCCTTGTTTGATCTCAAGACTCCTTAAACTTTTTTTATTTGATTCAAGCTTTCATGTATTTGCTTAACAGCTGCTATGTGACTTGCTTGGCATACACACTTCCATCTTTGACGAGACAGATAAGAAGTAGGGTTTTAGATTGAAGTTTTGACAGATTTTTTTATTTAAATAAATAAAAAAGCATATGTAAATATAGTTGATGTGAGAAAATATACTTGAGCTGTTTTCAAGGTCAATTAGTCAGCCTGAATGTACAGCACAGGTTTGTCTCTCAGTTTAAAACAAATTCCATTCACATGAGTTTACTGCACTGTTTTAGGAGGCTTTAAAAGCGAAGTGACTCAGATTAAATTGATGTATGTTCACAGAATGCTTGCTGACGACCTGAAGTTGAGTAGTGATGAAGAAGATACTCAGCGGGTAGGCTAATCTATGTGTTCGCGATGAATGTTTGCGACCCTGATGGTTGCAGTTTTTTTCGTAACCTATATATGCAGAGGATGATCAATTTCTATTTTTGTGTCCCTAAAGGCCATCCATGAGTCAGCCTTCTGGGAAAGACACAGGTACTCATACTCATTGCTCTGCATTGATTTTTATTGGTATTTTGGTCTGTTTTGTTAACATTGCTCCGCTTGGCTCAGTGCCTGTATTGAGCTTGCGCTGATGTTTTTACCCATTTTGACTGACAGCCTGTCGGCGCAGCTAGCACACACACATGGCAGGAGGGTGAGACATTCCAGCTCAGAGTCCTCGGACTCAGACTCGTCTGCAGAGTCGGGGAGCAGCAGCCTTCATTCCCGCAGCTCCAGTCCAGAACCGCAGCAGGATCCTCTGTCGCCTGCAAGCACGCAGCCACTGTACAACAACAAGGAGGTGAGGAAGACAGCTGCCACACATTCTGATTCAATTTTATTTATTAATGTCTATATGTTTTTCCTTCTGACTTTGTTCCTTTTGGAACAAGTGAGGAAGCTCAAGGAAGTCAGTAGCAGGTGTGGGGAGGGACAGACCAATAGGGAATGCCTGTAACCAGGGGGGTTAAGGGGCAACCTTGGCAATTAGTGCCTCACTGTCATGTCAAAAGTCAGAGTATTAGTGAAAAGTTTTAGATGGAAGTCATCAAAAACAAAGTTTATGTTGATATGTGTAAGATAAAATGAATTAGAGATTGCAGGTAGGTTTTAATGACCTAAGAGTTAATGTGCTGAGAGATTGGAGTTGCAGGGCATTGTGGGGGTTGAGATCTGGGCTATACATGCAAAAACCAATGTATGTGTTATGAATGGAAGGCCCTGTGTGACACTGCAAACTGTAATACTGAACACGCTACTCTGGGCCCCTGCAGAGTCTGAGGGAGGGTGTTTGTTGGGGTGAGGGGGGTCCAGCATGTGTTTTTCATTTAAATGGAGTGTTTAAGTGTCTCCCTCAGAAAATAAAAAAATAAAAAATTGGGGCAACAGTAATGGACGCAGCAAACCATGAGCTTCAGGTAGCAAAAAAAAACGGGGAGGGTGGGCAGTCAAGGCGGGACAAGAGATCCAGTGTCTTCTCTGAAGAGAGAACGAGGGAGGAGGTGGAGGTAGAGGTGGACAGGGTCACTGTTTGACTTAAGGAGTCGAGTTTTAATTTAGCTTTCCTGGTTAGTCTGAAAAAGTAAACGCGTAAGAGAAAAAGAAGTTTGCTTCCAAACTGTGAGTACTCCTTAATTTCTATACTCTGAGCAAAATTGTGTTTTTACCTAAACATTTGTACACTTTTGAAACAAGTTTTTTTAAGGAATTTAGCTGACAAGATAAAACAAAGCTTTTGATACGCTGTAAGTCAGTTCACTGTAGGTGTGGGTGCACTTTAACATGCAGGCCTTTTAAAATGAGTAGATTTAATGTTTTTGAGATATAAATCCTGCCCTGCACTTGTTAAGAAACGTTTAAGAAGTTTACTTTTAATTCTGAAAGATATCATATTGTTTTTCACTCTCATTTGTCCCTTTTAGATGTTTCTTTTGCATTTCTCAAAGTTGTGGGAAAGTCAGATTAGTTTCTTATTAATATTCGTTCAGTGGATTTTCTAAAAACTTTAAAGAAGTGTGTGAAGCAAGTAAATAATTTTAAAGACACTTAAAGACAAAGATTAATGTCGATCCTAATATTCTGTTTATTTTCCCCATACAAAATGTGGTGTTTTGTCATGTAAATTTATTATGTGTGTAAACTTCAACAATCCGTGGAAAGTCCCTGCTACTGTAATTTGGATATGTTTAAAAACTATTTTTTGTGTATAAAAAGTATGTCTCTACTGTACATTGCATGTTTAATTAAAATTAAAATGCCTGTAAGACCTATACTCCACCATCAGGTGGTGATAAATTCAGAATTAACTTACTCAAAACCCTAAAGGATATTTTGAACAGACACTAAAAACAGCTTTACTGTATTTGCACTGCAAGGGTTGTAAAAAAAAAAAATCTCTGGTTTGTTTGTAAAAATTTGGCCCAAATTTTGGGATGTGTTTCATTTTAGCAAAGAAATTTACCAATCAGGATCTTTGCTCCAACCTTCAACATTGCTTGGTACATAAGCCTTATTGTTAGCAAAGTATTAAGTATTCATTCATATCATTTCTTCCCTATGTTTTCTTAAGATTGATCATCGTTCCCCTACCCAGTGGCAGTTGGATAAATGGCTGAAAAGCTCTAAGAAAAAATCTGCCAGGACTGATCAAGATTTCTCCCAGGCTGTTGCAGAACCCCATGGGTCTCCTTTAAGTCAGAGAGCACCCTCACCAGCCAGGTCATGGGACAGCAATCAGGAGTATAGCCCTAGCCAAACTCCCATTCCAAGTCCACAGTTCAGTTATAGTCACAATAACAGCCCTGTTCCCAGCCCCGGTTACAGCTTTTGCCCGAGTCCCAGCCCATTCCCCAGCACCTGTCCCAGTCCTACACCAAGTCCACAGCATAGCCCACCTCCAAGTCCAGTTCCAACTGTTTGCCCCAGTCCTTGTGGAACCCTAAGACCCAGTCGAAGCCCAAGCCCTATACCTAAACATACCCCAAGAAGTCCAAGTCCTAACTTACCTGCTCCTTTGAGGGGTTTTCACAACCTTGGGGGTCAAAACCAGAGCCATTCACATTCTTTTCTAACATCTACCCCCCACAGGACTAAAATAAAACCATGGTTTGCACCATTGCTTTCCACAAGTTTAAAGCCAAAGCCCACGAATAACAATCATCTTCAAACATCTTATCAACCCAAGCCTAAGAATCACCACCCACAGGACCAAGTCCACAGCCAAAGCAACTTAAAAGGTTCTATAGGCTTAAATTCCCATCCAAATCCTAACCAAAAATCTACGCCCAAGTTGTCTTCATATCCACAAACCAAACAAATCTCTGACACTGCCAAAACTAAAAACCCAACACATTTTGATCAAATTCCAGGCAACCAAACCAAACCCAAGACACGGCCACCATTTCAACAGCCTTCACAGCACAGCGACAAAAGACTGAAGCACTTAGTGCCTACAGGCAGTGAAACTACCACTGGTGCCAGTACTCATTCCAGAACTACATGTAACGCTACTGGCAATTCCGGTACTGGGTCGAGCTCTAGACCCGTCTCTAACCTTATACATTGGACAAAGCTGTGGGACATTGCAGACTCAAACTCCACCCATATAAACCATGCCAAAACCTCACAAAGGAAACTCCAGTGTAAGGAACAGGAAGTGGTTCAGAGAAGACCTCATCTAACACAAGCAGAGGGGAGAATACACGAAAGAAAAGAGGATAGACATCACTGTGAAAAACAACAAGGTAAACTAGAACAAAAGGAAGACAAAAGGCTGGCGGAGGAGCAGTTACTAAGACGTCCCTGGATACAACGTTCAGCAGAAGAAGAGGAGGAAGAGGACGAAAGAGCAACAGAACAGCAAGGTAGGGGAAAGAACACAGCAAGAGGTGAAAATAGGAGGAAGAGGGACCAGGCAAAGGAAGAATGGAAAACAGCCAAACAAAGAGTGCCTGGAATTGAAAAACATCACCACCATCAAGGAGATTTAGACTGTCCTAGAAGAACGAAAAAGGGAAGGAGATGTGAGAAGGACAGAGAAGTACACAGAGACCTGGCACCCCTACTATGCACACGCTCCCCAAATTGCCAACGACCATCCTTCAAATCCTCCTCCTCATCATCATCTTCTGCAACCCCCTGTAATTCAGACTCTGAACCTGAATCGCTTGCTTCTGTCAACAAGGTTTTACCTGAGTCCCCTTCTCAGAGGAGAGTTACAAAGACAAGGAACCAAGCTCCAAACAGACCTGACACCACCAGGCTTAAGCCGGTGCATGCCAGAAGATCCAGTGCAGGTAATCCATGTGAGGGGCAGCAAAATGAGGCAAAACAAAGGCTCTACACACTAGTACCATTTGGGCGAGGAGAAAAAACTCCTTCCACCGGTCAACGGGGGCTAAGAAACCTAGTGGTGCAGATAGACCTCTGTCTCCTCAAGAGAGTCCCGGACAGTCCTACCGATCTCACTGCTAGAAAACCCTCCCCTTTGAAATCGTCTTCTTTGATGAAGGAAACACCTAAAGAGGCTATGAAACACATTTATGACCCTGAGACTTCCATTAAAGATGCCAAAAGGAAACGCAAGGTAGAAAACTGTTCATTCACTTTTATCTTGACAAAATAAAGCCTACTTTTTAGATGTTAATATGACGTAGAAATGTTATATGCTTTCTTACTATTAATTTTTGTGTCACCAGCTAGAGAATGGTGTAATGCCGAGAGAAACCAAAAGGAGTCTTCTTTATCCAAGCGAAGGCCCAGGGCAGAAAGAACTTTTGTCATTACCAGCTGAGAAGATCGTTACTGAAACAGTGCACAATGGGTAATAATTGCACCTTTTAACATTAATGCACTTTGAATTTACGTAATTAAACAGTCTGAATGCCAACTGATTGTTTGAGGGATTACAGGAGAAATATTTTTCTGTCTTACCATCACAGACATAAATGTGCAGAGTTTACAAAACTCTGCTTTAAATGCAACCAGGTTTGTTAATCAAATGAAAGTAAAAGGAGTAAAAACACTGCCCGCTGTTGAGTATAGTAGAGGCACTCGGCACAGATACAAATCCACCTGTTTCTATGATGGTGCAGTTTTAGGGGATTGGTGACCCCTAATGTAGAGAGTATTGTGTGCTTTGTGCAAAGTTTCCCTGACATTTTTATCCTGTCCCAGGATTTATCTGATTTCGTGATTTTTGTTTGTTAGTGATGGCAAAAGTTGGGGTTAGCATAGGGAAAGAGCCATCAATGATTGGAAGATCTAGTATGCTTTGAGCTGGCTTCTTATCCAGATGCACCAGTGCCTCTTAAGGCTACTTTATAATGAACATAGAAGACAACAAAATAGCATTTTGAAATAACAGTCTCATTTCCTGAAAGCTGTGTCATCTCATCCGTTTGACTTTTAAAAATCAAACATTTTTTTGTCATCATGAAACAAAGAACGATTCTTTATTTTTTAATCACAGTGAAATCAGATCAATTTCAGGTTTGGTTAACCCACACATTGATCTCAGTGTAAATACTGGTCTGTCTTGGAGGAACGCTGCCCAAATTCTAAATAGACCTGAAACTGTTCTTATGGCTTATTTATTATTTTTAAATCATTCCAATTTCATAAATACACAAAAAAAGTTGTAACCAAGAAAATACACTTGCAAAAATAAAGCAAAGCATTGTCTGAGAAATTGTGAGCCATATGCGGTTCTTGTTGCAAAGAATACACAACAGAATTTCAAACAAACAAAGATTAACACAAACAGTGTGTGTTTTTAGTTTCAGATTTATTTTTCTATTTCAGATCTAAAATAATTTACATTTTAAAAAAAATAAACTAATTACTTTGTTTGTTTCATTGAAATGCTATATGTTCAGTTAATTGCTTAACAGATGACATTTTTTGCATTTTTACCTAAAAAAATGTCACAATTTGTGTCACAGTCCTGGATGCCACCTTTTTTTTGCTGTTGGTCATAATTTAATGTGTGTGAAAAACAAATTAACAGTATGTCTGGGCGTTCAAAGAAATGTTTTAGTTTATTTTACAATGTAAAATGTTGGGTTTCAAATCAGTTTGTGGTTGTTTCCTTGAAGACACCTGGAGGAGTTCTTGGACAGCAAGAGGCCAGTGTCTCCATTGTCTCCGTTGTCTCCTTTGTCTCCGCTGCCCAAGAGCCCTGAGCCCTCCAAGCCTGCCTCTAAAGCAAAGGCAACAATCCAACAGCAGCAGTCCCGTGTGCAGAAGAACAAAGACAAGAACAGAGACGCAACTGTAAAGGTGACTTTTTAGAGCACACACTTTATTTTAGACCAATCTGCGTCTTGCAACATTTGTTTTTACCTGAGCTTGTCTCTGTGCAGCCTAAGATGGAGGTGGAGTGTGTAAAAGTAACAAGGCAGCCTCAGCCACCGTCCGAGCCCACCTGGGCACCTGCCGGCCACAGAGGGACCGTACCAAACCAAGAAATGTGAGGCAAAAAAACAGCTTCTGCAAAACTTAAATTTTACTTTAACAAATCTCAGATTGTTCAGCTTACTGGTGTCAAAACACCAGATTGTTGTAATTATGTATGTCTGATTGGCTCATAGCTCTCACCACGCTGAATACTATTTGCATGAAGCTAAACGGATGAAGCACCGTGCAGATGCATTGGTGAGTTTTAAAATATAAAGATGACATGTGACAATAAAAAATAATGTAAACATGTAGATGATTATTGGTCTCACTCTATACGACTTTTAACAGAAATAGTGATTATGGACTATAAAGTAACTAAAAGGATCTAACAACATTGGGCCACTAAGATGCAGACATTGTCTAACTATATATCTGGGGGTTTTTTAGTGGAAAAACCTTTCATTTTGGTATGATGAAAAGGATGCATGGCAGGAATTTTTAAAAGATGTTAAGCAATAAAAAGGTTATTGAGACTTAAATAAAGTGACTGTTTCAAACCAACAATTCACAGCATGATTGGAAAATTAATCATATTTCTACTTTCCCATGACGAATTCTATTTTTTCCGGGAGCACGGCTCCAGTCTGCTTTTCACGTGTAGTGCAGCAAAGGTTTTATTGATTACATTGAATTTGCATAATTGTTTTTGTCAATTCATACCGTATTCCTGGAAATATTGAGCGTGAAACCAAATATTAATCTTAGCTAGATGTCTGCCTTTTTTATGTTCTAATGTTTTTGTTATGATCTGTTATTCTTGAACACACCTTATTTCTGTTTTCATTATTTGGTTTGTTTACCTGCCTTTTGCAGGTGGACAAGCTGGGAAAATCCGTTAACTATGTGGATGCCGCTCTGTCCTTCATGGAATGTGGGAAGGCGATGGAGGAAGGGCCGCTGGAGGCCAAATCTCCTTTCACCATGTATGCAGAGACCGTGGAGCTGATCAGGTGAATTACATTCTTATAACGACGCCAAAATAGAAGTGAATTGAAGTTTTGAAAGTTAAAAGAACAACACTGACATGTATGTGTTCTAAGGTACGCCATGAGGCTCAAGAGCCACTCTGGCCCTGGAGCGAGACAGGAGGAAAAGCAGCTGGCGGTCCTGTGGTGCGTTTGTCATCCTCTCTGTTTATGCCACATCTGTCACTGCGACAAAGGATGAGCATTCTGAGGATGGTTATGTGGTTTGCCTGTGTTTACAGTTTCAGATGCCTTGCCCTCCTTTACTGGCAGATGTTCCGTTTAAAAAAGGATCACGCTCTAAAGTACTCCAAAGTGCTGCTTGACTATTTTAAGGTTGATCTAAAGACACAAACGTCATAGAATGGTAAAACGTTGCTACAGGTTGCTTCATAAATATTGCTTTGGTCTCATTATAGAGTTCTCCCAAAGTGCCAACGACACCACCTGGTTGGATGGACTCCGGGAAGTGAGTAGATTATAACTAGGGTTTTATGTTTAATCTTCTTGGATCCGACATTCTGGCCTCTTGAAATCATACTGATTGAAATCGCTCTGCTGTGTGCGTCTTCTCGATCCCAGGGCAACAACAGGACTCTCCTCCTCGCTGTCACCCACTGCAAAACACCACAGACGGGGTTCAAATGGGGGCAACAGCCCTGCTTCTCTCATAAGCATCCCCCAGCGCATCCACCAGATGGCGGCCAACCACCTGAACATCACCAACAGTGTCCTGTACAGCTACGAGTACTGGGAAGTGGCAGACAACCTCGCAAAGGAGAATAAAGGTAAGCAACATATTTACATCGCTTTGAAAAACAATAATAAACCTATAATAACTCATACGTCTAACTGCTTAATCTTTTGTCACATCAAAACCTCAAAACAACACACAGTAATGCATAGTTCTGAAGAAAGGACACATAGTTAATATTTGTTGGCAAATGTTCTAATTCAACACTTTTACTCTCATGTGCCTGAATAATGCTCTTAAATAAAGTCCAGCTAGAATGTTAACAGAATCTGCTTTTGTGGGAAATGACTTGAAAATGTACCTAAACCTAAATAAAACTTAACTAACTGCAGTCTTTAAATGTGTAAAGCTGGTAGAGAGATTCTACTGACTGGATGATTCTCTTAGATGTCAGAGTTTGGTTAAAAAACTTTAAAAACTATGCCTGCTTTTTAACCCTTTCACTATGTGTGCTGCTTTGTCTTGGTTTGTCTCAGAAAATCCCATTATGCTTGTGTTGCGACATACTTTTGCAAGGAACAAATATCTAACTTACTCACATACAAATTCAAGCTTTCAGGGATTCTGTTCATCTTCTCCGTTTCAGAATTCTTCAACTACTTGAATACTTTATCGGGGCCATTGACCCTTCACAGTAGCATTGCTCACGCTGTCCAATACACTAGGCAGGCTCTTCAGTGGATACGTATTAGTGCCAAACTGAACTGACTCCGGCGGAGAGGATTTCTGCTTAACCGACGGAGATGCTCTCCGAGATTACTTTGCTGTGAAACATTAGAAACTCTCCATATCCTTCGACAGCTGGGAGGACGGCCCTGACAGCTAATGTGGTGTGTGTGAAAATGGACTTAAATGAAATCTCACTGAGCCACGCAACACCCCCGTCAAGCGATGTGAACACCAGCATTACGTGTACAAAGCCGTATGAAGGGACCAGTTTTACAACCCTCTTCCTCGTTGTTGGACTAATCCGAAGAGTTGTCTGTTCTGCGGCTGATAAAGGTCTTTAAACTTTTGCCAAATCTATCTTGAACCTCAAGAAATGTGCAAAACTTGTCTGGATTTTGGACTTTATTATTGTCCAGAAAAGATTTTCCCTGGGTACAAAACAAGACTGATGAAGGAGGGGAAATTCTTGAAGTGGTTTTTATTTTAAAGTATCGTATATTTTCACTTCATGTTTTTTTTACTGTGCAATATTTGATACACCATCTTCTTTGTAAGAAAGAATAAATAAACTGAGTATGAAGAATATATTCTGTTGCTCTGAATTCTATTGGCCAGTCATGGTCTGTATTTCATCAAATTCACCTGAATTCTTTGATAATTTCTTAAATTAACTATTTCAACTGTCTTTTCTTCATGAAAGAATGATCATACAATAATCAACTTGAGGTATTATGTATTTTTTATGCACATGGTCAAAATTTGTCATTTAGGATCACGGTAATTTACATTTTGGTAAAGCTAGTTGGAGTCAGATGGTCTCCTGGTATTGTTGAAGCTTTTACGGATGGTTAATACTTTTTCTACCGTGTTTAAGTCAGAGTTTTGAGAAGGCCATCCCAGATGTTCAATGTTACACTAGGACTGAATTATCCATTTAAAAACAGTTTTGTTGTGTTTCATATTTTCTGACAAGAGTGACAGATTGGTTGCAGGACCCTTCTGGCCTCCCATTCCGTCTTGTTCTTGTCCAGCTGAGAGATGCCTCACACTCCAATTTCTAATGATGGTTTTGCCGGAACTCTAGTTTTTTATGTCCATTATATCAGAGTATCCGAAATACATAATTTAAAATTTGCTCAGTTGTTTGAAGGGGTTGAATATTTATGCAAATATTTGCTCTACCTTGTATTTATTTAATAAATTGACATTAGTTTGTCTTGAAGCCAAAATGTCTGATTATATCAATTATATTAATTATATTAATATAATTATATTAGATTAATTTACAAAAGCACTATAGGGGGAAAGATGATAAACCAAGTGTTTAATACAAGAAGTAAGACTCACAACATGTGAGTTTGTTATTTTTACAGTCAAAGGAAGGACACAGACTGTGACTGTCAACATATTTCCTTCATCATTTGTACTAAGAGGTCTGCAGACTTTCTCAGACAGACCTGTGACTCAGTCCAGCTGCTCAGAGCTCAGCTGAGACCAACGTAGAGGAGGAACCTGAAGCACTCAGCATCACATGTCTGGTGCCATAGCAACAGTGATCAACCAATAAGATGAGTCTTTGGGATAGCATCAAACAGCATCCTGAATTTTACTCAGAACACGATGTCTAATTTACATTTATTAGGCGTTGAAATGTTTATCTAATTTTTTATATAATCTTACGACCGCAAAATTAAGCTGTCGCTTAGCTGGCCGGTTTAAAACGAGGTTATATTATCATCATGTTTACTGTTGCCAGTCGCTCGGAGACAGCTTCCATGTCACGTGTCCAAAACAAATCCCGCATTGTCATCTCGACAAGAGTGCATAGTCTCCTGACTGATTTTATGATAATATAATGCAATGTGCACATTGTTTTAGAATAACAAAAACCAACGCCAGGATAACAAACTGAAAATGCTAAAACAACCTCTCAGCTTCCAGATTCATAATTTACTCCATGTGGTTCGTTCAGAAGACAGTTCTCCTGTTGTCCGCCTAGCGGCGCTGTAACACCTGAGCAAAGCTGCAAAACAAGAAGCCGGCGCAAAGGTATTTTGTCAAGCTCACTGATGAAGATCCCTCTACCGGAAGTTGTATTTTTTCGACCTGTGAAAGTAAAACGACTTCTTTGATAACAAAATTGAAATGAAGACTTGTATAAGTGTTATTATTTTGTGTGAATGGATCGGATTTCTTTTCCAACAGTGTTTATCACTCATTAGCTAGAAACAAAAGTAAATGTTAAAAGAACAAACATTCAAATGGCTACACTCGTGTTTCATAGTATACTGTATTAAAAATAAAAGAAACAATGAAGAATAAACTTTCTAAAATATCCCAAAAGATTTTGCTTTCAGTAAAAATGTATCTTGTCGAAATTATTCAAATTCAAAATAAAATAACAAAACCTGCAAATATAAAATAATTATTATTATTGTTATTATTACTATTAGTATTGTTAAAATAATAATAATAATAATAATAATTATTATTATTATTATTATTATTATTATGTGGGCACATTTATTATGACAATAGTGTGCTTTTACTTTGGAAATCCCCGGAAGCCTCGCCTTACTCGCTTTCAAGCTCGCAGAGAGAAAACAGACAAATGGATCAGGCGGTTGAAATGGAGAGCGAAGGCACTGGGAGGGTGACCAGAAATGTTCAGGAGACATGGCGTGGCTGCGTGACACAATAGGAGGATCTCACCTCGGGAAAAACGGGACTTTTGTGAGGAACAAAGTGACGGCTCCGAGCTGCCAGTCTAAGACGTTTTCATCCCGCTTCGCTTTTGCCGTTTCACGTCGCTCAGCCTGAACATCGGCATCATTGAGCCGCTCGGCAACGAGAGAGATCCGCAGAGACAGAGACACAGAGAGAGAGAGACAGAAAGAAACGAGTCTGGCCAGCAGCCTCGTCTGACAGCTTCGAAAGGTACAACAAGAACAACCAAGCAACCACTTCCGCTGGCGGGACTCTAGTTTGTTTACACGCGTAATCACGCTGAAGTTGTTCACACACACACACACACACACACACACTCACGCTCGGCTCATTGTTTGGCACCTCATTTCGCCAAGGTTGTCCTGTTTCGCGAAGACAGTGAAAACATTTCTGGTGGTTCTTATCGAGCTGACAAGGACGAGAATGCGACGAGCTGCTGTTTTACTGGCTCTGGTTTTGGGAGCTAGGCTAATGCTAGGAGCATGCTGCTGTTGTGACCTGATCTGTCAGAGGCAGAAAGTCTGCAGGCCAGCCAGAGCCTGAACATTCACTCTCACACCAGGTCAATGTATGTGTTATTAATTATATATTCAAACATCAACTGAGTACGGTGAACAAACTTGTGAGCTGCAGCTGGTAGCATTGTTGCCTTGCAGCAAGGAGTTTGCATGATCTCCTTGTGCACCCATGGTTTCTCTCCGGGGACTCCGGCTTTCTCCCACAATACTGTTCGATTACAGTATTTGAATTCTCTAAGTTGTCCTTAGATGTGAATGTGCACAGTTGTTTGTCCTGTCTGTTTCCCCACGGTGGACTACTGGCGATCTATCCATCCCAGGAGTTAAGCACCATCAGACCCTCACAACCCCACAAGGATAGGCCTGTTGGAAAATAGATGGATTGATGGTTTCAAATTGTTCTGTGTTTTTTTAACTTGCATTTCTTGACGTGCCTCTCATTGTGTCTACAGGAAGCTCAGTATGAGTCGAGATGGTTGGATGCGAAAGAGAGCCTCTGACAGCGATGACAACGGTTGGGGAGAAAGGGTGAGAACGTCCAAACTCTGAAAGCCTCACACTGGAAACACGCATTCTTGCATGCAGCGATACAGCACGGAACAGAAGTACATTAAAGTGTGGTGAAAATATGTTTTCCCCATCCTTTTTGACATGCCAGACCCATATGACAAAGAAGTATAAAACCACATCCCGAACTTTCAGACATAAAGACTCAATGAAGCATACGAGTAGAGCATAAATCAGTGAAGCAGCCAAGAGGGGTGATCCACAATTTATGAAGAATACTCTGTTAATTGGACAACTATTGGTCATGCACTGTAAAAAATGGGCCTTTATTGAGGATTCAATGATTGAGTTTCAGGTATTTTGAAAAGAAGACTCGTTGGTAAACGTGTAAAGCTTTTTCAGAATACGATTGGTACCTATAATTGCTGCAAAAATAAGTTTTAAAATAGTATTTAGTTGACTGCCAAAGAGACCTTGTTGCACTCTATTTAAGGGCATCACAGCCACTCTTTTTAAAATGTACTTAAAAATAAAGAGATAAAATAATGCATAATTTTACTTCGTTTTCATATTTATGCATTTCTTTTTTGCTGGACTGTCAACTAAAAGCAGATTTTAATACATAGAATTGGTTTGTTTTTCTCTGCAATTCACTTGAACAGCCTAAAAGGATCAAGCTATTAAACTGCAGAAGATATATTGCAGTAGTGCAGAGGTTCCAGTCATCACATCAATTAAAAGCAGCCTGGAAATCAGACTCGTGTAAATACAAGGGATACCATAACTCAAACTTTTAATAAACACTTGAACTGGAACCGACATAAAAAGATATGTCCGTCAGTGCGTTGTTTTTGTTCCCATCCAGGTAAACAATTCATATCCTGGGGATATAAACGTTTACGATGTCTTCAGATTTTCCGAGTCTCACTTAGTTTGGTATCCTGTCCGTCGCACTGATCAGTAACGAAATGTTTAATCGTGAAAATTATAAGCATCTGTGTCCTGATTCCTGTCGTGTTTCTTGCAACCGTCTCTCTCTCTCTCTTTCTCTTTTTGCTGCTGGATTCATTGTGGTGCAGGGCGGCTACATGGCCGCCAAGGTTACCAAGCTGGACGAGCAGTTCAGACTCAAGGCTGCCAGGGAAAAGCAGAAGGATGGCAGCGGCTCCGACATCTTCAATGGGGTGGCTATTTACGTCAACGGATACACAGGTAGCACTACCAACAAACACCGTGTTCATGTAGTGTGAACACACAAACAGACTATGGTATAGTCTCTATACTTATGTACTTCCTTCCCTTCTTGTGTATTTCCTAGTGTTCATCCTTCCTTTATTCCGTTCATCCATGTGTCTTTCCTTATTTGGCTCAATGTCTCCTTTTTTCCTTTTGTTTGTATCTTTACTTTCCTCATTATGTTGTTTCTCGTTTGTTGTCTGCCGTCTTTTAATGTCATACGTTCTTGCTACTTTCCTTCCTAGGCATTAGTGTTTTATGGGTTTAGGTGAACCAAATTAAATGGGAACTCTGGAACGTCAAGTCTGGAAAAATATGGAATATATGCATGAAAACTTTTGTTGAAACCCTGTAGAAAAAACCAACAAACAGACAACCATCTGTTTCTAGACGTACTACCTCACCTTAAACTGGATAATTAATCCACTGTATGTAAAAATATATAACTTTTATTTTCCCAAACCCCAGAAATCTTGCTGTTAATAAAAATTAGATCAATCCCGATTCTGTTCAATAAAATTCCCCATCTCATATTTGTGTTTAATTTATATTAAACAAATATTGCATCTAATATTAAAACAATCTTTCTAGTTTATAATAAAAACTGTGTACTTTTAGAAACCCTTATGTGCTACTAAACAAAACAACTAGACTTGCTGGACTACTTTTTTAATTTAGAGGTAAAATTTGACTTGAGCCTTTTTTTTCTTTTTCTTAAACATGTTTGTTGATTTCTAATTACATGGACACGAGTAAGTGTCAGTAAGCTCTGCGGTAGACCGGCACTTTGCCCTGACGATACACTCCGGGACAGCTGCAGCAGACTCTTGTCGGTCATTACAAGTCTTACTGTTTCATGTTTCCAATCAGACCCGAGCGCAGACGAGCTCCGCAGACTGATGATGCTTCACGGCGGTCAGTTTCACGTCTATTACTCGCGCTCGAAAACCACGCACATCATCGCGAGCAACTTACCCAACTGCAAAATCCAGGAGCTGAGAAGGGAAAAGATCATCAGCCCAGAGTGGATCACTGACAGGTCTGAACAGTACAAGAAGATCATTGTTATGTTTACTATACATGAGCATGAGCTAAAAGTCTGTGTTTATTTTGTTTATTATTTAATCCCAGCATTAAGGCCGGCCACCTCCTACCTTACTTGAAGTACCAGTTGTACGCTAAACAGAAGAACACGCTCTTCCCTGGCTTGAAGCTGTGCCACACCTCAGAGATGTCAGAACCGAGCCGCTGTCCCCCTCTACCAAACGCGCATCAAAAGCCTCTTTTGCCACCACACAACACAGAGGCCTCTGTTCCCCGCAGCGGCGCGTCCCCAAACAACGCCGCCCCTGTCCCCAGCGTTTGCGAAGCTGAGCTTCAGTTTGTCGGCCGGGGCTCCAAAAAAGGCTTCGATTGCCACAGCGAGAGTCATTTAAAATCCAGTCAGCTTGTTGCAGGTTCCCTGCATTTGCACAAGAACCAGCTGTCCAACAGGAGCTACATAAAGCGTGAAGAAAAAGTGAAAATGTGAGCATTTTTTAGGAAGTTATTAGCTCGATACATTAGTTTTTGTTCAGTTTAAGCCTTTCAGTTTTTTTATTACTCAATGTTTAATAATTTTAAAAAAAGCATAATTTCTTCTTTTTTCCCTAGAAATGGAGTTCCACAGACCTCACTGGATACCTCGAGCCATTCTAAAATACGGAAAATGCAAGAGCGTGGAGATCCTGGTGTCGTGGGGTCCCCCGTTGTTCTGGAAGATGCCCCCCTGACCAATGGACACGCTCATCTCCTTAACTGTGCCTTAAAACCAGAACACTCGTCCCCTGTTGCAGACCCGTCTTCTTCTGACACGGACGTCTCGACGCGTCGAGCGAAGAGTTCAACAGAGAAACCTCAGAGTACTGCAGTGCAGTCGCACGCCAAACCTGATCCGTACGAGTTCCCACCCAGCCCTCCAAAGCGACCAGACTCTTTTTCTATTCTTCACGAGCAATCCAGCAGACAAGAAGGAGCTGGTTATGAACCTAAGCCTCTGTTACCTTCCTCTAACGAGGCTTTGAAAGCCAGTAAACCCCAGACTCCCCAGAAATGTCTCCAACCTCACACTCAGGTTGGAACGATGTCTGAGCCCACTCTCCGATCTCCATCTAATTCCCTTTCACACTCTTCTATTAAAATGAACGGAGGTCACCACAAAGTCTTTCCCTCTGACCCACCGGTCCTCAACTTGGCCCATGGGGGCGCCAAGCCCGACCCTCCCGCCGACTCCTCCCTCACCTCCACTTCTTCGGACCACCTGCTGCAGCAGACGGGCGGCCTGATCTCGGAGTTCTACTCTCACTCCCGATTGCACCAGATCTCCACTTGGAGGGTCGCGTTCTCCGAGTACGTCAACGAACTGCACAGCAAACACAAAACCGAGGGGAGTCCATCCTATCCCGGGAGAGATCGCTTGAAGAGATCCACGCATGGACAAGGTGGAAAAAAAAAAGGATCTCTTACGTTGTTGTTTGACTCATCATCTCCGTTTATCTCAACAATATCTTCTGAATTATCCCTAAAATATAAAAATTAGTTTGGTCAGCAGCACTACAGCTGCCTTTACAGCTGTAATTTTGTTGGGTGCTGTTTTTTTTTCTTTTGTTTTGTTTTTTTCTTGGTTTGCACATCTAGAAACTGAAGTTTTTGACTTGCTATGGCTTTAAACAGCTTTTTTTTTTTTTTTGCTTTTGCGCAACTTTACACTAAATTGGACCATGCTCAATATGCTTGGATCTCAACCAGTGAATTTTATCTTCCTGCGTTCTATCAACACTAAAGACGAAGCACGCGGCCGCCACTACCGTGTTTCTTGTTTGGTGATGACGTGATGAACAGTGTCACCTTACAACTAAATGGCTTCTAGCAAACTGCTCAGGATTTCTTATAGCTTTCTCTCAACAGGAATTTTGTTTTTGTAGGCAGTACCTAAAGGCGAGATTTGTAGAGTGCATGATTAATAATTGTTTTATTGACCAATATTCTCACAGGAGCTGTTAACCTCTGCAGCTCCCCCAACGTTAGCGTGGGCTGTTTCTTTAAAGCTCTTAGTTCTGTCACTTCAGATAAACATCTTGGTAGATTTCCAGTTGTGTACTGCTACAATCAGATGGACACATAAATTTAACTGTGCTTTGTAAAAGATTGATTTAAATTCTTCAGATTTTACCTTAAACTTCTTCGCAACTTTTCCTCTGACCTGTCTCTGACTTTTTCTCTAAAAAACCCCTGAGGCCCTCACAGACCAGCTGTGTTTATACTGAGATCAGCATAAACAGGGAGTTACTCTTGACTTGCAGTTGATATCTATGGGGTTAATTTAGTGGCGGAAAGTAAACAGGGTTATATTTTCAGATTTGTCAAGAATTTTGAGAAGTCTGTGTTTCCTTACATTTCAACCCCGTGCACAATCTTGTATTGGTCTTTTGCATCAAATCTCCCAAAGACGGGTTCAAAGTTTCTGTGTAAAATCAAAAAAAACTTTGCAGTACATAAGTATTTCTGTATTGAGATCTAGAAAAGCTTTGATCGCTGTAATTTGATCTTCTTTGTGCCAGGTACATCATCTGCAGGCAGACCGAAATCGTGTATCTTCCATGTGGACATGGACTGTTTTTTCGTGTCTGTGGGGATCCGATATAGACCAGAACTTAAAGGCAAGTCTTCTGTACCATTTGCATTTACACTGTGAACCATATTTTTAATAAAACATTCAATTTGTTTTCTGCCTAAATGTCCATTATTTTGTGTAGGGAAGCCTGTAGCTGTTACCAGTAACCGTGGACTGGGTAAAGTCCCCATCAGACCTGGAGCTAACCATCAGGTGGAGCTGCAGTACTACCAGAGGAAACACAACCACCCTCACCCAGGTGAGACAATGTCAAGATGTTCCTCTGGGCATGTATTTAGAATATTATATGTGAGGTTATTTGCAGGTGATCAGACAACCCAAGATAATCATGGTGGTCTGATCAAATACCAGGACTTGAGGTAATGCAAGCACAGGTTGATCAGATGGTTAATATGGATAAAACAAGCAAAACATAGCATAAAGCTTAAGTAAGTTGCTTTCTAGGCACGCTATTCACCTCATTTTGAGCTACATAGAAAAGGCCATTAAGAGCTTCACTACTGAACCCCCATTTATGCTCGTGTTCACACAGCAGGCAAAAACGCAACCCAAATCAGAATTTTAGTTTTGTCCTACCCATATCAGGCTTTTTCATGGCAGTCTGATCACCCCCCAAAAAATCCAGATATGTGTCGGTTCCACAACTGGTAATGAATCTGTCAAGTTGCATTTTTATTCAGACTTTGATCCTGTGTCAATACTGTTGACCCCCATTTTCTCCCCAATTTTAAAATTGATCCACAGACTGCAGAAGTTGACGTTTTGTTCAAGTAAATGTTAGTGGGGCAATTTGAGTCCAGATTAGTCTCTACAGCTCATGACTTCACCAGGCAGCAGGGATAAAGGATAAAAGGCGGCATCGATTATTACTTCTGTTAACCTTGTGCTGCACTGGGACTTCTATGTTCTTCTTCTGCGCATGCAGGTCATCCTGGGGTCATTGAACGTTCGATCAGAAGCAAGATGGCGGTCACATTTAATTAGCAGGATGAATGACCACGGAAATACAATCGGATTTTAGCACATAATCAGAATTGAGCATCAAGACCTGCTGTGTGGACATAGCCAAAGTGTATTCTGCATAATGTCTACTTAAAACAGACCTAACTATTATAATGTTTCTTTAGCAGAGAAAGCAGATGACGATCTACAGGTAACTCCCTCGCCAGACATTCCCGACTCCCACGGCAACGGGGTGGACCAGGACGCCGCTACTCTGTCAATGGCAGAGATTGCATCTTGCAGTTATGAGGCCAGGTGAGATATTAACATGATTATGATCATCTTGTGCTGACAGGAATGTAACGAAATGTTGTTTTGTTTTTCTTTGTCTTTACAGGCAGGCGGGTGTAAGAAACGGGATGTTTTTTGGCAAAGCAAAGCAGCTGTGCCCCTCGCTCCTGTCAGTCCCCTATGATTTCAACGCCTACAAGGAGGTGGCTCTAAACATGTATGAGATCCTGGCCAGGTACGGGTCCTTCAATCTGTGAATCTCACTTGAACTTGAAGTCATTTACTTTTTAAAGGTGATCTTTATTTCCTTTTTTTCAGTTACACCCATGACATCGAGGCTCTTAGCTGTGACGAAGCGCTGATCGACGCTTCTTCACTGCTTGGAGACGTGGGAGTCAGTCCAGACGATTTCGCCAAAGCCATCAGAGCGGACATAGTGGAGAAAACAGGATGCTGTGCTTCCGTGGGAGTGGGTGAGCCTGTTTTGTTTTCATCTTTGCATAGTAAAATATATAAAGGCAGCATAAACATGGAAATGTTCAACTCTCTACTTGTTCTGTTCAGGGTCCAACATCCTTTTGGCACGACTCGCGACACGTAAGGCCAAACCAAACGGGCAGTACTTCCTTAGGTCTGAAGAAGTGGATGATTTTATCAGAGACCTACTAGTGACCAGCTTGCCAGGTGGATACATCACACTACATGCTGGTCTACTCTGAAATCTAAAAGAGATTCTGCTATAAACATGTGACTGAATTTGTTTTATGCTCCCAGGCGTTGGGCATGCAATGGCCAAAAAACTTGAATTGATGGGCGTGAAGTCATGCGGGGACCTCCAGCAAGTGTCTTTATCTCAGCTGCAGAAAAAGTTTGGACCTCGAACGGGACAAACTCTGTTCCGGTTCTGCAGGGGTTTGGACGACCGGCCCGTCCGTTACGAGAAGGAAAGGAAATCCGTCTCCTGCGACATGAACTACAACATCCGCTTTACCACTGTGAGACCCGCTAGGTTCAGTCCGTTGCATGTCTATCGCGGGTGTCGCCTGATGTCTCGTTTCTTCCTTTAAACTTCCCCAGGTGGACGAGGCGGAGTGTTTTCTGACTAATCTGTCGATGGAGGTGCAGCGACGTCTGAAAGAAGCGAAACTGCGGGGTCGCAGGGTTACGCTAAAGGTCATGGTCCGCAAACTGGGAGCGCCTTTGGAACCGGCCAAATATGGAGGTCACGGCATTTGTGATAATCTGGCCAAGTAAGAATCTGTGGTATTCATTTACAGTTGCAAAAGGATTCATACCCCTAATTTATCATCCACTTTACAATTCTAAATGGTGTATTGGTCTAACAAAAATTAAGTGCATTACAGTTGATGCTTAAAGTCAACATAAGTGAATGGATGGGTAAAGAATGGACAAACATGTGTTTAAGATGGAAACTTGCAATGGTAAAAAGTAAGAAGCTGATTTATTCCGGGACAGGACTGTGATGCTCGCTCAGTCCACTGACAGCGGTCAGCTCATCGCCTCCGCTGTCATCAAGCTGTTCCACGCCATGAAGCTACAGGCTCAGGACCTGAGAGGTGTCGGCATTCAAGTTCAGCAGCTGGAGGGCAATCAACCCCAGGCGCAGGACGGCCGGGGATCTCGGACACGCTCCATCAAAGACATGTTGTTGGGCCAGGGATCGCATGCTGGGACGAGCACCATAGGTATTCTTTATTTTCCATGCTTTTAATTTTATTCCCATCTAAACGTCTGACCTAGTTTCTGATATGTGTTACGAATGCATCAGGGGCTTGGCGTGAGACGACCTCCTCGGTGGTTCCCTCGGGTAGCTCATCACCACAGCCTTCGACTCCGGCTGAGCCAGTCCCTGGAACAAGCAGAGAAATGGTCGTCTGCAGACAAACGCCCAAACACTCCCGGACCCGTCTGAACTTCAGCATTGAAATCCCATCCCCCTCACAGGTGAAACAGGAGTTTTTTAACCGGGCCGACGTCACAGAGGCAGGCATGCGATTGTTGTAGTCTTTTTAAGATTTTGGGGAAAAAAATACCACTGCTTTACAAAATGACAGTATTTAGACAATTTATTTCAAAGCCTTTATTTTCATAATACAAATAAATCTGTTTTTGTTCTAGTAGCAACAGACTTTTTTTTTTTTTATATTGCGACGTAATGAATTTTTATTTTAAGCAGAAACACTGGTTTCTTCTGGATCATTATGCTTCTATATTCTTTATTTTACTATTTCCATTTTTATTTAATACATTTATGGTAAAGAATATAGGTTCTATATATCAGTCAGAGAGAGCAACTTCAAGAAGGCCTGTTCCAGCAGGGTTTTCTTTTCTTAGTTGAATGGAAGGATTTGTTTTGTCATTTTTTTGGGAACTAGGGCTGTTTCATGCAGTATTGTTCTGTTGATTTGTTTTATAATTAGTAATAATCGTAGCACAATTCAAAAGACGATTTTCTATTCCTGATTGAAATCAGTGCAATCTTGAAAAGGAATTTTTTATTTTTAACCTGTATAAAGATGTGATACCATATAATAAACTCCCACTAAATGCAATATTAGTTTATTGTGCTGGATCTCGTGTCTTTTTACAAAGAGACATGAGTGTAATAAGCTGATTTTAGCTGTTTTTTCTGCTGCTGTCCACTTATGTAGAGACTTACAAATTAAAATGGCATCATATTTATTTGGTGATTCTTTAGTTTCAGCAGGTGTGAGAAGTTGTTGCTGCGTTATTCTTAGCTTAATACAGCTGGATACAATCCATACAATTTTTTTTGGTATGCTTACACTATAGCTGACCAGTGGCATGTTTTTGAACTAATTCTAACAAATTAAGTACTTTATCTAGACCTTCTTTTATGTTTTTTCTCCATATCATAAATCTTTTTATTTTATTTTCAGAAGACTTATACGTTACCTTATTGTGTTCGTGAATCCATTTCAAGGTGGATCGATCCGTCCTGGAAGCCCTGCCAGCCGAGCTGAGGGAGCAAGTGGAGCAGTCGTGGTCTAACAAAGACGAGAGACCAAATCACTGCCATTCACCTAATCCGCAGCCGTCCTCTCCTAATCCCCGTCCTGCACTGTACACTCCACCTGCTGGAACGTTAGTGCTGCAGTTTCCGAACCAGCTGGACAGTCCAGGAATTATACTGGAACTGCCAAACTTCTCACAGGTAGAAATGCGTGAACACGGCATTATATTAGGCTCTCATTTGTTAACTGCTAAATAACTTTTTTTGTCGGGTGTAATAGCAAATAATTCATCATTTTCTAGTCAAAAACTATGAAAATGTTTATTCCAACTCTAATCTGTAGTCCGGTTAGCCTCTCCTGGAGATTCTCAGGTTCTTGTTATTTATCACAGGTTGATCCAGATGTATTTGCTGCCCTTCCCAAAGAGCTGCAGGATGAACTCAAGTCTGCCTACATCAATGCAAACAATGTCCAACACCAGGTGAAAATGGGTGAGTCACCCAACGGCTGCCGTCCAGCTTCCTTCCCTGAGCTTAATTTAGTGTATTTTGACATGTGGTTTCGTCTGCAGACGAGCAGAAGAATCCACTGCTGCAGCTGAAACAGCCTGCTGTGGGAGCCGGCGTCGGACGGTTGAAGCGTCGCTACAAGAGGAAGAACGGAGTGAGTCCCGTTAAAAAAGGAACCTCGCCCCTAAAGAGGCGTCAAGTCGCAAACAGTCCGGCCAAAAGCATGCTGCCAATAAAACAACAAGAACCTACGAATGTACCAAAGGTGAATCTACAGGTTCATTTTTTTTTATTATTCATTGTAGTTTGGAACTGATCTCATTGGCTTTCACTTCTTTGTCTCTGTTCAGACTGAAACAAACCCCTCCACCTCAGAACAGGACATCGGGGTGCCTGTGATAAAGTCAGTTCCTCGTCCTGCTCCAACATTGGCTGGGGCTTGTGAGCTGACGGACATTAAAACGCTCCTACGGGAATGGGTCACCACCATAACGGGTACCAGTTTTAGATCAGCAATATTAGGACTACTACAGTGAAAATTTCAAAACACAAACAAATCAATGTTTGTCTCTACAAATTGTACACATTAGGAGACATAAACGTTTGTCCGATCCTCTTGGCTAAACAACTCAAGCTTAGTCTGATTGGATAGAGAGCATTTGTGAAAATCAATCTTCAAGTCATTTCCCAGATCTCCTTTAGGTTTTGGTCTGAACCTTGACTAGGTCATTCTAAAACATGGATAAGCTTTGACTTTAAAGTACAGTCGAAAGTTAAGGGGCCAGTAAGGTGCATTTTTACATATATTTTTTTTTTAGCAGGACTACAAGAAGTTCATGACATTCAGTATCTAAAGGATGTAGAACGCCAACCTTTGAGGACTGAAGTTACAGCACTGTCATTAAACAGTTCTTATGAAGCTTAGCCTCATGTCCTTTGCAGGTTTTCTTTAGGTATTGCTCTTTACTTAGCTCTAGTGAACTCTCACCAGCTCACATGTTTACTGTAGGAGAAGGTATGTTTTTTTGTTGTTGTTTTTAAGACTTTCAAAGATTGGGAAAATGTTTAATAAACTAACCCAAGATGTGCCTAGTTTCTGTTACCTATTGTTTTTTGTAATTCTTTTGTCCATACTGTTCTTCAAGAAGCTTCTGAGGCTTTTTCAAAGGACGGCTAGGTTTATGCTAACCTTAAAATAAACACAGATGGACTCTTTTGGTGAATTAGGTGAAATCTCTTCTTGGTTGTTTGGCGCACTGGAATTTATTTGGGGTTCAGATTAAACACATTCAGACTATCTGTTGAGAAAACCGTAAAATCACAATAAATATCATTTTATAATATGTAACAATACCTTAGATTGTGCAGTTATGTTAGAATTTTTGCTGTTTTTGTTGTGATTTATCTCCAAAGTTTATGAAAATACTTAAGCATATAAAAAAAATGACCTAACAGCATCTTTTCTAAAATGCCTGTCACTCTATTAGAACCGATGGAGGAGGACATCCTGCAAGTTGTAAAGTACTGCACTGATCTAATTGAAGATAAAGACTTGGAGAAGCTGGATTTAATAATAAAATACATGAAAAGGTCTGGGCTGCATGTTTTAACATTTTTCATTGTTGTTTCCCCTTTGTGAGTGTTTTCTTAGTTTGGTTATAGTTTTGTGCTGCTTTTTTTTTTCTTTCTATTTTTACCTATAGGTTAATGCAGCAGTCATTGGACTCGGTATGGAGTATGGCGTTTGACTTCATCTTGGACAACATCCAGGTGGTTGTGCATCAAGCTTATGGTAGCATCTTAAAAACAACATGAGGAAACAAGTATCTTTGTTTGTTGCACCATGATGCGCCATCTAACCAAAAGAATCATGACATCTGAATGATTTTCTTTTTTTCTTTTTTTTTTTGCTTTCTAACTTCTCCTGTTACAACTTTCCGTTTCCTCAGTGATCAACAAAATATGGCAAGAAAAACTCAAAGAGCCATCAGTGTAATTTTTCGAAAGCATGCACACTATGAGACTTTTTTGTACAGATTTTTATTCAGTGTTGGAGCAGCTTAAACTGAAGAGCAAAAAAATGTCTCATTGTTTACTTAGTGCAGTTTAAACGGTAATTCTTAGTTTTGTTTTGTTAAAATTTGTCTTGTAGTTTATTTATTTGCAGATTTTTAGAACTGCGTTTGATTTGTCTCAGACGTTTGATGTCACACCCAAGTTGAGCCTGTTCTGACTATAGGTCGCAAAACCAATGAGATTTTGCTGTTAAGGTGCTACTGTCCTTTTTTTACTAAGCAGTCACAGCTTCTATAAATGCAACATGCGTGGAAATGTAACAGTGTTTGCAGATTGTCACAAGCGGAAAGAAACCGGTAATTACTGCAACTTTACACGTGTTGCAGCCATAATAGATACTGAACACAGAATGGCTCAGGGACTTCCAGCTTTCCAAGTCGGAGTTCGGTGTTCTGATTTTTAATTTATTTATTTTTTCGACTTGAGACTCAGAAAAGTCCAACTTTAAAGAACAAATCCGAGCGCAGCACTGTTCTTTTTGCTCCCATTCTTTTTAATCCTTACACACCTGTCCTGACCCAGTATTGTAACTGCATTTTTTTAAGATACTTTTTTTTTATTCTCCACAGAGCTAAACTTACCTCAAAGGTACAGGTACTACAGTTGTAATATAAAGCTTAACATGTTTAAACTCTAAACCAAACTCTTGGATCACTTTTGGAATCTGTTAACGTTGTAGCACTCCTAGAGCGCATTTGAACTTTCTTTTTTTTTCCTTTTTTTCATGTTATTTTTGGTGCTCTAGAAGCACTTATTTGTAGAAGAACTGCTGCACTCTAGTATTTTTCAAGTCTGTTAAAAAAAAAAATATTGGAAAAAAACAAGTGCCAAACCTTGTTATAAAGTGTAAATAATGTTTTGAAAGATCTTTGTCTAATGTTTTAAACAAAAATGTAAGTGGAGGAATTGCCTCTTGTATTGTTTACCAGTAGTGAATTCTTAGTAACAGTCTTTAAATTGTAACTCCGAAGTCTAAATGCTCGTATGTGTTCTGACATGGAAATCTGAAGCTAGCCAAAGCATTTTATGGACAGTTAGCTGTTGATTCTGTGTAGCTGTCCAATATGGGAGGGCATAAACATATGTAATGGCAATCAGTCAGCCTATGCATTTCTTTTCTTTTTTTCTTACGAATGAGAGGGATTCGCTAAAGATGACGAAACATTCAATGAGCATTTATATTGGGTATACTTCAAGTGTTGCTACCTGTTTTCATTAGATTCAGAATCTGTTGAAATAATGCTGGATTTGCGTAGATGCAGGTTACTCGTGTTTTGTTATTCGCTCTGGAAACACTGTGGCATGTGACTTCATTTCTGTATATATGTTCTGAATTTAACTTTGTATCACCTTGTCAGTGGAAGTACTCGGACACAGCTGACTGACTTCTGATCTCCTCAAAGAAGACAATAAGTACGTTGTTGAACAGTTTGCTTAAAGCAGTAACTCATTATGCAACCCAGATCAGTCTGAATGTAATTTGGAATGAGTTTTCACTTTTAAGATGTTGCTTCACATCACTTCTTTCTGAAAGAAATGGCCACAAGTAAAAACTGGCCAGTGTTTGGTTCTCTAACCTGGCTTGTGCCTGAAGACCTGAAGCTGTGAATTTGTTTGTAAGTTTTCTAAACCTTGCTAATAAACTTAAACTTCTAATACTCTACCCGTGCCTTTTGCTTATTTGGAGGTGGAGAAACTACAACTAAAGAGGTAAAAACTGTCATTTTGGGGAAAGGTGGTAAGAAAAAAGCCATGGTTCAAATTCCTCATCATCCTATGAACGCCATCTTAACCATAAAACATGACGGTGGTGTTACCGTTGTGCTGTGGTTGGCGTTTTTTTTGCAGGGACGACAAGACTGATACCTGGCACAAAAATGGGTGACGCTAAATAAAGTACAATCTAGGATTAAAACCATTTAGAGGTTGTTATAGAATAATTTTGTTTAAATCAGGTAGTTTGTCAGAATGTCCTGGTCAAAGTCTTAAAAACATTTTGACTTCAAACTTATGCAGTTTTTTGTTTTGGCTATTGGAAAAGAAAACAATAAAGACAACCGTTTATCATTTATATCTGGTAATATGTAAAAGTAGGGTTTGTTGTATTAAAACATTTTTGCAAGGTGTTGTATTTGTATAACTAACCAAAGATGTTGCATAGAAAATTTAGGCATATGTTCCTTTACTCATCTTTTTAAGTTATCCAGGTAATAGTAATGTAGCTCAATCTTTAAATTAGTGAACTCACCTAAATAAGTACAAGCAAAAAAACTATTTCAGTTCAGTTTGTTTCATGCCTTTTGGTCTAGTTTAGTTTAGAAAAACCTTGCTTCAAACTTAAATATATCGTTTCTTTCTTCTTTTTTTAAATTTATTGGCGGTTGGCAAAAAGCGTTAGGTGAGCATTACCTCCAACAACTGAGGTAATGAAAAAAAAAACTATCCTATTATACAACTTACTCTGTTTTAAAAAAATCAAATATAACCTGATATCCTATGATTCCCGAGTCCTTTTGCAGTAAATCAACAATATCAAATGTCATTTTCATGTTACTAAGGTTTCTTATTAACTTATTTCTCTGAGACAGATAATTCCTACAATTTAAAATAACATGTTCCAATGTTTCATCTTCTCCGCAGTCACATTTCCCTGTCTGATGTTTCCCTATCAAAAATAGTGATCTATTCAATCCAGTGTGTCCAATTCTAAGTCTTGAAATAATTATCTCTTCTCTCCTGTTTGTTTGTGTTCTTCTCATTTGTCCAATTCTATTTTGGATTTTATAAAACCACCTTTCCTTTCTTTTCCTCTACCCATAATTTTTGCCACCTCTCTTTTGTTTTCCTCCTTTATTTCTGTTTTACTAAAACTAAAACATTAATATCTATCCTTACCTGTTTGGTACTCTCCTTAGCCATCCTGTCTGCCATTTCATTCCCCTCAATCCCGTGATTTGCTGGAACCCATACAAAAGTTACTGTTAGCCCCATCATATTGATTCTGTAAAGTGTTTGTTGTATTTCAATTAATATATCTGGTCTACTTTCTGACTGATTATTTTGCATACTGACTAAGGAAGAACTACAATCTGCTCAAATGATAGATCTTAATGGTCTGACCTCTTCCACCCATTGAACTGCTAAAAAGCAAAGCAAGCATTTCTCCTGTATACACAGAGACTCCATCACTAATCCTTTTCCCTACCTTAATTTGAAACTGTTGCACCATAAATACTATCCCTACCCTATTAGCTGTACTTTTAGATGCATCCGTGTATATTTGTATATAATTATAATATTTATTTAAGTAGTATTGTACTATGTATTTATTCATAATGTAAAACTGTACTTTTCTAGCAATTAAAAATCTACTTCAGCATCAGGAAGTATCCAAGGTAGTACTGCAGGTAATGGAAAAGTCTGACTTATATCTAACTGATTTAAACAAATTTCATTCACTTTAGAGTTTATTACCCACCCAAAGCTCTTTAATTGTTTCTTTTCCTTTTCCCATCCAGGTTTAAGCACCTCTAATGTTCGATGATCATTTCTTTGTCCCTGTAAATTTGACCAGTAGTTTAAAGATAATTGATCCCTTCTAAGTTTAAGAGGCATTTCTCCCATTTCAACCTGTAATGCTGCTATTGAGGATGTTTTAAAATCACCAGTACATATTCTTAAAGCCTGATGTTGGATCATATTTAACTTATGGAGGTTTGTATCTGCTGCTGAGTTATAAACTATACTTCCATAATCCAAGACTGACCTAATTAACCCAGTATAAATTGCTTTTAATGAATTTCTATTTGCTCCCCACTCTGTTCCAACTAAACACCTCATTATATTTAATACTTTCCTACATTTATCGATTATTTTCTTAATGTGCACACATCATTCTTTCATCAAACCACATCCCAAGAAATTTAAATTGTCTAACTTTTTCCAAATCCTAACCATATAATTTTAAGTTATTTTTTTCCATCAACTCTTTTCCTTGTAAAAAACATTATTTTAGTTTTCTCTACAGAAAATTTAAAACCCCATTTGGATGACCATTGTTCTACAACTGAAATTGCTCCCTGAAGCTTCTTTACAATGAAGTCTAAATTTCTTCCTCTTTTCCACATTGCTCCATCATCAGCAAAAAGTGAAATCCCATTCCATCCTCTACTTCTTTAAACATATCATTAACTATCACTGAAAATAATAACGGACTTACTATACTTCCCTGTGGTGTCCCATTTTCTATATTCAAACTCTCTATTGTTTCACTGAAAAGCATGCTGTGTTTAAAATGGAAATATGTATTTGGCTCCACTTAAGGCAGGGGTGGGAAATTCCAGTCCTAGAGGGCCGGTGTCTTAAAATATTTAGATGTCTCTGCTTCAACAAACCTGAATCAAATAATCAGGTTATTAGTATTAATCAAGAGAACTTTAATTATGCTAGGGAGGTGCTTCGGGCATCTGATTCAGGTGTGTTTGACCAGAGATAACTTTAAGACTTTTAGGACACCTGCCCTCGAGGACTGGAGTTGCTGACCCCTGACTTAAGGTCAAACTAAACAATGTGAAAATTGTGAGAAAAGTTCTATATTTATTGTCAATTCCTACATTATATAAAGATGCACTACACATAAAATGATACATTGAAAGTTGTTTATTATAAATGTAATAATTATGGCTAACAGATATTGTTAAAAAAAAAAAAAAAATATATATATATATATATATATATATATTCAAGGTCTGTGA
>JAVLVB010000560.1:26043-44760 GCA_032876305.1 Orestias chungarensis | reverse complement strand
CTGAAGTTTATTTGCTGCCATTTTTTTGAGGTAATGCTTTTTTTGTTTGTTTGTTTTTCGTGTAACGTTGTAAATGTGTATTTTTGCTAAAAAGGAACAAAGCTAGTGACCATAGTATCGTGCTAAACTGTTTTTAAATGTATAATACTAACCATGCTGAATGTAGCGTTAGCCAGCTAGCTAGTATAGCAAGCAAATGTAGCGTAGATTCTAGTATTTTTGTTTGTCATAACTGGTTGAAATTAAGAATTTTTTAGTATGTTTGCCTATAAATATGTATTCAGAGATAGTTACCCCCCGCATAAAACTAACGAATAACCTTAAAAGATAATTGTGTAGACTTCACGGAAAACTAGGCGTGTCCTGCGGTTACCATGGCTTTGTTAGCTGCAGGTGTTTGAGATGAGCTTGTTTTCAGAATATCTGGTTTCAGATGATAATTGTCGCTTGAGATGCGCAGACGAATATCATCCTGGGCAATTTTAACAAATGTCTTAAAGGAGTTAAACGTGTGCGATATTGTGAATTATGTCAAAAAAGTACATTTATTATGTAAGACCATCTTAATTTGATACACAAAAAGGTCTGCCAGTTTATTTACATATTTTGTGCACTTACAAGTACAAACTTTATCAAATAAAAGTTGCTTAAAACATTTTTGTTGTATGTAAAATAAAATTTAAATATCAAAATAAAATATTAATTACATTATTAAAAGAGCAGAACATGTCTGTGGTTTAAGTTTAGATCCCACAGTGGATCATTATGTTACAGTTTTACATTTTGTTAAGTGTCGTTTCTAGCTTCCACTTGTTTTTTTAAACACATTTTAGGTTTCATTGTGTTCTTTTTTCGATGTTGAGGAAGTAAAAAGAAACTTAGAAACCTTGATGTGCTATCTATAATCCTGAAAAGCAATTTGATAAAAGGGTTTAGGCTCATTTGTAACTTTATACTAGTCAGGCAGTTTGTTCCTGTAGTTTCCACACCGCAATGTGTTTTGCCACCAGAAATGTGTCACAGTACTGGATTTTGTCGTTCTATTAAAGGAATGAAAAGTCTAATGGCTTTAAAGTGTACAAAAACACGTCAGGAAGTAGCTTTCCTCTCTACATTTTGATCCTACAAACCAACCCAGATTTAGCCTGTAGCTATAAACACATAAAAATCAAATGTTGATTTTGCAAATTATTCACAACGCATTTGCCATGGAATAATGTTAAAATACATCACCACTTTATCTAGTTGTTTTTAATAAAGTATTTGCAAATGGATTGTTTAGTATTTACATGCATAATTAACTCATCCATGCAGTTCCCCTCCTTCCTCTTGGTATTAAATATGAGTTTATGTGTACATTGTTGTCATATCTAGGTTAATGCAACTTTATCTTTCTTCCGTTTCAAATTCAGAGTTTTTGACGAAGTCAGCCATGGCCGTTCCTGTCGAAATCCTAAGCAAGGTGATAGAGCAAACCGCTAAGGTGGTAGATGAGCAAATGGAGGCGCAGTTAGGCAAACTGAATGATATGGACGAAGACGATCTTGAGAGACTGAAGGAGAGGCGTTTAGAAGCGCTTAAAAATGCGCAGAAGCAAAAGCAGGTAAGTGTGAAATGTGGGGTTTATTAGAATCAATAGGTCAAAGTTTGGTACTGAGTTGCTATTCGCTGTTGGCAGTTGCAGCTTTAGCTTGATTGTCACAAGTTATCCTTTTTGATGCATACATATGCTAGACAGATGTTTTGTTGTTAGAAGGAACAATTGCTGATCTGAAATCCCAATAATACCAACAGCTATTTAAGAATTTAAATTTGGTGATTGAGAGATTAAGTTGTAATCCGGGGAAGGCTCTTGTTTTAGCAGCAGTTGTAGAAAATAAGAACAAATAGTGCTTCTGTAATTCAAAGTTTAGGTTTTGAAGCCCCTGAGATTTTTTAAAATAGGCCTGGTTTGGTATATTGAGAACAGAAACAAAGCAGTCAAGTGGACGTCTGGCTGTTATTATTCCTATTAATCCCCAGAAAGTTATATTGGGGTATCCTAATTGCTCTTCAAAATTTAAAGTATCTTGTTTAAATGTCCTGAATTTTCCGCTTCCAAGGAGTGGTTGTCTAAAGGGCACGGGGAGTACCGAGAGATCTCCAGCGAAAGAGACTTTTTCGGTGAGGTGAAAGAAAGCAAGAAGGTCGTCTGCCACTTTTATAGAAATTCTACTTTCAGGTAACTCCATACATGTCTTTGATGTCGTCACAGCATACTTATTTTTTGTGAATTGTAATGTTTTAATGTACCATATCTGATAGCTGTTGTAGAAAATATTAGCTAAAAATTTGACAACAAACATTAACATTGAAAATCTAAAATTAACCAATGATAGCTGAATAGTCAGAACGAAAACTAAAGTGTTTAAATTTGTTGTTCTGTCATTTTTATTCTTATTGTAGATGTAAAATCCTGGACAAACACCTGGCTATCTTGGCAAATAAGCATGTTGAAACAAAGTTCCTCAAAGTCGACGCAGAAAAGGCTCCGTTTCTGACAGAGAGGCTGCGCATCAAAGTTATTCCTACTCTGGCTTTGCTTTTAGATGGGAAAACAAAGGATTATGTAGTTGGGTTCTCAGATCTGGGCAACACGGATGAGTTTTCTACAGAAATGCTTGAATGGAGACTTGGATGTGCAGATGTGATTCACTACAGGTAAGACCTCGCACAACGGACGGATGAATCGGAGCATTGTCCATTTATTTTAACGTCAAGCTTCTTGTTTGGTTTTTGTAGCGGTAACCTGATGGAGCCGCCAACAGGAACACAAAAGTCTGGCTCAAAGATCACAAAAGTGGAGAAGAAAACCATAAGAGGCCGAGGTTACGACTCCGACTCTGAGGACGACTGAAGAGCTTTTAGACATGGCTGGTTTTCTCTCAGGGCTACCTCACTATAATACTGAGCAGACAGCCCTCCATATTTTTTTATTTCCCATTACTTATTCATTCATATGTTTATTTGTTGAATTTACCTGATCTTTGAGTCCCAACTGTTCAATTGAATGAAACCTGTTTTATATTTAGATTAGTCAAACTACTATTTGTCCCCATTAAGCAAGAAATCATAATGTGAAATTCACTCTGGTCTAATTTTTTTTTTTTATGGTCTACAAACTTTAAGCCTTCATTTTAAATTAGTCTTGTTGGATTTGTTACATTTTGTGGAGTGTTCTACTAAAACAAAGCTTGTGATGTATGTCGGTGCCAAGATCAACTGTGTTCAGTTTTTAGCATCAAAATACATTTTTACATGACATTACTAAGTAGCAGAGAGTTTCACAAAATCTAATAAAAAACTGATCAAATTTCTCTTTGCTTCTGTGATTTGTGTTACTGTTTACAAAAAAACATTGAGAAAAAAATATTTCTACTTTTAATTTATTTCACATTTAGTCAAGCAACAACCACAGCTTTTTAAATATTATAGTGGTATTTGATGAGAAATACACGAGGTAATTCGCAATGGTCATAAGGGAATAAAAGATGATAATTTTAATTAATTTATAAACTTAATGTTTGTTGATAAATGTCGGTTCTAACAAGAATATATATGCTAAAGCTTTCAATTCTCAGACAGGCCGCATCTTTAAAACAAAGCCAGTTAAACCATTAAAAGAATAGGTGAAATCTTATTTCTCATAGCTTTTTCCTTGCTGACATCAAACACATAGGAGTGTATAACCTGGTCATTAATAAGGGTATTGATTATTTAACCCAGATAAGATGCCTCTGGTGTCTTTTGTTCAATAACTTTAAAGAGCAGCTCAGGTGGAGCATACAGCTTGTAAAAGCTTCAGCATTTATGACCTATGTAGATTTTGTAGCATTTTCTTCCTTCAACGCCATTTTTTTATTGTGCTTGGCTGCAGCACTATGTGAACACCCAGCTTCTTTAATGACCTTCCTAGTCAAAGGTGTTGGTGAGAAGCCATTTTTTTTAACTACTAATGCATCCTTTGTTACAAATGATCAAGCGTACACTGAAAGAACGCTACATTATTGCGTTTTAGGCAATAGTGTTTATTTGGCCATCTTATGTTTATTCTATTGGATAAAACAATCTTATGTTAGTATATTGATTATCTAATGAAAGCGCAAATTTTTCAGTCTGATTACTCAAATTGTCATAATCTATTACTAAAATAATCAGTGGCTGAGCCCTAATATTCTGTGTTCTTAGGAGGCTTCAGACGTTATAAACTGTGTAGCTCTTTTTTAAGTTAGATTTACAAAAGGAAATTAAAGTAATTGGATCACAGCTTATTTTGTAAAGCTCAAAGGATAACTAAGCAGAAAACAACTCAAGAATCTTTTTTATTTATTTATTAACATCTTACACTTAAACATCGATCACAGAGCAGACTTAAGACTCAATAGCCATGTTGACAGGTTGGAGGAGGCGACGCACAACCAGCTCTCCTTTGCTGTTGATGTACGTGTCGGCCATTTCCTCCTCAGTAGGGAGTCCATGTGGCGTTTTCAGTGGCTGTATCCTTTAATGTGACAGGAAAGTAAAACAGATGGTCACGATCAGTTATATCCTTCATTTTTATGACAAACACAACAAAAGTCATTTTTTTAAATATATTATCCAACACAGAAAAAAAAGTTTCCTTTGATTCCATTAATATATAATGTATAGCATTTATTTTGCATTTCCCAGTCGTCTTACCTTACAAGGTGCTTGATAGTTTTCAGTTGGTTGTTAACCGAAGGTGTGTTTTTATGGATGACAGGCTTGTGGGCCTGATGGATAGGGGCAAACAAGCGAGCAAAGTCAATGCATTGTTTATGCATGATGTTAAACTGGTACTCATGTTTATGAAAGACTCAGTAATTCTGACATGCATGATGTTCTTATCTCACCCTTAAACAATCATATTACCAGCTGTTAATAATAAACAGCTGTGTTTTTATTGATAAGCAGACATAAATTACATATTGCCCACGTGGATACAGCCATGACTGAATGCCTCCCAACCTGAGTGGTCCTAACCGCGTATCCATACAAACGCAGACTTAGATGTAGTTATTATTACATACGCAAGACTACAGCACCTTTTGAAGTCCGAAGTGTTTCACAGTCTCTTTCTCCCAGTATGGCCTTCGAATCGTGCTTTTGACCCGGGTCACTATGTGGAGTTTGTGAGGTTGTTCTGGATCGCCACCGTACTTCTCATGCTCTTTTGATCTCTCTGTGAAACGCTGAATGGGGAGTAAACATTTATCATAAGCAACAGAAGACGCTCTGTCGTTAAAAACAAATCAATAAAATGTTAAAATATCCATAAATATAAATACAACTAAAATGTTAAAATATCAATATAAATAAAATGTTAAAATATCAATATAAAAAGTCACAAACAGGGATGAATTTGAACTAGCAGTATATTTAATTTGGTGCCAGTGTTTCTTTAAAAAATGGCACAGAACAAATCTCTAGTAACCATAAAAAGCGGACAATGTTTCATCTTATAGCATATTCAGCGAGAAAAAGAGCCACTTGTCTGATATAGCAGATGAAAACTGAAAACTGTGATCCTGTTTCACACAGCAGAAGCTAAAAGTGAAACATATTCCTTCTTAATGTATTGTTAAAAGTAAAACAGTGAAAGGTGGGACCTGAAATTGGTCCAAACAACCAGTTAGTTAGAACCCTTCCCGCCGATGTAATAAAATAGATATTTAAAAAGGAAACCTATTAACACATTACATCATATCTTATTGTAATGACTGAGTCTGTCAGTTGTTGATTCTCACCTCCTCTGGGATTCTTGCTTTGGTAAATTTACTGCGTCTAGACACAAACAACCCACAAGGTGACAGAACGGTGGCTTCCTTCAAAGTCTGTCAGGAAAAAAAAAAAGAGAAGAAATACAACCTTTATTACATCTCTGAGGGAAAGGAGGGAGATTTTGTTTTCTGATGCAAAAAAATTGTCAATTTTTTTTATATACGAGCTGTTTCTGTTTGTCTGTCTGCAGTCTCATGTTCCAGTCCTAAACACAATGTTGAAAATAATTGGCGATTGTAAATTGCCTCTAGATCTTAAAGCGTGCATCAACAGCTGTGTCTCTGTAGTGCCTCTCGGTTCTTTTACTTCTTAATCTTTTCCTTCCTTTGCACATTTGGTAAATTTGTGGTAAATATTTCAGCAAAAAAGGAAGAGGATTTTCCCAACACAGAACATTTTAAAGCAACCAAACCTCAATTGATTTGCACAATTTTAATACATTGCTGTATCACAATCAATCACATTGCACTGGTGGCATTTCCTAGACATTTTGTAACTAACTTCCCATAGTTTGTTGATAGTTTTCTATAACAAACAAAGATTAGAGCCTTAAATAGTATATATGATAAACAACACGGGTAGTATTTGACTAATACATGTCCCTTAAAGGATTGAGATAAATATAACTAGCTATTTGATGTTTAAAGAGATTCTGGGCAGACATCATAAGAACAACATCATTAAGTCATATTAGTATTAAACATTAAAAAGGCAATAAAACAATAATAATAGTAATGGGAGATCTGAAAGCATCACAGTTATTTACAAGACATGCATAAAGAGGCAAATAAAAAAAACGCATTAGTTATATACTTACCTTAATTGTGTAAAAGCTCAAACTGCGGCAAAGCCCCGACATATTCAGTTTGGACGGTAAATGCTATTTATTAGCCGCGGAAACGTCAAGGTTACAGCGCTGCTAACGGCTAAATATAGAAAAACGACAATTATTTAACCCTAATTTAAGGTAGAGCGGTGATTTTTAAACCACATTCACTACAATTACAATCGAGACATTTTTCCCCCAAATAAGTATCATAATAAACCCAAATCAAAAAACACGCTTGTCCTGATTTTACTTTCAAGAACCCAGACCGGAAACGCGACTGAGTTACATCAAAACTGCACCGACGGGAAAAAAGATTCTCTTTCCTGCGATCCATAAAAGAATAAGTAAATAACAACAATTATTTAAATAGTGAATATTAATGTGTAATATATATATATATGTTAAACTAAAACTTTTTCAGAGTATTTTTTATTTCATTTTCTCATCTACGTTTCTTGGAACCGACAGATTGTGCTGTTGGGGTTTTCCTGGGGATTTATAATGGAGGAGCACTCGGGAAGCTTTCAACTTGCTATTTTTTTGGCTTCTTTTCTCTTCACTAATGAAACATGAAATCGCGGCGACATAGCACAACAACTAAAACGTGAACAATATTGATAACAAATCATAAAAAGATGACAGACAACCACGTGTCCGGGATGGAGGCTTCGGCCGTGTCCGTCCTGAAACGGGCGGTGGAGCTGGACCAGAGTGGTCGCTTCCAGGAGTCTCTGGTCTGCTACCAGGAGGGAATCCAGCTTCTCATAGACGTGCTGAAAGGTACCCAACACCCCCTATTCGCAATGCATAGATTCGACATTCATAGCCTTTCTCCTCCAGCCCACATGTTCCCTTGTTTGTTGTCAACAGGGTTAAAAGACGAGTCGAAAAGAGGACGCTACAGGGAGAAGATCGAGGGCTACATGAACAGGGCAGAGCAGATCAAAGCTCACGTTAACCAGTTAAAAGAAGGTACACAGGCTTCAGGCTGCCAGAACTATCCAATACACAAATCAACAACTAACCCTGTTATCCTTTGGTTTTGTTCTGACACAGAAAAGCTGGATTTATCCCGAGATGTTCAAATAATTGTTATGATGTCGGAATAACACGCATTCTTTTTTAGGTCTTTAGGTTTTTTTAGGTCTTTCACATACTGTTCTGTTTACAAACACCTTATAGTTTCTGGATGCAATGACACAGAGAGTGGAAAGGTAACTTAAGTTTGCAGGGTGTTTAGGTTTCTTACGCTTTTGTTGTTTGTCTTGACAGATGGGAAATATCACGAGCAGATAAAGATCTCGGAGGACGCCACCGGCTACAGCTACGAGGTTCTGTTCAAGCCGTACATCAGCAGCGCTCTGTCTGAGGTTTGGGTGGAGGATCCATACATACGCCATACCCATCAGGTGGGATCCATGCTCACGTTCCTCTTGTAAGGTTGCATTTAAAAACTCTATATGATTCCTTCACTTTGGTCTTTGCTCACCTTATATCTGTATCTCTTAATAATGATTTTTATCATTATTAAGAGATACATGCATTACATGCATTATAAATGCATTATCATTTTATCAAAATTTACACATGTGAAACAATATCTCGCCTTTTATGTTAATTATACATACAGTTTTGTCTCTGCACAGATGTGTTTTAAGCATGTAACAATTAAACCATCACCTCTCCTCTACACCAGTTGTACAACTTCCTGCGTTTCTGTGAGATGTTGCTAAAGTCGTTCGGCAAGGTGAAAAATATCCACCTCCTCACATCACAGGATGAGGTGGGCTGCCTAAATAGAGAGGTCAAGACGTTTGAGGAATGTCAAGCAGCCGAAGGTGTTCACGCTGCGGATGTTTTTTTGAGTCCAGCAGGCGGATAACAGCCAGCAGAGCAGCGCTCTGTCCGAACTGAGGGACAGCCTGGGTGATCAGGGAGTAACTCTGGAGGTGCAGTACTCCTCCACCATCCATGACAGGGAGATCAGGTATGTCTTTAGGTTTTGTTATTGTGTGTGTGTGTTTTCAGTTTATAATCATTTGAATTAATTGCAGGTTTGACAATGGTTGGATTATAAAAATCGGAAGAGGGTTGGATTACTTCAAGAAGCCTAAGGTGAGACTGCAGCTTCATACTATCAGTAATCATCCATATTTTTTCTGTTATTCCTTGGATGTTCAGATTGTTTTGTTCTTCAGGGCCGATTCTCTATCGGATATTGCGACTATGACCTCAGACGCTGCCAAGAGACCTCTGTAGACATTTTCCACACCAAACACACAAAAACTCTCTGAAATGTATTTTATTCACAGGAACAGTTTCATCCAACTCTAGAGGTTCACCTCAAAACTTAAACAGAAATACATCTGAACTAGTTTTAATTTTGTCTTAACATACGGCGTCTCATGCAGGGTTTGGGTTTAAAGGTTTTCTTTTTGTGTGTCAAAGCCAACTGGACCATTAAATCCTTCTTCTTTACTTTAAGGTGTTTTGTCATACAGCCACTTCCACGTTTGCGTCTGTAAATCTTCTCTGTAACTATCGTATTTATTAAGGATGCCTTATGGATATTGTACTAATGTGATGGGATAAACTGTTAAAAAGTGCTTATATATATTTTTTCTACATATAATTAAAATGTGGTTTTATTGAGCTGCGAATTCATCTGTGTCATTTTTGTCGTTACTGATTTAAACACAGCAAATAAAGATTGTTTTAAGTAGTAAACTTATAAGGCAATGAAAATAATTGCACAAAGACAATGAAGTCAGAAAAGAAAAATAATTTTCATACAGAGAACGTTGGTCACTATGGTGAAATAGACCCCAAAAAGTAAGACATTTATTTAAACTTTGGAGTAAAATCATCTCAAATATTAATACACTGTTAATAAGGAGACAATATATGATATCCAAATATGCACCAGATTTAACAGTCTGTTTATCAAACGTTTATTTCTTTCGCTTTTATTAATTCTTTTAAGCACAAATGCAGAGTCATATGCATGAAGTAATGGAACAGTTTTCTCTGAGAACTCCACCAACCCACCCAAATTATTGTAATTTTGTGCTTTTTTGTGGATGCGATTGTATTTTCTCTCGTCTTTGATGACAACTTTAAAATGTGTTTTAAATGTAAATGGCTTGATTTAGAGAAGTTGCCAAAGTAATAACTTATATTTTAATTTGTATAAATGTCAGCATATCCAGCTTTAAATAAATTTTGTCCGTATTAAAATAAACAGGGTTAACCAAATACTTATATTTGCAGAATAATGACAACCTGCTGTTTTGACGTTTTATGCTTTTTTTATCCCAAGTTCAAACAGTTTGGATATCTCTTAGCCTTCTCAACAAAGTCTGCAGGGATTTGACCCATTCCTTCTTGACAGAAGTGCTGCATCTAAGTCTGAGAGTTTTTGAAGTACCCTGCTCCAACACACCTTGTCAACTCGTACTACTAAAAAGGATTTATACACATGTAAAAACACAACAAATAAAGTTAAAATTAGCCTTTTCTTTTTCAGAAACAACATTTATTAGCTGTACTAAAGGTGTAATTGTTTTATGCACAACATCTAAGGCAACAGGACTGATTTAAATGGTTAATCATTGGTTTGATATTTCTGTTCATATAATCTCAGGCTTATCTAAAGGCATATGACCACCAGCTGTTCGACAGATTTTGACCATTCTGCATCAACACACTTAACTGTTATCCAACACGAATCGAGATGTTAGATGCTCTGTACTTGCATTAAATGTGAGCTATTTAAATACATTTTAACTGATGGTTTCATCAATATATCTCATCCAGTTTGGCTTTAAAAGTTAAAAGAAGTTGCGTCCTCGTTAACAGGCTTTATTTCTGATGTATCTTTCAGTTACGTTTTTATTTTAGTTAAAGGGAGTTAAAACTGACATAAAAGGAGGTTTTAAAGGTCGGGCTTACAGAAATTGTGTGGCTCATAAAAAAATGATATTTATTTTTGGGTAAGTGATTAGCAAAAAACTTAATTTCTACAAAACCAAAAAAAATCCCTTCACAAAATTAGATTTTTACAAAAAAAATTTTTTGCTGTTATTCTGTCTTTTACTGGTCGAAAGTGTAAAATATCGCATGTTTGTTAAAAAGCACCAAAAACAAACTAGTGAAAATACAAAATGTGTTTATGAGAAACGCCTCTGCATGTCTGAATGGGGACTCTCATGGGTTCAGACTGTGATCGGATTATCTATCAGCCTTAATCTCGATATGCACAGTCCGCATCTGGGTGCAGAGATGAGGAAATCATAATCCACGAGGAAACCTCCTAAACCAAAGACAATCAAATGCACTAAATAAGGTCAGTTTCCCTCTATTTTTTTAATAGCAGAAAGGGAAATAGTTAGGTTCATGTTCATATTGTCTCAACGTGTAGTGTTAATGTCCTATTACACTGTTAGGAGGTTATAAAAAACAACCATGATTACTGTTCATTTTGTTCAAATAGCAGAGGAAATCCATTAAGGGGCAAATCCCTGTTTTGGTGTCACTGTGGGATGGTAATACTCTGCATGCTGACTGTTAGTTGTAACTTTGGTACCTTTGTAAGTGGTATCACAGTTTCAATTTATTTTCTGGAGCAAGTTAATGTGTATATGTGTTATATATGACATGTAAATGTCTTCACACTCCTTCTGCGATCCTTCACTATTGCTAAAGGACCCAGATATCGCCATGACACATTTAAGATGATGGCTCACTTATTTTTCTGTTGGGAGGTAAAAATAACCAGTGTTACTAATTCCTTGAGTCCCCAAAACAGGGGAAGTAAGGGAAATTATGCAATCATTTTGGTCCGAATCACAACGATTAGCACATTAAAATACTACTGAAATAAAAAAAAAGAAGAAAAAATAGACTAAGCGCCACAGGATTAATAGATGTTTTGTAGATGAAAGGTTTTGATATGCAAATCCATCAGATTTTTACATTAAAACTTTGCAGTAAAATGTCATAACGAACAGTAGTTATAATTATTGGCTCTACAAAAGTTAATTCAGGGTTTATTTTTGAATGGTTGAAGTTTCCTAAATGATATCTGTTGCCTATACTTTCTCATAATTGTGTGCAGCAAACCGCTTAATACTGTTTGTATTTTAACTATATCTGTTATTTTAATCTGTCTATCATTATGCTGCTAAATATTTATAGTAGCATGTTTTTTTTAATTTGGAATAAAAAATTAATATATAGTGTATTGTGAATTGGCTATGTTTAAATAAACAAAACTTATAGTGAACCAATTTTTATTACAATATTTTAGCCTTTTTAAAGCTAATCTTGTTCATTGACCTCCTCTAAACTATTGTCAAAAACGGATGGAAAACAGCTTGTACTTGTTTTTCTAGGTTTTGTTTAGGTCCTCCTTTGTACCATGAAAGTGGAAAAAAAAAAAATGCATTTAAAAAGACAAATTTAGATTTTTAGTAAGCGTATGAGATAAGTTATTAATGACTGTAAATTGCCACTATTTTTTATTTTGTCCCAGACTTCCCCCCCTGTGTTCATCCGGGAGACCGAGTGACCCACTGTGGTCTATAAACAATCTCATGAGCCATGGTTTCTGTGTGCATGCCCTCTTTCCAACTGGACTGGAGCTTTATTTTTTCCTCTACTCTTCTTTCTGGGCCTAAAAATCAGGTTAGTGTTTATAAGGAGCTTAGCGCAGAGGGCCACAGTGTGCCACTAATGTAATAGAGTATCCCTCCCTCTCCCTCTCTCTTACACACATTCTCATCTGTCCTCTTTTCTCTTAGTGCATTTGCGTATGCTGTCTTGCGGTGACCTTCTCCCCCCTGTCATCCATTCTTTCTTTTACTCCAAGCCTGTTTTTTTCCACTTTCCCAGCTCCTTTGCCTCTGCTTCAACAGATGTGGACGTCAGCCTGAGGGTTTAACATTAAGTCTGTCACACGGCTGAGAACTCCGGCTGGAGAGGAGAATAAACAGGGGGGAGTGAAGCCAAGCTGCTGGCTTGGTCGTTTGGTGAGTTTCAGACTGCATGAGAGGAAATATGCATGTTTGAGTTTTTCCTGGTCAAATTCTTAGATATGTTGTGGTTTGAATGCATCTGTGGATTGAAGTTGTATCTGTAGAATATTACTGGGGCTGTGGAATTTTACAAGGATCTATCTGCAATATAATCCACCAGATTATCATCCGCTAGATGCTGGGGTTTGACTTTGTACATATCACAGCTAAAATCCACAATGCTTTCTATTTCAATCAACTTTTAAGGCTATTAATGACTGTAAAAGCACAAGGCAAATTTGATTTTAGGGTTACTTTTTTTTTTCAGATTATCACGTGTTTGTATCTTTTTAAGAAAGGTGCAGTAAGTGAGACAAAAAGGTGCAGTATGGACTTTGCATGTTTGCCTATAACTTGATCTATCATGTGTTATCAGTCAGCCAAGCAAGATTACACCCTGTTGACTCCTTGACAACAAACGCACAACAGCATGAAACATGGAGAGTGGCTGTAGCTCACACAGACCAGACCCAGGTTACAACACAACAATATACAAAATGCAGGAAGAAGACCAGTGTTGAATCTCTCCAGGTTCAATTTTTAAGACACTATAGAACGTGTTTAGCAAAAGTGTTTATACTTTTTTATTGTTTTTTTGTTTTTTTTGTTATGTCGCTCTGCAACCACAAATTTTAATCTGTTTTAGTGGTTTTATACATTAGAGTTTCTCATGATTGCACAGCTGTATACATTTCTGGATAGTTTTCAATGGTTTATACAGATTAAATGCAAAAAGGTATATTTCTATATAAAATCTAGTGCAGGAGTATCTCTAGAAGTTACCTAGCACACAGATTTCCCTAATTAGTAATTTAATCACATAATAAAGCTAGTAGTTTTCTGAGGACCTCAGAGGTTTGTTAGAGATTATTATTAAAAAAACAACAACAACAACAACATAATAAAAACCAAACAACCCAGCTGACCAGTCAGATAACATTTGTGGGATATTTCTAAGAAGACGGTTGTTGTTGAAAGAAAAAAGGCCATAATAGTCCTGCTTGAAGGTGCTCTGGTCAGATCAGGCAAAACCCAAACTTTTTTGCCTACTCGACCCTGCGTAAAACTTTGTGTACAGCATTGCTACAATAAAAAATGAAGGCGCCAGCATCATGCTGTGTGGTTGTTTTTCTTCAAATAGGCCAGGGAAAAACCTAGGCTGGAGGCTGACCATCCTGCAGCCAGACCCTAAAGGCTTTGATTAAAGCATATTAATGTGTTGGCGTGGTCCAGGCAAAGTCCAGAAATAAACCAAAAAAAAAATTACGTTTGTTGTCATAAATTGACTAAATGTGGAACATTACAAGGGTTTTTGGTATTAGTGCCATTGAAATCTATCCATCTGTTATCGTCCGCTTGGGGTCGAGGTCGGGTCATGGATGCAGATATCTAAGCAAAGAGGCCCAGACTTCTCCATTTTCAGCCACTTTGGTCAGTGTGTCTGGGGGAATCTCAATCTTTCTGCGTCTACCCCTGGTCTCCTTTCGATGGGAACGCCTCATGGTGGAGCCATCCAGAAACTTTCCCAACCAGATATCTGAGACACCTCGACTGGCTCCTCTTGATGTTGAAGAGCATCCACTCCTGGATAACTGATCGTCTCCCCCTATCTCGAAAGGATAGCCCAGATACCCAAAATCAAAATTAGTAGTTGTGGAAAATCATGTAAGGAAGGATTATCTGAACGCGAGTCAATTGCTTCATCAGTAGTTTGGAATGATACTTGTTAAACATTTGTCTTTGCTTTACAAGCATTGGGAGTATTTCAATTCAATTCAGCTTGAGGCACTTTATCAAAAAAAAAAATGTTCAGATATACATTTATATTTCTCCTAGTTTTCAAACAGTTCATCTTGTTTGGTTTAAATATTCCAATGAGTTTAAAAAGTTTCCAATCCAATAAAACCCAGCAGATTGCATCAGGTTATTGAGTAGCAAAAGCTTGTTTTGTGCTGTTGACTTTGCAGCCCTGTCTCATACTAAGCATGCATGAAATGACAATGTAGAAGAAGAAAAAATCCCCTTTAACAGGAAGAAACCTCCTGCATAACCTGGCTCAGTATGAGCGCCGACCTGACTCAACCTCGAGTGTTTTAGAAGACAGAAAACACAAATAGAAGCAGAAAAAAAATCCTATGTAAATGTACTTTGTCATTTAAACTAGTGTGAATCGTTAATAGTAGCAGATGCAGAACATTGAATCACTGACAGTACCACCAGCCGATGTTACCGTGCACAAAGATGTCGAAGCTCGACAAGTTGCTGTCCCTTTAGTGCCTACAGTGTGTTCAAGCCTTTCAATGAGAATATTGTGATAGATTGTGTCAAAAGCAGCACAGATCCAACATACCTAGAACAGACACAAGTTTGTTATCTGAGGCCTTAAGAATATCATTAACTTTAGAGTAATTTCTAGTTTGATGAAATCTTAAATCTAATAGTATATAAAAAATGATAATATATTTAATAAGTGCTTCCTAATAATGATTGCACTTTGCTAATCTGGACAAGGTGTTGTCACTTATCCCTGCGTGTTTTACAATAAAGGTTATTTCTGCTCTTGATAACCAACCCTGTAATAAACCTTTGAACTGAATGTTTGCATTCAAGCTTGAGACCAAAGAGCACACCACTGCTATGTTGTTGCCACTTTAAATGTCCTCCGCCGTCAGACAACAGCCTGCAAACATGGTATTCTTAGACTTTTTGTTGAGTATGAGGCTTTTTGTTAATGTCTAATTTGTATAGAAAAATATACATTTAGTTTCTTTCATGTGTGTTTTCTTTTAAAGGATCGGAGAGATGGACTCGGTTTCTGGAGACAATGAAGAAAGCACAGAGGACATTTCAAGTGAGACAGTCTCTGGAAGAAAGAAGATATTCAAAAATGTTGTGTTTTTGCATGAGTCAACTTGGACCCGTCTCCTTCTTGGTCTTTTCAGAACGCAAAAGCTCCAGAATCAAGTCTCTGAAAACTCTCTTCAGGAGGACCAAGAAGACGGTCTTTGAGGCAGATGCTAAGCTCAGCCAGTCAGCCAGTGATATAACTGCTGGAAAAGGACTGGGTTCAGAGGAAGATTTAGCGTAAGTGTAGAGAGGACAGAAAAGTTCTGCAAATATGACATTCACAACATCATTCTCCTCAATCTTTTCCCTTGTTTCAATAGAAGCTCTCAGGTTATGATGGGATCCCGAGCGTTTTCCCATGACAGCATATTTATGGCTGATCAGGACCTTTCGGACTCTGATCCAGCTAAGGTTTCCTCTCAGGAGAATGTTCACAGCAAGATCAAATCTCTACAGGTATGTCTTTTTGTTCTCATTTTGTTTCTCAAACCCAGAAGTTTAGGGCAAGAGCAACAAATACAACACCTAAATTCTGTGCTTTACTGTCATAGATGAAGCTCCAGCAACAAAAAATGCATTTCGGGCCACCTCCAATGGTCCTACCAATCAGGAGTCCAGAGGAAACGGCTTACCAGTCGGAGGACTTTCCTTTCAGCTCCTATGAAACCTCAGGAGAGGGAACATTCACAAAGGTAATGCATTGTTTAATTTGTGGTCCGCCAACATGTAGACTGAACATATAAATGAGTGTAATACAGGGATCCCTGAAATGCATCTTTTTTTCAAAGTAAATAAATAGTGGAGTAAATACACTCTTAATTTAACCTCTGTACACACTTAGAAGAGATAATAAAAATTAATAGATGATCACAATCAAATTTATTGATCAAGACTGTATGTACAAGCAAGGACTGGTTTCATGGGATCACAGCATACAGACAAAGTATAAATTTGTAAACTTAAAGGGGAAAAAAAAGGATAAAAGAACAATATGTATTTGGCCCTATCTTGCATCATATTGTACCAACACAATTTATTTAGTGGATGAGGGGCGAATTGATTGATTTTGAACATCAAATAAATTAATAAACATAGTTTTGACCATTGTTATTAAATTTATCATGCCTGGTTTTCTCCATTCACTGACACTGTGGATTCTGTTTTCAAGGGACTCCAGAGAGTTAGATTATCTATTATTATTATTGGCAGGTCTACGCCAAAGTACATTATAGCGGGAAGTTTCGATTTATTTTACATAGATTTTATATGACATTCCAACACAAATCAAGACAAAATGTAAATTTAATGAAGTAAATGGAACATGAATTTACTGTTTGTTTGTTTTTTACTTCTTGCAAATGTAAAATATATCCTGTGTATTTCTATTCAGCCCTGAATGCAACCTCTTGCCTTTAGGAAATTGCCCAATTAAGTCCATAAGTGTAAACTAAGTATAAAACCAGCTGTTCTCTTGAGAACCTCAGAGGTTTGTTAGAGAACATTGATGAACTTAATCCAATTAAGGACTTAAATCCAACTAAGATTCTGAGGCAACACTTAAAACCTGCTGTGTACACACACCTCTCTTGAGCTTGACTAAATGAACGGCACCGCAAATAAATTAAATTGAACATTTATGTCAAAATGAGAACAAAAAATCTCAGGTTCAGGGATGTGTGTATTTTTTACAGCTAACCCAAAGCAAAATATATTCTACTTGTATATTTATTTGAATTGTCTTTTCTTTTCAGACAATATCCCAGTCAACTTCTCCTCCAGTCTCACCAGTGTCAAGATTGGCTGAAATAAGATCACAGCCTCAAATGCCTTCCTTCTCCTTTTCTCTCTCTCGACCCAACTATTCATCACCAACTGCAATCGAGGCCCCTATAGACTTTACATCACCAGCCGAATTCACCAGCTCCTTAGATACGTCTGCTGCACGCCACAGGATGTCCATCAAACCTAGAAACCAGAGAGCCAGTTCCAAGAGGAAACCATTTTCTGGGGTGAGAAACATGAATATGTCCTCACAAAGACATCTGTAAATAAATATTGTACTTACAGACCTTGATATTATTTCTCTTTCTCTCTTTAGACTGGGTCTGATTCACGTGACCGTACAACCCCAGATCGCTTTGAGCTTGCTCAGGAACAAGAAAAGGACGTTGTTGCTCAAGAGAGAGAAGCAGAGGAGACAGAAAGAGGACAGGTCAATTGTCCCCAGCTTTCTCCACTAAAATTTGAAGAAGTGTCACCAGCTTCATCTGTGGTTGCACCCAAATTACCCAGTCAGAGTATTACCCAACAGGAGAATGCTCTTCCTGAGAGCAATCCAATTTTCCAAGTCAAGCTCCCTAGGAGCTGGGATCAATTTCACAGTAAACGGCCGCACTCCTCCTACATGGAGTCAGAAATGAACGAGAAAAGGGAAGCAGATTTTGACAGGCAATTAATATCCCAAAACAAGAGAAATGCTTTTTATGCCAGTATGACCGAAGTGTCCTCTGACCAGCACTCCCCGTTCAGTTCATTGTTGGGATCCAGGACATCTTTTGCTCAGGAGCAAAGGGACGAGGATTCATCAACAAAGAGAAAGAGACCATCGTCAGGATATGAAGCCATTTATTTGTCAAGAAACTGGGAGGAAGACAGACCTCGATCAGGCAGTTTCAAAGAAGTCTTGGAAAAGTCAAAAACCAGGGCAAAATCTTTTGGGGAAACTCAAGAGAAAATCAAAAAAGAAAAGGAGGAAGTTAAAGGTTTTACAGAAGTCCTGGCAAAGCCTGAATTCAAGATTAAATCTTTTGGAGGGGCAGGAGAGAAAATCACAGGAGAAAAAGAGGAAGTAATAGATTTCACAGAAGTCCTAGAAAAGCCTGAATCCAAGACTAAATCAATTTTTGGAACCGAAAAGAAAATTACAAGAGAAAAGGAGGAAGTAACAGATTTTACAGATGTTCTTGTAAAGCCTGAGTTTAAGACTAAATCATTCAGAAGTACAGAAGAGAAAATCAAAGGAGAAAAGGAGGAACTGACAGATTTTTCAGAAGTTCTGGTAAAGCCTGAATTCAGGCTTAAATCATTCAGAAGTACAGAAGACAAAATCACAAGAGGAAAAGAAGA
>JAVLVB010000560.1:9191-25943 GCA_032876305.1 Orestias chungarensis | reverse complement strand
CAGAAGTACAGAAGAGAAAATCAAAGGAGAAAAGGAGGAACTGACAGATTTTTCAGAAGTTCTGGTAAAGCCTGAATTCAGGCTTAAATCATTCAGAAGTACAGAAGACAAAATCACAAGAGGAAAAGAAGAAGTGGCAGGTTTTATAAAAGTCAATGCAAAGCCTGAATTTCAGCTTAGATCAGTTGGAACTACAGAAAAGAAAATCCCAAAAGGAAAGGAGGAAGTGACAGATTTTACAGAAGTCCTGATAAAGCCGGAATTCAAACTTAAATCAATTGGGGGGAAAGAAGAAAAAATCACAACAGCAAATGAGGAAGTCAAAGGGTTTACGGATTATCTGGCAAAGCCTGAATTTAAGCTTGAATCCTTTAGAAGTACAGAAGAGAAAATCCCAAAAGGAATGGAGGAAATGACAGAAACCCTGACAAAGCCTGAATTCAAGCTTAAATCATTTGGGGGAACAGAAGAGAAAATCCCAAGGGAAAAGGAAGAACTTAAAAGTTTACAGCCTAAAGGAAGCCCCTTAGCTGCAGACAAAACAAGGGCCTCATCTCTCCCATGGGAGAGAAATGCCAGCTTTAAAAAAAACGAACCAGTGACACCAACTAAAACTGTACACCCAGACCCGTTTATCGTGGAGGCAGTGAGAGTGGACTGCACCCTGGAGCCAATGAATGACACAGAAGAATCAAAAGAACTTCCAGGCGATGAAACAAAGACAGCATTTGGTGTAAAGCTTCGCTCCACATCCCAGTCATTTAGGTTTCGGTCGGAAAAGGCTTCTCAATCCCATTCAGCTGCCCTGCTGTCAGATGACCGAAGTGATAAAAGGAAATGTAGACAGAATATGGGCGACGGTTCCAGTCAAATGTCTGAAAATATACTAGCACACACAAGCAACACCATTAAATCGTTAGGTGAGTCAAACCATTTTTTCATCCTTAAAGAAATAGACAGTACCGATCACTCCCAAAATCCCACACTGAAAAGTCAAGAAAAGCCCAGACATTATTTAGAGTAGAAAATACAAATGAACAAAACAACCCTCTTCTTAAGTAAGGAAGATATGTTTTGATCCTCACACGTCGAGAAATAGCTGGGCAGAGATGCAAAAAAGCAGCTACTGGCCTGGGCGTGTCTATTTTCACATTAAGAGCAATATTATAAAAATAACAGTGAGGAACAAGTCTCAGGCAAGTTCAAGCTTTTCTGACCAGCACAGACCGTGACGATTAAGGTGAGAGATGTAGACATACATTTAGAGCAATCCATCAAAGATTTTCATCTTGGGTTTTCCAAATATCAGAGATGCTCCTAAAAAATGACCTGATTCAATGGAAGCATGCCATCAAAAAACTCTTTACGGTTATAGCGCCAGTCTAAATTTAATTAAGACCTGGCCAGGCGATATCAAGACCGAGCCTGTGAATCTGGTGCAAACAGGAGACTACGAACAGAAATCTGGCGACCTCTGCTTAAAAAAGTTCAAATGATTGGTTATTGAGTCTCTCAGTAGGGTAATGATTCAAAACATGTGGCCAGATTAACAACGGTTCACCAAATGTATCGACTCTGTTGTAGGACATCGGCCCACAGGCTAAAATCTTGTAACAAACCCGTAGGATAACCTGAGGAAAAGCGAGTATTAGTGAGGACGCACAACATTCTAAAACTTTGTGAAAAGTTGCAGGGTGACAACAAAGTGAAAAAGGGATTGTGCAAAGTATTAACAGCAGGAATACATTGACAAACACAGATTTTACTTGATTGGATCATTCTTGTCTTTCCCATTTGAGAGAGAACCAACAGTTTCACTCTTAACTCCTTTCGGTGTGCTTTTATAAAACAAAATGACCAAAGAATATTGCATTTTTTCATGCATATTTACCCTGTGAGCTAATAAGTGTCTACAAATATATAACACTGCAGAAATAAAACAAAAAATAAAGATAAAATTTGGGGTGTGATTAGATAGATAGATTGCCGATCATGAATGTACTGTAACATTTAGTGTTACTCATTTTTTTTTTTTTTTTTGTACCATGGTTAAGCATTGTATGCTGTGCAACTGTGTTTTCATGCCAAGAATGATCCTACCTGGTAAATAATCAATCTAAAAAGATAGGGCATCTTGTAATCACACTGGAACTTTGCACTTTTTAAACTACCACTTGGCTAACATATCTCTACCTCCTTAGATGCAGCTCAGTTTGGCGTCACCCTTCCAGTCAGGCGAAACATTTCGCTGGAAGTAAGTTCTCAAGCCACTCCTCCTGAACTCCAAACAGCATCCATAAGTTCAAGGGAAGCTGAAACTACCCCCTTGGAGACTCAGCCTACCCCCCAAACATCCTCATCCGATGTATCATGGATGAGTCTGGCCATGGAAAAGACCAGGAGCCTCCAACACCTTTTGACCAGCAGATTTCAAAGAGATACTACTGGTGCACACAGTGCAGCTCGGCCTAAAAGCCAAGAGGAGACTTCTACTGGATCTCAGATGCAGGCCCAGGCAGAAAAGATTCAACAAAGCGCAACACAGCCGTCATCAGACACAACAAAAGATGAATCAATTCAAAGCAGCAGTCAAGAGCAAGCTCTCAAACCTTCAACAGCAGCCACACAAAAAAAGATGACGCTGATATCTCAGTTTGAGTCATTGGGCTCTAGAGACTCTCCATTGTCTAGACAAATGAGCCAGAGACAGGCACACCCTAACAAAGCTCAATTAGACGCTCAGACCATCCCCAGACCAACCCAATCTTCCTCACCTTCTTCTCCTCAAATAGGTACCACATCTCCATTTACAAGAGGGACTGTTGAGGGACAGCTGATTGCACAGCCTTACCAATCCTCAGTCCAGCAGCAAACCTCCTCGAGCAATCGAGGTCTCCAGCCTGCAGCCCAGATAAAACCTGCACCTCCGGCTCTAGAGTCAGAACCAGCAGTCACATCAGCTGCAGCTTCTACTCTGGACTCAGTGTTTGAAAGAAGGGAAAGAGAATCCAGTGTTCCAAAAGAAAGTCCATCCCTCACAAGCAAGCGGGTACTTTGGACTGGATCAACGGCTGACAGGGCGGCCTTTATGGAGAAACGGGCAGACTGGTCAACGCCGCCAGTGCTAAAGGAGGTTAGTGGCACTTTGAAGCAAGATCTTTCTTGTAGAACAGTTAGTAAACTGCAGCAAGGGATGCAATTAAATTGAACAAAAAAATTAGATTTTTTATTCTATTCTACAATAATTTTGTATCTATCTCAGGCAGAAACGAGGAAAGCTCAAACACAAATGCAGAGCTCCAATGATACTGACACTTTGGCTAAACTTTTCCCTCCAAGCAAGGATATAGGGGAAATCAGACAAAGGGCAAAATCAGCAGGTATGTTTGCACACATTTCTCATAATAATGCAGAGCCTTGTAAAGGAATTCATACCACCTAAACCAGGGGTGGACAATTCCAGTCCTCAGAGGCCAGTGTCCTGGACATTTTAAATATGTCTCTGCTTTAACACACCTGAGTCAAGTAATCAGATCATTAGCAGGACTCTGGAAAGTTGACTGATACTGAGGAGATAATTCAGTCGTTTGATTCGGCTGTGTTGGACCAGGGAGAAATTTAAAAGTTGTAGTACACCGGTCCTCGAGGACTGGTGTTCCCTACCCCTGACCCAATTGTATTTGTATTGTTCACAATCTATCCACAAAGACTTTAACGTAATAAAAGCATATTAAGTTGAAGGAAAATTACACATGGTTTTCAGACTTAGCAAAAAATCTTGGTCAATGATACACATTTTCATTTTGTAGAGCCATGTGAACCTAAACTAAAAGCTATAAATCCGTAAGGGGTGTGTCTACTACCAGTTAGTCACATGCTTTGTTTACCCGTTCCTCTTTTCAACACAACCCAGGCTCTGTCAAGTGATGTAGACTAATTGTAAGAACACACTTTAATATTTTGGGTTGATTTTAGACCAAAACTTTGATTTGACCACGAAAGAAGAAATATAACCTTTTATCTAAATCATTACTACTCAAACGTTTTGTACCTCCTTGCGAAAAACCACATTTTCCAGTTAGTCCAATACTGTCAAGGCATTTTAAAGCAGTTGTTGTGCTTTTCTACTGTATTTATTTATTTTTATTCACATTTTTATTTGTTTAGACTTCTTGTTTGAAGTAGAACCATGACACTTTAAAAAAAAGAGGCTTTTGTGGTAGTCGTAGAGAATTATGAGGCATTTACAACCAGTCCTTTATTTAACAGTAGATTGACAAAGGACAAAGGGCATCGCAAGAAAATTGTCCAAGCCTATGAATCAAACCGGGAACAACTTTATTGAGGAAGTTAGAATTTCAATTAGAATAAAGATCGAGCTTTCTCACCAAACCCAACATGAAAGTCTAATATTGCTGCCATGTTGTGATGCATAAAAAGCAAATTTATGTTCCTGTTTGCTTGGGTTTCTGGTTGTTACTAGGCTGGACATTTAAAAATTTAAAATTACAAATGCTTTTCACTTCCCAAAAATTGGATTTGACAGATCCACATTTTAAATTAAGAGCTAAACTTCATGGTCCACTTTTGTCTGCTTTCCAATTGGGGATTTTAGAACCATTTTGCCTTATGCTTCCTTATCAAATGTGTCTTAAAATCTTTCCATTTGGATTTCAGGTTGAAAAGTAATATAAAAGAGATACTTTTAAATCCACCAAAGTTAGCTGCAAAATGCAAAAAAACGAAGACCAACATGCTTAAACAAATTAATATAGTTTGTTTGCATATATAGGCTGTAGATGTTTCAGTGAAGGGATCAAAATCATTATATTGCAGCTCTGGCTGTATGTTTAATGTTGTCGTTGTCCTGCTGTTAGGTAAACAAGTATTCTTACAAAATTACAACAAGATTTACAGCATTTTCCCATTAAATTTGACCAGCTGTCCTGTCCCTTTAATGAAAGTAATTCAGTAATACAGCTTTTGTCTTTCCTGACCAGATATTTCCATTTTTGCCATGTCTTCACTATAACTTCCTACTTTCAGTTGATTTATCACCTAAAACCTCATCAAAATACATAGACTTTCATTCAAATGTGACAAAATGTAGAAAGCTTCGAGGCACTGTAAATCAAGAGATGTTTCACTGGTATGGACAATGATAAGTTCAGCTGTGATGTAAATTTTTCCTTGCATTTTTTAGAATCCAGCCCCTCCAGGGTTTTAGAAAAGCCTCGTGAAGACAGATGGACGCGAAAAAATGTGGAGTCGCCCTCCTACCCGTCTTCTTTACACACTCTCCCATCAGCGTTGCAGTCTGACAGTGGCCAGCCATCCTGGATGGAGCTGGCTAAGAGGAAGTCAATGGCTTGGAGTGATAAGAGCATGGACTGAGAAGGGAAACCCACAGATTTATAGGTTCTGGAAATAAGAACAATTACTGTATGAATGAGAGAATGAGATAAAAGTAAAGCTGCCTGGAAGGTGTTGATCAGATGTAGTCGAAACGTTTCACTCATTCCACAGCGGCTTTTATTTAATCACAAATTTTTATTGTTCAGGGAACAGAAAGAGAGTCTGAATAAGTGAACATTTAATTTAATTTATAATCACATGTTAAAAGAGGGTTATGAATAATTTTTATTTGGTGTTCAACAGTTTATTCATGTAAAATTTGTATGATAAACAATAAAATGTGGGATTAGTTTCTTTTGTTGAGGATCTTATTAAGAGAGTAAACAGAAAAGGAATAATTGATAAAGTTGTTGATTTTTCTTAAACTATTTTCAGAAGTGTGGTCTACAGCTCCACCTACAGGCTAGATTGTATCAATCTAGCCAAGAAGATAATTTCTCTTTAAATGTGATTTTCTTTCTACTTTTAGACATTTGTTTGAAAAAAGAAACCTGAACATAAATAAGACAAAAGTGAAGATGGTTAAAATCTAAAAATCTGTTTTGCTGATGTATGTTCAAGCTTCAGATACTGTACATTGATTCTTTTTCTAAAGTATTCCAAATAATTATTAGTAATATATAGCTATTTAAAAGATAAACAACTTGCCTACCATGTTAAGTTGAGTGGTTGTGATTGATCAACATCTTTATTTATCATATTTATTTTTAATCAGCCAGTTGCATATTTACAAATCAGATTTTAGTAATCGTATTGAGGAAATTATGTATAATAGTCTTGTATTTAATGCACATTTTAAACATGAACATTACAATGCTTAACATACGTATTTCCCCTGTGAATGAAATGGCCTCATGGGGAACATAAAACATCCCATTTGTATTAAATTACATTTGTAATGCCTATGTATTTGACCATTTGATTTTTGATAATGAACAATGAACGTGTTTCCTGTCAAATAACCCAACAATATATAATTAGATAAGATAAAAAAACATTTAAAAGTTTTCACTCCATTGTTTTACACCAGCAAATTAATAAATATAGTATCATGTAAAGAATGTAGGAATATTTCATTATGACTGGCATGCAGTATGAAGTCACAAAAGATGACGTATGCTCTTTATTTCCCAGATGCTCTGACATGTTCTATTTACCAGTAGAAATCAATTTTCAGTAGTAATTTTATAAAATAAAATAATTTTATTATTTATTTGTCTCTTATTAGCGATAGTCCTTTCTTTCTATTTGTTATTGCACATCAATTTGTTTGCAAAATGACCTGCTTTGATATACTTGAAATTACAAATAAAGGTGTTGAAACTGTTTATTAGATTTAATAGGATGCATGAAACTTCCGACATTTGCAATTTTGAAAAAATGGGTCTTTGCCTACCAGTAACATAAAAAAAAAAACTTAGATAGAACGAAACAGCTCATGGAAAGGTCTTACAAGATTAATGTACCGCAGGATCTGCATAATTTACAGTAGAGATGTCTCCTGCAGAGCAGGATCCATTTGGGCTGTTCAAATGGATCTCTGAGAATATCTAAAGACCAGGAAGCCCTAAGCTCACACCCTTATAATCCTAAAATAATTAACTGTGTATGCATATTTACACAAAGGGGTTCTAATTAGAACTTCAAAGGGTTAGAATGTTTTTAATGGATTTCAAAGATTAGGAGGATACATCTATGATTTGCTTATTTTATTTTCTATTACTTTAATTTTCTGCATAATTAGTGAACAGGAGTTCACTAATATGACTTAGCTATGTCATTAAGACTTGTCTCATTAGTATGATATAGCTAAGTTATAATAAGATACTTTCACGTAAGAATGAGACAGTATCTCACTATAATAAGAAAGTATCTCAATGAGATGCCCAAGTCCTAATTATGAGATAAAATGTGGTTTTTATTCTTTGTTAGAGTGGCACAAGTAGTTTTCCATACTAACTGGTGACTGAGGTTTACATGTTTAGTGTGTTTAGTGAGGTCTGGTGCAGTTTCACCTGACCGACCGCCAGAGGTCGCTGCAGCTACAGACCGTGTCTCTACAGGCTGAAAGTCCTCATGAGGAGAAATTCGCCCCCACGTGAGTTTTTAAACACCAGAGCGGACGTCCGGCAGCTCCATGAGGCCTTGCTGTTTCCTCCTGGCCCTGTGCGCCACCGTCCTGTGTGTCTGTCGGGGCTACACCCTCAGGAGCTCCGTGTCCTGGGTGGGCTCTGACAACAATGCCGACCTGTCCGAAGAGGCCGCCCCGGCTGCCGCCGGGCTGTGGAAAGCCAACGTCGTCGGGGAGCGGCTGGAGCCTCCCGGACTCGGAGCGCAGGCAGAGCAAGAAAGCGGGGAGGCGGCGGCGCAGCTGTCCTCTCGCCTCTTCTCGTATCCCGTGGCGAAGGTGAAGCAGTCCAGCTCTCCTCCTCCTCACCAGGACACCGCCAGGACTGCCAGATACATCGCCCACTACAGCGACTGGGGTCATCTAGCCACCATTTCCACTCAGGACAAGGTAATCCCTAGTGGACTGGTCCTGACTTTGCACAGAGTTGCAATCTTACTTCTGTTAATGTGTGTGGGGGAATTTAAAAAGAAAATGCTTTCACAACTTCCTTAAACTAACTTTGCATGAAAAACATGCAACACATGAGAAAAGATTGAAGTTTCATAATGTGTTTTATGCATCAGATTATTCAAGGTCATAAAAAGAAAATGCTTTCACAACTTCATTAAACTAACTTTGCATGAAAAACATGCAACACATGAGAAAAGATTGAAGTTTCATAATGTGTTTTATGCATCAGATTATTCAAGGTCATAAAAAGAAAATGCTTTCACAACTTCATTAAACTAACTTTGCATGAAAAACATGCAACACATGAGAAAAGATTGAAGTTTCATAATGTGTTATGCATCAGATTATTCAAGGTCACCATGTGCTAGAAAGAAAATGAAGCCCTGGTGCTCAAAAAGACCAGTTACTTTTTGTAGATCAGAAACATTCTAATAAAGCGATGAAATGAAAACTACTGCCTCATGGAAAACTGCGATGTAAAGGTGAAGTAGTCTATTTTAGAAAATGAGCGCCTTTTTTAAAAATGTGTTTCCTTGTGTTCTTATGTTTTCTGTATGTTAAATTATTAATGTTTATTTGTTTTTAGTTACATTTTCATCCAATACAATGTTATTAATGAAATGAGTTGGGTGTGTTAATCACCTGACATGCTCTAAACTAGGGCAGAAATCCTGAAGTATACAGAGTTGAACACTTTGACTTGTTGGGATCCTGATTGGTTTGTATCTCGAGGGTCATCCTGCCTCACTGAATCTACAAAACAAAAGTAATCACAACAAAATGAATCCTTCCTGGTGGGTGTCCATCTGTACTGGTCAGCCGCTAAGAAAGCAGATCCCTTTGTGCGTCCTGACAACTGTATTGATGCTGTCTTTGTTTCTCTTGTCAAGGTCTCTGCATGAATCCTTGTGCTGTCTTTGTTCTTTAATTCTCCTCCTTAATATCTTAACCGTCAGAGCTCCAAATAGAGCAAGAGAGGCCCTATTTGGCCTCTCCTGCTCCAACCTCAGTTGGCAGATAAAGGTTATTTTTGTTTCTGTAAGCGCTTGATGTTTTCTTTCAAATCAACCCGCTAACGGTTAAACAAGTGTCAGAATAAAATTCTGTAGTCAAAAATTAACTTAGAAGTTTTTTATCTAGTCTTATATTCTGATAACCGCTTGTTTAAGTAGCTCCCTTAGTTCTGTTTGTCTTCTCTTTTTTTTACTTTAATTGCTCAGTTTCTAGCAGAAACTTTACTTTTCCTAACCAACATTCTCTGCTTGCACATTAGTTTTCATGTGAAGCAGCTGATTAACATCAAAAAGACTAAAATAATACCTCAACAACAAACCCCGAAATAGTTAAAAAGGAGGTGCTGAGATTGCAAATCAGAATCAAGAGAGGACAGAAAGAGGAGGCTGAAGTTTAAACCATCTATTTCCTCGATCAACAATGTGAGATCGCTAACTAACAAACCAGATTCTGTGGACTCCCTGGAGACCGAGTTGCTTCAGAGGTGTAATTCACATTTGCAGTAACACAGACTGCTCCAGGAGCTCATTCCTGCCCACAACATCTACAACAAACCTTTAAAGACAATTTGATTTGAGTTACAATAACGTTTAATTTCCCTTTGGGAATAATAAAATATTTTTAAAATTTAAAATCAATTTGTATTCTACACTAATTTGCATGATGGCATTTTTAGCAGAGGTGCATAATGAAGACAGCCAGCTTTTACCTATATTTTGGAGGAAAAAAAGGATCTCATTCATTCTGGTATTTTTAGTTGTCAAAAATAGATTGAACAAATCCAAGCAGGTTTTCTGATTAATTGCCTTTGTTTGCCCTAACTGTAACCTTTAATGTTTATAGTAGTTTCATTTAATCAGTGGTCCTGATGTTGAATAATATTCAAATTAGGGCTGCACAATATATCATAAATATATCCTGATTGTGAGCAATATTCATTTCACAAAGGACTATTTTAAGCGCGGTAAATGGTTGCTAATATAGTTCTGAAATTGTGTTTTTCATGTTGATGGAGTATTTAGCTAGAGAGGCAGAGTCTCAATTCAGCAGAAGTTCACAACGGACACGGATGATATTGACGAAAATGCTGAATACATAGGAAGCATAGACTAAAGAGAGAGGAAAGACAACAGGTAGATATTGTACCTGATATTGTGAGCTGAATCTGTACCAATATTTCCGTTGTTAAATGTTTGAATATTGTGCAACCCCAATAAAAATTTGTATTTTGTGATTTCTTGTATAAAATAATGATGTTACAGATGTGTTTGTTAAGAGTCTCCATTCGGTGTATAATCATTGCTTAGGTTTTTGTTGTAGTGACTATAAATATTTCAGATTCCTTTAAAAAAAATTTCTAATAGCTTTTTTTTAAAACTCAAAACCTTATCCTCACTTGCCATAAATTTCCAGTTTACAGCCACACTTCGCAAAACAGAGGGGAGCCCCACTAAATGGAATAAGAATATAAAAACTTGCGTTTTTCAATGTTATTTTTATATAGAAGTGTTGCAAGGTGATTAAATTGCTATAAATGAAGAAAAAAAAAAAACATCTTTGTTATGTAATCATACTTACTGGAGATATTACCCGGAATACTTTTGGATGATACTACTGAACAAAGGGGTAAATGGTGCCAGGGTTCCAAATTTTAACATGACCCCTTTTGTAACATCTGTTTTGCACAGATCAGAGGTCTTCCGTTTGGAAACATCTTCTCTGTCAGCGATGGACCGCTTGACAACAGCACTGGAGTGGTTTATTTTTATATGACTCCGATGGACAACACTGTGACTGACCTGAAGAGCGACCCGTATGCCTCTCTCACGTTCTCAGAAGCTGAAGGGGATTTCTGCAGGCAAGTGTAAATTTTCTAAAAATGATTCTATTTGAATTAATTAAATCTGTCTGACAAGTCTTCTCGTTCAATACTAAACACACATACAATGTACACAAAAGAAAGCTTAAAGCTAAAAAGACGATGGTATCACCAAAAGCAGTTGCTTCTGTTAACTCTGCGTATGTATATGGCATTAGTTCTAGTGTCCTATAGAGACATCGTGTGCAACAGAAAAAGACACTAGAAATTTCAGAACATAGTGCAAAAGTGCTTCATTTTACTTCCATTAAATTGTCCTTCTCATGCTTAAAGTAAGTCTATTTGCAGCGAACTTGTACGTGCATGTTATGATCTACATTGACTTAAACTTTCTTTTCGAATCTGTCCTAGATCTCAGGTCTCAGGAAAGTTTTGATCTTTATTAACGTTTTGAAGCAGTAAAATAATCTATAATAAAAATAATCTAATTGTCTGATTTTACTCAAATCCAGAGAGTCATTGACAACTTTCTGTCAGCAGGGGGCAGAGTTTCATGGGGATTAAAACCTTAGGTTGTCAAAAAAAAAGGAACCAAAATCTTTCATAACTTGTACTTTTAAAATAAATTTATTTGAACAATATAGTTAAAATAAATATTTTTAACATTTACTGTGAATGGAGGCCCTCACAAGAAAGGGTTTGCATAAAAAAAAAAAAAGATATACGGAATATAGGGAAGGGAGATACACTCTTGTTGCACTTTATGCCTCAATCGTTCACTACTATCTAATGGTGAAGAGAGAGGTACCAAAATTCTTAAATTACTCATGAAAAGTAAAAAAAAAACTTTACCCAACATCCTTGTTTACTGAATTTGCTTCATTTTGTAAACTTGGTGTACATTGATACTTATAACAAAGATGTCTTGGTAAACTGTGATGAGATTTATCTTCAAAATTATTTTATTTTATGAAAAAGCTTTATATGTCCTTTTTAGTAACAAAAGTGCCCTATTGTGCTTCATTTCAAGGCAAATGGTGTATGATCCCGAGGATCCCAGATGTGCTCGACTCACGCTGACAGGAAAAATGGTGGAGGTGGCCCCAGAGGAGCTCGCTTTTGCAAAGGAGGCGATGTTCTCGAGGTGCCAGGACTTAAAGCAGCTGTAGTGTGCTAACAGCTTATGTGATTTTTTTTTTTAAAATCATATGTTGCTGTGCTCTAAACAGACATCCTGTGATGGCAAAGTGGCCGGTGGGTCACAAGTGGTTCTTTATGAAGATGGATTTGATTCAGGTGTGGCTACAGGACTGGATCGGGGGAGTATCTGTCATCCTGCTGGAAGACTACTTCAAAGCTACGCCCTTCTGAAATCGTGCCTCTCCTTGCTTCACGCCAGTTCACAGTTAACGCTCTGCATGGTCCAATAAGGAAGCCGTGATGTGCTAGGACTATAAATATAAAAGTGTGTGCGTTTACCTGTTGCTTTTCAGACTGCTGCTGCTTTTTTATAATTGGTGAGAGTGAAAGATTTCTGTCATGTTTGTTTAATCTCTCCCAGCTTGTCTCCCAATAGCATTTATTGCTTTCAAATGTGTCGTGTGAATGTATGTATAGTGTTTTAAAACTCACAATATGTAAACGTAAACTTTCTGGGTTTACACTACAATACTCGTGCTTTAAAAAATAAATAAAGGAAAATTTCCTATTAAAATCTTTGTGTCAGTACTCCTTGTTGGTCGCTTATTTCTGTGGTTTTGTTCACTTTTTAAACATTTGTAATTTTCCTGAAAAAATGAAAGGTGTAAGCATATTATTTGCAAGGTAAAAGGTAAATTATAAACCAGGCAATTTTTACTCCAAACACTCAAGCTTTGCCGTGATGGCGTCTTCCCATTTTGTGTCGCCTAAACTTTACCTCAAGTAAGAATGGTAGTGGGATTGACAAACTAGTGAGCAGGTGTGAAGCGGGGCATCATACCAAAGACTGGGGAACTCACTGGTTCTGCTAGTGTGTTTAATTGAAATACGCATTACTTTAGAAGTACCTGCTTCAACAAGCCTGAGTCAAACAATTAGGTTAGTAAGAGGATCCTGGCCGGGTTACGTAATTAAGCCATTTGATTTAGGCCGTGAAGCCTGGCTGGATTTAAAGACCCCTGTTCTATGGGCCTGGTAGTATTTTATATAAATTTGAAAGCTGGTATTAGTATAAATGATAGTTGATTGCAAACTAATTAACTGTGGTAAAGTTGACCCCAGTAAACAAAACAAAAAGTGGCTGTGTTTCCCTTAACCACTGATGGAACAGTCGTCATTTTTGGTTTAAATTAATTTACGGTTTTATTGTTTCTAGATAAGGAAAAAATAAAAACTACTAATTTATCAGCTAACAAACAAGGGCTTTATTTTGAAAGGCATCACCGGAAGTCATGTTTCCGTTAAACGTCCGACGTGACAGGTGGACGCACCAGTTAGTTACCCAAGTCGCGTTAACGTCTGGGGTTCCGTGTGATGTGGGGAAAAACAATTGAATATTCGTTCGTTTTGTTGTTGACGGATTGAGAAAGCGCAAAATAAGAAGTCATTGGCCTAAAACAAATTTAAGAGTTCCTTTTCTGTTAGTATTATTTGCTTCGGTGTGGTTACTGCAGGTCAACCGACAACAACCAGAGGAGTTTCTACTTCATGTTAGCGCAGATGCTAACTAGCCTATCCGAACAGTGCCGAATTGAGCAGAGTCTCCTAACGGGTAAAACTCGGCTTTTTTACCTTGACTGTCCCCCAGGAGACAACAACACGTGGATTTCTATCATTGGAAACTCCGTTTTTTTTAAATCTACCGACAGTTGAAGCGGAAACAACTCGATTTGAGGCGTAGCCTCCTGAACACCGTCAGAGCTCCAGTCTGACAGCCTATCCCGGAGGACCAGCCGTAACACACTTGAAATGCTTTCTACTGGGAACTTGTAGCTAAGCGAGCGGCGGCTGTAAACATCAGTATGGGCTGTGCGGGCAGCTAGGAGGCTAATTTTTATCGTCGCATTAATAGTTTTGATTTGTGTCACATCGCAGTAGAAGAAACCGTTTGAGCCTCCCGACCGGAGGAAACGCAGGACGGCGGTGGGAGACACCAAGGTTACATCCGAGCACCGGTCGCACTCTGCTTGAGGAGTCAGTCGGCGTTTACCGTGTTGTGAGCCGGGGCCGTTTTCAGCGTTAAGCCCGGACCCACGCCTGTCTCGAACGTCCTGAAGGCGGGGAGAGGGAGAAGGGAGCGGGAGGGAGACAGCGGCAGTTCCGGGTTCCCGAGATACTCAGCCGAGGAGAGGCATCGCTGAAATGAGATGAGGCTCAGAAATGGAACTGTGGCCACCGCTTTGATTTTCTTCACGTCCTTCCTCAGCCTGTCCTGGTACACATCATGGCAGAATGGCAAAGGTAGGTTCAAAACAAATCCCATCACTGAGCTGAGGAGGACCCCAATACACACTTGTCATAAGGGGTTAAGCCTTCCTAAAGGGACAAAGTAAAGCATAGAGAAAGCTTGTTGTAAAGGTTTAGAAGCATTAATTTACTCAAACTGGTAATTACCCTGGATATTTCTTAGTATTTTGTAAGCATCTTGTTATTAGGACTGGTCAACATTTTCCTGGCCCACATGGATTTCCGATTATTTTAATATAGACCAGAACCAACTATTCCTGATCCTTACCTATATGTTTTGCTTTACAAATAACTCGTATGTGGATATGAATAAATATAAGGAACAGTGATTAAGTTAAGATATAGATATATAGATAAACAAAGAAAATTACCTGGTTAAAAGGGAGCAAGTTGTGACTGGCCACCACAACTCACCCACCATAAAGGGTGTGTAATGGGTAAAGGTCTGAACACTTAATGAAGGGTAGCAGCTGATTATTGAAGGGAAGCATCCCAAGATGTATGCAATCATGCCATAAAACAAAGCCATCATCAGATTATTTTTATTTATGCATACCGGCATATCTACCTGACCTTTAGCTAATTTTAATTGCACAAAAAAAAAATCTTAGTACTTGTTTCTGGCAGATTGCCAAATTATTGTCTTAGTATTTTGTTCTGATTATTTAGTTTTTGGTCAGGAGAGCATTTTATGATCTCTGACAATATTTAAATTGTGACTTTTTAGTTAACATTTTACGAGTCGAAGTATTATTGTCTATTAAAATAGAGGGGATTGAAGGTTTTCAATTTTCTGTAATAAGAACTGCATAGAATAGCATTTACTGGAAATGCATGCATTCCAGCTTTATGCAAGGGAAAAAGAGTCTACTGAAAGCAATAACACTGATCTTGACTCTTAATGTTTGTTTGCTGAGGAGTATATTTTCTTTATACATCTGTTAATATGTTAAGTCTCTAAATACGTAAGCGAGATCACATATATGTTTTAGTCAAAGCAGCATTCGAGCATGAGTTCATGACCCTACCGAATCTGTTTGAGTCGCGCACTGACGGGAATTATACCACGCTCAGCCGGCATATGTCGGGACGTTTAAGGACCTTAGTGTCTCGTTATCTGCAGAGTGCACATAATTGCTGCTTTTAGATAAATTTCCAGCCAAAGCTTCATGTTCGGATTTCTCAGAAGCTCGTCATTTTAGTGGCATATTTTCCAATAAAGGCGCTCTGGTCGAGTGACGGCACTAAAAGCAAGCACAGAAGACTCAGTCGTCGCTTAGTTAAGAGGTCCCAGACGATTAGTGGCGTTCAAAAGATTATGTCATCTGCTTTGTTTGGTGTCCTTGTTAATAAAACGTATTCTGTCAATTCACTTTTAATCAGTTTATAATTACATACTTTTGCCTTATAATGGACATTTGTTTGTAGACTCTGATTGTGACTCATTTTGGACTTAATTAGACAAAGTGACGATGACTAACCCTTAAACAATTTGGCTTACAAGTGGCATTAAGGATTTCTCTGATCACACCAAACTTGTTTCTAGTTATGCAAAAATTCTTTCTGTCAAATAGCTGGCCTCTGAATATAATAAATACCTCGACGTTTGAACCTTGTGAGTTGGACAATGGGGCCTTACAACAAAGCGTTTTTTCGGCGTCTCTTGAAAGCTCTGCATTCCTGAAGTTGGTGCAGAGGAGATTTGGTCTCCTTGGTCTTGTAACGTGATGTATGCAAGTTGTAGAAGAATATTAAACTATTCCAGAAGCATCCTAAATTTAGGGGTAGAAGTTAATTTAAAAGGTGAGTATCATGATTACAATAAAACTAATAATGACAAACAAGAAAACTGTCTCTTTGGAAATAATACAGCAATTTAAAATCAGCTTTTATATGATATAACTGACTTTAAAGAACTAGGATTTTTATCATTAAACTGTACACATTACTTGCGTCGTCAAAGAAACCCGGAGCTTAAAGTCCCGGTGAGATTTTGGGTTGCAACCATCTGATAGTCCAGTTTTTAGTTTGTTTAGCGGATGGTGAGGCTTTTTGTTTTGTTTAAACCAAAAACATTAAACATATTATTAAGCAACAGATGCCAAGCTGCGCAATTAGGTCTTCACAGCATTCTATTATTAAAAATGGATCATTTTACTGTTTTTTAATTATTAATCCGCTTTATACCCGTGGTGTATTTTAGCATTAGTCGAGCTTAAGCCAAAGGTCACGTTACACTCTGTTGATTGTATGGCCTTTTAAGTAAACGCTCAGCATGTATTAACCTAATCTTTATTTATGCGCTGGTTAAACCTTTGTGTCAATGACGGTAAATATTATTCTGTTCCTTTTAACATGCCACTTCTTTGACGACGGTCGATTAAGGAAGCAGCCAGTCGTACGGAAAATCACGGTTCACAAGAAACGTCATTTTTTTTAACTCACATCAGGCGTCCAATTGCAATTTTGTCGTCTA
>JAVLVB010000559.1:501136-537470 GCA_032876305.1 Orestias chungarensis | reverse complement strand
AGGCTGCACAGAGGACTGTTGGAGTCAGCCTCCCCAGCACCACAGACATTTACACCTCCAGATGCAGGAAGAGGGCCTCCGGCATCATGAAGGACCCCACACACCCAGCACACTCACTTTTTGTCCCACTCCCCTCAGGCAGGAGGCTGCGGAGCATCAAGTGTAAAACAACCAGACTGAGAAACAGCTTCATTCCTGATGCTGTGAGACTCTCAAACACACGCAATGACAACCAGAACTGAAAAACTCTTTCTTATTTAACCGGCACTGTTCACTTTACTATCACACTTCAAAATGTCACTTTAAAATGTCGTTGTAATGGTTCACTTTAATGTTCATTTTAGAATGTCCCTTTAAAATGTCGATTAATATGTCACTTGCACTCTGAATATTGATTGCTGCTATGTGCGAAGTACTATATTGTAGATTCTGGATCAATATTGTATATTCTTGTGGAGTTAAATCACATTTCTCGTATAGTTCTTTACAATTTATAATGTATTATATATTTGCATTCCGATCCTCAATGCTGCTATGTCCGAAGTCCCATATTGTGTTATTCTATGTCCATATTGTAGATTTTGTGTAGCTCAAATCCTATTTCTCGCATAGTTATTATACTCTTATATTTGATTACATTATTTAAAATTGCTATCAGGGTGTAAACTGGACCGGGGGATTAGAATTTTCGTCCCACCTCATGTACCACATGTGATGTGATGACAAATAAAGATTCCTTGATTCCTTGATTCCTTGATAAATATACAGCGCTGTGGCTTGGCTCCAAACATCTCTTTAGGAATGACCAGAAAACGAAAAGCCCCCAAAAAAGCCAGAAACCTTTAAGCTAAGCTTGGTTCTACCAGTTACCAAGAATGAGCACATTCCCCCCAGTGATTTTTCAGTAATCTATTTGTCTGGTTTTCAGATATCATAGGTCCTGTTCTCTATTTGAGAATGCAGCAACCAAATAAAAACAACTTCTTATTCGCACAGAGCAAGGGTCCCTGACTACTTCATATTTATCTGCATCTACCAGTTACTTTAATCAGGAGCAACAGAACATGTCTGATCATAAACCGAAGGCAACAACGTGAATAGATCTTAAAGAGTTGGTCACCTTAAAAGAGCCACAAGTCCTACCATTAGTTACCGTTAAATATACAGTTTCCGTAAAGGGAGTATCTTCAAAAACAATTTTTATTTTTAGGGTTGAAACAAGGGGGACTGTTTGTTTTTGACGGATGCTGGATGTTATTAAGGAAGTGACTTGCAATCTATCTTGGTTACGTTTAAAATCAAGTTACGTTTATAGGCGTAATCAGTAGCTTTACCAACACGTCTTAAATGACACCTAATTACCCGTCCACGAGTAAGGGATTGGATGGATGTTTCTGTTGCCAAGTGTTTCGCATGTCCAAGTATTTCTTGCTTAGTAACAAGTAATTTCAATGTGTTGTTTAGGCACTTGTTCTGCCAACAAAATAAGCAAACTTAGAAATATCTTTCTTTTTACAACATAGTTTTAAAGCAACTACTGGAAATTTGGGATCGTGTGCATGATTTTATCATTTTCGGCTCATCCTCCTTTGTGCTGTCACTCTCTGTCACTGGTTGTTCCTCCTTGTGTTTCTCATTTCATTTTTCCCCCTTGTTAAAGCGCACACATGCTTGCAGAGGCAGAGTCAGCCAGCCCTCTCGCTGGATTTGTCCTGGTTTACCTCACCTGGACTGCAGTCTGGTGACAGGTGACATTACGGTGGGAGAGGAAGGCGTAGGATGAGTAGAGATTGAGACGGAGTGATTGGCGGTGAAATAAATTGGACAGAATGGGGAGGCGATGAGATGGAGCAGTTGAGGACACAGATGTGCAGACATCCAGAGGGAAGAGACGCAATAAATATTAATGTGAGGGCACTAATGAAAAAGGCACTTGTTTTCCAATCTGTGTATGTGTGTAGTGATGATTTTGCTGCAAGTAAATTCAGTTAAGTCTCAAAAATGTAACCCAGTGGATCAATTATAGCAAACTTGACCGTCATGACAGGTCTGTCTGACTGAACTTACTGCAGGATAAAAGCCTTTCCAGTTTAACAAGCCAGGTTATGCACTTCACGCCTCAAATATTGATAGGTAAAATGTGGTACAAACACGAGGACCTACACTGTAAGTCGACATCTATGAGACATATAAATGTTCTGTTAATTACACAGTTAGACAGTTTAGTTTGAGTGGATGTTTGATAGTGTCACGCGTTCGTTGCATATTCATCAACTTAATATCCATAATGGAACATTTTAGTTCAGTGAGCCTATTGCCATATTCAAAAAAAAAAAACTTTTCTCGTGATATGAAGCTTCAACCTGGAGGACATATCCTCCAGAAGATAGCTATTCTAGGTTTTGATCAACAATACCACATGAACAGTTTGATCAGGCTAGGATGGATCTATGGCTATGTTCACTCAGCAGCTGTTTTTTCCCAATATCTCATAACTATCCAAGTTTTTCACGGCAGTCTAAATGATCCAGTTTCGATTTTTTTTTTACCCCAAAAGAAAGTCAGATTTTTCGCTTATTTGTCCTAAATGTGGTTCTAATTTCAAAAAGGTATCCAGTAGTTTTCAAAGCTTCTGTCGTGCTGATTTTTATTCAACTTTAGTGTCATTTTAAAGAGAAATTCTGCTGCACAGTAAATCTGACATGGGAAATCTAAATGTAAACCATGTCTGAAGCAAGCAGTGCCAAGTTTTGCTTTCTCTTTTCATTGCTTCCTTCATTTTGTTGTTATTTTTTGACAACAGTGTCAACAACTTTAAAATCCATCCACATTGCGCTGCTGTGTGGCGTCTACATTTTCTGTTCATCATGCAGGTAGAGTAGTAAGAACCAGCAAACAAAAATAAAAAATAAAAATAAACATCAACAACATATCAGAATTGAGCATCAAGACCAGCTGTGGGAACATAAGGGTTAGGTTGTCTAAGCCAAATAGCATCTGTACGTTGCTGATGAAACTGGAAGGGTTTTCCAATCTTTTAACGTCCCATTTAGATACAACTGAATAGTGAATAGCAGCTTTAGTTTCCAGTCTTAACTGAAAGGAGAGGCTAACAATGTGTTTTTTAGCAGCTTTAGCCAAACTGCTTCAATGCATCAACTTCTTTTTGTCATTTCAGTCTATGGTTCATTGATGTATAGATCAATTTATGATTGAAATCTTCTTTGTTTTTTAAAATGTCTATTTGTGTTGTTTGCTTTAAGTACTATAGTGATTTATGTGCACTACATCTACGTAATCTTAACTTTTATGAAAAATACTGTGAAATGTTTATGCTTTTGTGTTGTCCTCTTCATAGTGTGGTTTGATTTGAAATGCATTTTCAACTTACAGATGCAGACTGAACTTTTCCCCCTTGAGTTTATCTGAACCTAAAATAAAAATGTGTAATTATATGAGCAGAATATCAGAAAGCGAAATAGACAGAGCATTTGTCGCTCCTGTGACCTGGTTAATCGATTATTACTTATTAATGAAGACTCGACTCCTCTCAGTGAAACATCTCTGCCTGTCAGTCGTTTTTATATCAGCTAAACTCTCTTCCCTGCCGGTATTTTCATTTATCATAAGCATCTTGAATTTTCTTAACTAGCACAATACTCAAAATGTCCTTTTTATTCTTTTATGACAATTACTGGTGTGTGTGAGCAGCAAGAAAGCCTCAGTCCTGGTATAAAATCTAAGTTTATTACCCACTAATAAAAGTATTGAATGTTTTTTATTTATTTATTTAATAATTAAAATTCAAAGAAACTACTTTTGATAATATACCGGTAGTGGTACAGCAGTTTCTAAGTCATTTAGATTATTTTAATGGGAAATTGTAAAGTGTATATTTAAAATTTTCAGGATTAAAATTTCCACTCTATGATCATTTTTGTACAAATGTCCAGTGTTGAAATTACCTTGCATATTAACATTAAATAAGGACCACCAGAATAGAGTAAAATTCCCCTTTAGAGTGTAAATGAATAATTTTAGTAATAACATATTTCCACACCAACCACAACATTGTTGAGTGATACTACACTTAAAGAAAGGGTCTTTATTTATCAAAATAGTGTATTCAGGCTTTTAGAGGTGGATTTTTGACACTTGCATCATACTTCAGACTCAACTTTAATAAAAATCTAAACTCCATCATTATTACACATATTTACATTTACAAAGATACAATTTAACATTCATTTATAACATTGAATCTTATTTAAAAGGGGATTTTATTGTTCAAAACTGGCTTTTGTTCATCTTTATATAATGTATATAATGCAATGTCCCAGTCAGCAACTTAATTGAAATGTTGCTTTGACTAATTCAAGCTTTTTGTGACGAATCCCAAAAACCCACACGGCTCAATTAGACTACCAGCGGCAGGTCAAACAGAGGGCAATTTCAACCCAACAGATACAACCACGATTTTAGGTCAATATATATATCGATATAACATTTTTATTACAACTGAAAGTAGCATAGATACTTGATTGCGGTAGTAGACGGCTGTATGTGCCTGGAAAATACACAACGCCCACCATTTTATGATGAGATCAAATCTTGCCGGTTAAACAGGGGATGCATTGCAGTAACTACAGTTAAAGGACCTCCAAGTGGGTGCAATGACAGCTTCAAAGTTTAATCAAGCTTTCATGAAGGACTCAAGCCAACATCTAAGGTATGTTTTTGATGAGGGAAGGATATTAAAATGCCTATAACACGTAGAGATGCTTGCTACGTAAATAATAGAAGTCGAAGAGATTGGGAAACCTGTTAACCTGAAGAAAATGTTCTGTCAGGGTATTCAAAGACTCCAATGGCATATTTACCTAAATGGATGATTCAGATTAAAATTGGTTCAATAATCTCTCTCAGTCACAAATCACGTAAATAGCTCCGCGCCGTAAGGATGCCACCACATGCAGGGAGGTGCGTCATAGTCAGGAGCAAATAAAAGACTAGATTAGATCAAGTTAACTGGAGAGGCCAGTAAAGAGCTAAAAAGAGATCAAAATATTCAAAAGCAGGTCAGGTTTGGTTTCTTGTGATATTTATGGTGGCTTTCCCTCAGGCTCTGACATATTGGGCTGCATGCTTCATTGGCAAAGTTTCCCCGCTGTAAATAATGATTCTGGGCTTTGTTGACCTCCCAAAAGAAGATATTTTCTAACATTCTAAAGGCTGTGACATACTAACAAATGTATATTTAAATGAAAGAAATCACATTTTGTATTAAACTGTTGCCGTGCTGAATAACATCATGTAATGAGGCCGTAGTTTATGTTTCCTGTAAACCAACATTTATTCAGCAAGTGATGCTTAATAATTTATAGGATCAACTTGTGTACTGTGTCCCTGCTCCGTGTTTGCTTGGAGAGTTATAGATTTGTGTGCTTCCTTTTAAGTAGTGGTTTGGTGTGTGTTAGTGTGAGTTTCAGAGGCCGTTGCACAGATACTTTTTCCCTCTGGACAGGACCAGCCAAAGCATTAGAGAACAGCAGATATACTAGAAATGGGAGCATGGGAGCCGTGATTGAGGGTACTCCACTGTGTTCAGCAGCTTGTGAATATACAACTAATACAGCTTTGAATTTTCTGTTGTTTACACAGCGTCTGTCCGCAGCGGTTTGTCCCAACGTCCTCCTGCTTTCTAGTTGTGTAAATTTCACCTCAAAGTCGCATTAAAATTTCTTTCTTGTCATTTAATCCTCAGAAGAAATGAGTTTTGATGCGCCTTTCTCACCTGTGCCATCCTTGATGCACTTTATTAGATTAGGGAATAAACAGTGTATTTTCTGCTATCTCTTTCCATGTTGAAGCGCGGCCGCTGCGTACGAGTCATCTTTGCTCAGTCTGTTTGTGCATTCTAATTTCGTTTATACAGCTTTAAGTATTTCAACATTTTATGATGCTAAATTGTGATGGTATTTTATTGGTATTTTATTTGATCATCTCTGATGTTTGCTGCAGAGGTTCAGAGGAGATTAAAAAAGATTAATCCAACCATAAAATTTACAGTGGAATCAGTACCTCATTTGGAAATTGTAAGAGTATGACACAACTGAAAACCTGTTCATTTATTTAGGGTGGTCAGCTAATGTGAGAGAGGGGCGGGGTATGGACAGCTTTAATTAGAGGAGACGGCAAAAACACTTAGCGTACCTCTGGTGGAGTTGCAGAGATTTCCTGCTCAAAATGAAAAATTACCCAGACCTTTTATAGAAAAATAACTATAAGCAGCCACAGGTGAAAGGAATTCAAAAGGAAGACTAGCATTAAACATCATCAACATGGCGTGGGGATGCTTTTGATGGGTGGATGTATGAAGCTAAATGCAAAGAAATCCTGCAGTAAAGCCAGTTAGAGGCTGCAAAACGATGCCACAGAGGCTCAGTATCAAATATCCAAAATATTTATCAGAATGCTTTGGATAAAATTGAATTCATGTGCTAAAAAAGGCCTAGTCCAAGTCCATGCATCCATCCATCGAATATGAGAAGTTGAACTTTTTTGGATGCACAAAATTCTACATTTTCTGGTGAGAAGTTGATGCTGTAGCTGTTGGGTTGCTGGTTCAAACTCTATTTTCAGTAAAAGGCGCTTCTGATGGTTTTGTGAACTGTTGAGTCAGAGGTAAGTCATACCTCAGATTTTAACTTCTCAGACATTTTTAAAAGCGATGTAAAATATGTTATGCTCCACATTGGTCTGTGAAGTGCAACACATTGTTTGTGCTTCTAATGTCACAGCCATTTAAGGAGTACAAATACTTTTGAAATACTTTGAATGCTGATGCTTAGTGCCAGGTTTTAGCTTATTCCTTTTCCAGCATTTTCCTCAGATTTTCTCCAGTCTTAATGTTAAAGCTGTGCAGAAATACTCCTAAATGCATCAAAACAAATCCTTAAACCCCTCCATCTCCCCTCCATTTTTTGGCTCTGAAAGTCAGCAATTAATTCCTTGAATTGGCTTTGGTTTTTAAGGAAACCATTCAAAACCCCATGGCTCTCTCTTCTCTATCTTGCAGCAAAGCGTTCGCGTGCTCAGACTCCCGAGGGATCAAATAGCCATAAACATCCCCACTGTTTGCATTTGTGTTTGTTTCTTGTCCTCTCGTCTCCCTCGTTTGCTTTCCCCTCAATCATCCTTTCTCTCTCCTGTCATTCCAGAATAACAAACAGAGCTGCTGTTTACTCTGTGGTCCCTCTCTTTCATCTTCCATCGCTGTGAATATATGTGTTAGTGGCTGTGCTTGTTAAGCACGATCTCTGCAGGAGCTGCTAAATCCAGCTTCTGGAGAGTTTAGGTCATTGTCACCAGGGCAATTTTTTCCTACCACGGACAGAGATGGAAAGGAGGTTGAGATATGAATAAGAAACTGAAAAGTCTTTCTTTCTTTACCTGTAGAAAGGTGAGAAATGCTGAGTATCAATGGGCTGTAATGGATTTGGTTGTGCATAATAGCCTTTAGGATGAATTAATAGAAACAAAAGCTTTTTTTTCACACTCGAAGCAGATTATAGCTATGAAAAAACATTATAAGGTCCTTGTACACATGGACCATTTTATAAAAATAAAACATTGTTCTATTTTCAGTAGATTACAGACAGCAAAGGTTTATCCACATTATGTTCTTACAGTCTTTTGAAACTTTGTCTTCATCAGTGTTTAACAAGGTGCACATGAAGATGAAACCAAGCTTTAGTTATCCACAGCAATCACAAGAAAAATTAAACAATAAGTAAATCATGTCATTATAAAATCAAATTTAAAAACATAAAGACCTCAGTCCTTGGTTTCTTTATTAAATGGCACTTTTCTTTTTTCCGGTCCTCCTTTCCATCCAGGCGGATGGCAAGATGTCGGATGGCAGCCTTCTGGGAGACGCCAACGGTGTGGATCCTGCGCCCGGAAGGGTGAAAGATACGGGGAAGTGGGAGAGGCCGAGATTCTCCAGGAAGGCTCTAATGAAGTGTTGCCTGGTGAAATGGATCATCTCTAGCACCCAACCGGAGGACAAAGGTGAGACTGGACGCATACGGAGGGTGAGAGCTGGCGAGACTGAAAGGCACAAGTACACAAAGGCAGTTCTCAAGTGTGTCTGGATTGATTGTTGACTCGTATGGATGGATGGATGGATGGAGACCCCTGTGGGCTCCGCTGACTTATTTTGTGTGGCAGTACACCTCAGGGTCAAGTATCTAGAGATAATTGAACTGCGTATCATCATTTATCAGATGTGTCAGCGAGTATTAACATTCCCTACACATCTTTTTGTTTTCCTGCTGAGACTTTTCTGCTGTTGATGCAAACAGACCCTCTCTAAAGATTTTTCTGACTTAATTACTACTTTTTTAACGCAAGTGCAGGGAAAATAAACTTAAATTTAAAGTTGAAATCAGAATTTTTTTTAATAAAAGTCAAGAAAGCTTTATTTGCATGTGGCGTCTTCAGGGTACACGCCTATCTACACACACTTTATGAAGAATAAAATATAATTCAGCATGTATTAAAAGGCTTTCATATTCAGATGAGAATACTTGTACATTTTAAATGTTTGTTTTAAGAGAGAATCAGTTGTAGTTGGTAGAAGATAAACTGTATTTAAGGCTTTAAGGGCCAATGAAGAGCTGTACACGCAACACAGCATCTAAACACTGTTCAGGATTGCTTTGACTTGTCAAGCTGTTCAGGTTGTATCTGATTAATATCATATTCGACACCTATTTTCAACATATATCTACAACGGTTTGAAGCTGTAATTTGATCCTCTCTTTCGAAATGTTCCAGCTTTTTGTTATTTTCTGTACTTTTAGGCTCTTTTCTATATTTTCCTTCTGTCGCTCTGATCCTGCAAATCTGTATTATTTCCAGATGCTTGGACTTCATAACTATTCTGAAGTTTTCTGCTCTTATTTAAATTTATCTTATTTTATTTTATTCCTTGTTGCATGTTCCAAACGTGAGTGAAACATAGAACTAATAAAGAAAAATACTTGATCACATGTGAATGAATTACATGTGAGGATCTAAAACACATGTGAAAACATGATAATCTTATTGTTCAAAAACCACATGTGTACATTTTGATTTTGATGTTTCTCGCATCAATTTGAATGTGTTACATGGTTTTCACTTGGGAGTTTTCATAAGAGAAATTCATGGGATTTACTGTGGGGCTTTTTAATTTAAACATGTCATCAGGCTCTTGAGGGTGGTTTCGCAGTCACAATATAGAAAATCAGAATTTTCCAAAAGTCCAAAATCAATTGTTTTGACATCATGGAGAACAAAAAAGATTATTATCGGCCACAAAGCCCTGATCTGTAATTTTTTATTGTCAACGTTTTCTCCATAGCTTCAGACTTCTTTAACAGTTTTGATTAAACCAAATGAGCGGATTGAATCTGAGAGTGCTATTTTAATATATATACAGTGTTTTTTTCTCATGTTATTTGCCTGTTTACTGTACAGTCTCTTATTTTATTTATTTTTTTAAGGAAATCTTCATTCCTTTACTTTTGGCACTTTGCTGCTGGTACACCTAAATTTCCTCCCTGTGGGATAATAGAGGATATTTCATTTCTTCTGTATTTTGGTCCATGCGTTTGTTTCTAGAATCAGGAAAAATCTAATCCGTGTTGGAGAATAACAGCAGGACCTTACAAGGGGAAACAGAAATATTTCCAGCAGTGAGCTCTCTGTCTTAAGGTCAGCAGTGCAGACGAAATGGAGACCGAGCATTGGCAGTCATCAAACCCTCCATTCGATAATGGCGAGCAGCTAAAAATAGGAGAAAGGCGAAGGTGGTGTTTGGCGGTTGAGGTGTGAACAGGTCAAAGCAGTGAAGCGGGTTTGAGCATGAAAACTGCCTACTCTGATAGAGTGCTGGGTGTGAAGCTGTGTGGCTCAGTGTTTTTGGACAACAAATGCAGAAACAAGAGAGAATGAGGAAGCTGATGTTTGGAGGATATGTATAAATTCTTATATTGAGATAGGTCAGTTCTTTACATCTATTTTCACAACCACAATCAACATTTATAAGTGTTGTTTGTCCCTCTCAGTCAGCTAACCAGCAGTGGATAGAAATGAATGGCCTCTCATAAACTCTTGAGACATCATGATGAAAAACTGTCACACTGTTGTTGTTTTTTTTTAAAACCTTGATACAGGCAGGTTTTGATATCTTAATTGTTTTATGGTCGATCGTATATTTATCCGTTATTCATTCCTCATTACTTTCTGACCTGTAGAATTAAGATGTCACTTAAGCAGCAATAGGAAGTCTGGGAAGGGTTGGAAAAGTATTTATTTGTGTCTGCTTGTGAAAAAGTGAGAGACATTGCTCACAAACAGATTAAAAAAAACAGTGATAATCCTTCCTAGGAGAGGTCCAAGAACGCACCATCGTCTCATCCAGAAAGTCAGAAAATAGGATTGGATAGGATTCAGCGATAATAGTTTGTCACAGCACTGTAGTCTCAGGTTTTCTGCTTTAATGTAAATCATAGAACTTTGTTTTATGCATTTGACAAACACAACTGTTGTTTTGTGGATGCTCTGGACTTTTCAAAATCCTTTGTAAAATCATTAGAATGGAAGAATTAGCACGTTTTTATTAAATGAGTATTTCACATCTACCATTTGACCATGTTTGCATTTAAACAGCAAGAAAGTACTACAAAAAGTCTAGCTTTGCATTAAATAGGAGTGTATTTCTAATATTTCATACTTGTGGGGCTAATTTTAAAAGGCTTTGCTCATGCAGAAGGCCCGAGGGCAACGACCTTTCAGGTCAGCGAATCAAAAGGAGACATTTAGTGTTTTCCTTCCCCACGTTTCCCTCTGGTTTGTCGTGACATTTATTCATGCAGAAGAAGCTTTTAGCAGCACATCCAGACTTGAGGCTGTCAAATGGGTGATGACTAAAGCTGCAATGTTTTTGTTGGCACAAACATTTCCACATCTCTGCAGCAACTCAGTCATCAGTGAGAGTCATTTAGGTTAATGGGAAGCTCAAAGTATATTGTAGAAGTGGAAAAAATAACTAAATCTAAAGAAGCTGCCTATAATTTGGGATAATTTGGGAATTTGGGAATTTGGGAAAAGTTTATTTATAGGTAGCCATCCTGCACTTTTACGCTAGGTGCCAGTTTTAGAATGAAACATCAGTGAGGCTACAAGCTTAAGTGATGTTAACCACACAGATTAACCCTTTTACTTACTCTCTTGATTGACGATCCTTGTGGCTCCAACCAGCTTGAAGCCCATCTTAACTGCATATAGATTATCTGTTTTGCACTGTTACACATCAGCACAGATCAGGAACACTTTTTTTTATTCTTTATCATTATTAAACTGAAGCAATCTCTGCTGGCTGCTCATAGAGAGCAAATCAGCATCCCAATTTTGTGCATTTTTAACTTTCGCTTAGTGAAATGTCTCTTAAGTTAATACAGATAATGGATAAACAGCTTCCTTCGGTTTCTAGGAGCTTAGTTGTGAGAAAATACCAAAAACAAATCTGTAAAGATAATGCATTATAGGTGGTAGTCAATGGTTCACCCCTGAGTAGAGGAGCTAAACGAAAGTGACAGTTTCTTCAAGGTTATAGCATTTGGTAGGAGGGCATCCAGTATTCTGAGTCAAGAACCTACTGATCATTCTCAAATACAAAAAAATTATTTGTAGAGCATATTTTGTGTACAAGTCAATTCAAAGTGCTTTACACAATAGATCCATGAAAAAAATTGTAAAGTAAGTGTTGAAAAGCAGATTTTCAGAGAACATGTATAAGGGATATAAAACTAAACTAACGAAATGTGAAGGAAACATCACTTATTCATTAACACAACACTAAAGAAGTTTTAGTTTTGGTTTATTTTGGCTCTCAGACGACAAAAGTGGTGTTGTTTTGACTGAAGGACGACTGCATTTCCCATGAGGACCGGCGCGTAGCGTCGCAAAATCCTGATCTCTCAGTCGCCTGTTGGATTAAAGTACATTTCTATTTCCGGTGGCTGTGTGCAGTATGAATAGCAATGAGGTGATGAATCTAATTGCGGCAAAAGAATATCATATGATGATGTTGAAAATAAGAAACGTTGGAGGAGATGTATGTCCTAAAGCAGTCAGCACATTTGTAGTTGTTTTGTGTGGCAGGGTTCCTGCCACCCTCTTCAAAGTTGCTTAGTGCTGGTTAAAGTGATACGGACCCTCTCGGGCCATGATAGAGGTGTCATTCAACCAGCTGTAAATTGACGTATAATCACAAAGATTATGAAAATATTCTATGAAGGTTAAAAATTCACATAGTGTTGCTTAAAGAGTGAGGGGAAATACCCTCTTCACATGTTATCAGGCTCTTAATGGTGGTGTTGCAGTTACAATCCAAACACAGAAAATCAGAATTATCCAAAAGTCCAAAATCAATTGTTTTGACAGCATGGAGAACAAAAAAACTGTTATCGGCCACAAAGCCCTGATCTATAATTTTTTATGGTCAAAGTTTTCTCCATAGCTTCAGACTCCTTTAACAGTTTTGATTAAACCAAATGAGCGGATTGAATCTGAGAGTGCATGTGACATTCTGTCACATGCGCTGCTAACTAGAACTGCTTTCTGCCTGGATTTAACAGTCAGAGTGGAGGCCAGTCTCACATCTTCAGGAAAACTGTTCAAGATTTAAGGGCCATAACTCTGAAACCTAGCCTCACCTTATTTGGTCCCGGCACTTGGAACCAGCAGGAGACCAGAACACGAGCTTCTCAGAGTCCAAGCCAGCCTATACATCTCTCACATGTCAGAGAGCGCCAGACCGCAAAGACACTTGTTTACAAGCAGAGCAGTTTTAAAGTTTTTTCAGCGACCAGAGGAATCGACTAATATGGTCACATTTCCTGTTTCCAGTGAGAACTCGAGCAGCAGCGTTCTCGATGTTCTGCAGATGTTGAGCAGATGTTCCGCAGATGTCTTACAATTACAGTAAAGTGCTGAAGTTCTAAACTCTTTCTACAAGAGACCAAGACTGAATTGGAAGATTTTTATATTAGTAAAATTACATTTACTTTACATTTTACTTAGTAATGGAGTATGACGCTTTTGATAGTGTAAGACCGTTTTTCACGTTTTTTAAAAATGTAAACATATGATAGCAGGTGAAGTAAATGGCAGGACCAAGTTTAGAGGCAAAACTGCAGCAGCTAAAGAAGATGCTGAGGAAGGAAAGGAGAATATCAGGGGAACAAGGAGGATATAATCAGAGAGAAGTGGGAACAGCTGAGGGAGGCAGGCAGAGGAGAATGAGTGGATTAGAAACAGCTGTGCGGAAAAGAAGGTGATAGATAAACAAGTTTAAATGGGCAAAGAAAATAAATAATGGAACAAACTAAAAGGAATAAACGATAAAGGGATGACTTAAGTCAGTGAATAATAAAGAAACAAACAAATATTATAAAAAAAATACTGAAGGCAGTCTCAAGTATATTAGAGATATGTTTTTTTTAATCAAAAGTTTTTATCTTTATGAAAATTTCAACTTTGAGGAAGCATTACCTCTTAATAAATAGATGTAAATTAGTAAGCCATTTAATTTGACAATAATAAATGCACTTTTTTCCACTTTCTCCTTCTTGTCCTTCTTGTCCTTTTTTCCACTTTCTCCTTCAGTCCACTAGATCGACACTCAATATTTCTCTCCCTTTTTTTTCATTCAAAGTGTTTTTCTCCATCCCCATTCATCGTTTGTTCTTTATTCTTTGTTTCCCTCCGCCCCAAATCTCCTGCTGTTTCCCATTGTCCCAGATTCTCTCGTGGCTTGCCGTGCAAAGACTGGTGAGGACGCCTCAGGCTCCCCTGTTTACACATCCTCTTCAGGAAGACAGCAGGAGACACGAGTTGATGTTAGAGGCTGAGGGAAAATTGTTTTATTTTGCTTCCTGCCAGGTTTGGCTTCTCTGCGTTTTCTATCCTTGTAACAGTTTCCCAGTTTGAATCTCCACAATTGAGCCAAGCTAAGGTTGCTTTGGGTCTCCATGGGTTCATTAGGTGAATTCTGCCTTAAGCACGAAAGAAAAAAAAAAACGATATATATATATTTAAATGTGGGATAGATTTTCTAAGGTTTCTGCTCTAATTATGCTACTGGGACTGGCTTTGAACCTCACAGGATCAGGTGGATTCATCAGGAGATGATCTGCGGTGAAAGTGAGGCAGAGTTTGGGTTTAATTGGAACGCAGTTGAAGACGTGAGGCAGATATTGCAAGGGCAGAAAAAGACTCCAAGTAGCTCAGGTTGAAACTTTTAGAGGCAGTAGAGAAAGTTAAAATACCTGGGGTCCTGTTTACAAAGTATGGAGAAGACACTTCCTTTCAAGCCATCGTGCAACAGGAGGACTCGTTTTCATCCTTGGTCTACAGAGGAACTTATTTGGAGTGCTTTAATCATCTCTCACCACAGACACACCACAGTACAGGCCTAAAAAACACACTGCTGGTTCTGAATGTTCACTCTCTCTGTAGATCCTGTTGCATCTTTCATGAAAGAGATCGCTCGAGACATGCTTTTTGTCTTTTAGGTTACCTTTCATTGTCAAATACAGAAAAAGATGCCAAACCTCAGAGCAGCCTCTCACAGATCTACAGCTCAGGTTACTCTGAACCTAGACTAGAGCTTCATCTAGTGGCCAAAAAGCATATTACAAGATTTTTAATTTAATTTTTTAATTTTTTTTTTAATGTAATGTTAGTAATCTCATCGTTTTGTTATGTAACAGTATCAATTAGAAGGGTCTGAGGTGATTTAAATGCAGACTAACTTGGGACCTTCTCTGAAAAGTAAACAAACAATTCTCCTTGGTCACCAGTCTGTTGCAGGTTAGTCCACTATGCTTTATTATAGTTTTAAAAATAGATCTTTTTTTCTGCATTAACATATCATCTGTTAGAATAGCACTGTAATTTGATTTTAGAAAGTAAATTTGGATAGCAGTTCTGGATGCAAGGTTCCTTTTTTTAGCAATAAATTCTTCTGTTTCACAGCCAACTAAACTCAGCAAGGTTCAATAAAATGATTTTATTGTTTTAAAATTAAAATAAAACTGCTTCCATTAATATCTGTAATAATTTTTACCTTGGATGAAATACCGAAGTACTTTATGAAGAAAAAGATAATAAAATTTTTTTTGCTGATGCTTTTTACCTTTTTAAATAATAACTGCAATTTTGAACATGTCAAATTGGAACAACATGGTTTCATGAAGGGTGTGTTAGTGATTTAGTGACATCTAGTATCCTGGGTTTTGTTTGTGTTTGCATTTTTTCATATTATATGTTAAGTCTGGATTAGTCTAAAAAGTTTGTTAATATATTTTGTTTAAAACTTACATGTGGCTTTTTGTAATCTTACACCTCACCTGTGTTTCAGAAACCAGAGGGGGTGTGGCCTAAATTCCTGTATTGGTAGGTTTGAGTAGTTAATTTTGGTTGGTTTAAATATAGTTATTTTTCCCAGGTTAAGTTGTAAGTCAATATTTGTAAATATTTATTACACCACATTTTTGTAAATAAATCACCTGCTATACTGGAGACAGTCTGTCTGGTGCCCTTCTTCAGCCACAGCAGTTGCATGACTGTTCAAGGATTCAAGGAATTTTATTGTCATCACATCACGTGTGGTACATGAGGAGGGACGAAATTGTAATCCCACGGTCCAGTTTACACCCTGAGAGCAATTGTAAAATAGCTAAAAATAAGAATAATATAATAAAATATAAAGAAATATAAAAGAATAAGATTGTGAATACACAAGATATACAGAATACACAATATAGGACGTCGGACAATTGCAGCAATGAAAATCTGGAGTGCCAATTTGCTTTAGCAACATGGAAGGTTAATAAAGTGACATATTAAAGTGAACAGTACCGGTTAATGAGAAAGTATTTTTCATTTGTAATTGTCCTTGCATGTGTTTGAGTCTCACAGCTTCAGTAATTAAGCTGTTTCTCAGTCTGGTGGTTTTGCCCTTGATGCTCCGTAGCGTCCTGCCTGACGGGAGCAGGACAAAAAGTGATTGTGCTGGGTGTGTGGGATCCTTCATGAGGCCACAGTCCCTTGTCCTGCATCTGGAGTTGTAAATGTCTGTGGTGCTGGGGAGGCAGACTCCAACAATCCTCTGTGCAGCCTTCACCACTCTGCAGAGCTTTCCTGTCTGCAGCAGAGCAGCTTCCATGCCACACGTTGATGCTGGAGCACAAGACGCTCTCCACCGCACATCTGTAGAAGGAGGTGATGACTGAGTCCAGCTCTTCTCAACCTCCTGAGGAAGTAGAGTAGTGTTCTTCTGATATTCATTTTGTCACCCCAGCTTGGTGTCTGATAACCGGTTTATGGGTCCCGGCCCAAACTTTGGAAACACTTGCATTAATACATTTAAAATTTGGACTGAAAACACTACACCTTTGTGACGTTTAAAGAATGTTAAACCTTTATCGATCCCTTAAAGATAATGAATAGTAAAAAAATATGGAGCTGTGAACTTGTTTTTTTGTTTTTGTTTGTTTGTTTGTTTGTTTTTTGAAGTTATAGCTGTGTTTCTTTGAGATGCAGGAAAGGAAGGAAGGTAGACAGACAGAAAACAAAAAACTAAATAAAGGTTAGGTCATAGTTTCTGTGATGTGAAAGGTCAGAGGCTCTCTGCAAAGCCACTTGATCTTGTCCACCTTTTTATCTCTTTCCGTCACACAGTGAGTCGGCTACAAAGCTCAAACAGATTTTCAAATATCCTTGCTCAAAAAGCTTCTAATCCACACAGACTGCAACCTTCCCTCCAACCGGCCGCCTATTCCAACACTCACCTTTGACTGTGTGAGCTTTCCAATTTCCTCTTCTTTAATGATAAGCCACTGTTCCCGGCTGTTCTCTCTTCAACCACCAAGCTTTTAGGATTCAGGCCTTCAAAGTTCGACCCGTGTGGATGTTTAGTTAAAGCTGCAGCTGCAGTATGGGAGCATTGATGGCGGCTGTCTCTGTGGAGGCGAGGAGGCGTCTTTCTCGGCCCAGCTGCCTCTCGCACTGCACCACCAGTGCAGCCAGGTACCATCGCTCAGGTAGGGACGCCCACTCCGCTCCCGCTCCCGAGGAAAAAACTCTTTCATTTCTCCATCGGTTCACTACAGACATGTTTGACTGGCTCCTATTTAAATCATTAATGACAGGTCTTACGCTGTATTCAGACTTTTAACATGGTTTAAAAAAAGTTTGTCATCATTACTCCATTTAAATACATGCGTTTAACAAACTTTTACTTGCTTCTGGTGATTAATTTCTGATTTGACTTTGTTTTTGAATTACTGCCCTTTGGAACAATGACCTCGTTTCAGTTTTTAAATAACTCGTTAGAAAAGATGGCGTTCAGAAAAGAGACTGGCCCACAGCATTACACTTCCGCTATCATATATTTTAATAGTTGTCATGAAGTCTTTTTGCATGGATAGATGGATGGATTGATCCATAGGAAGTGATAAACAAATAAAATTGGTGTTTTTTTATTATTTCTTTTGGTGTTAAGTACAAAAGAAAACAGTTAGGATGAATATAGCATCACAAGGTTGCTATGGAAACCTGGTGACTGCAATATGACCCTGTTGGTCGCAGTTTCCAAACTGAGATTGTAGGTTTCTTTTTACCCTCGCTCAGCATCCTGCTGGTGTTCATTCTTATTGCATCAAAGATAAATCTGTGTCCTGTTATATTATACAGGAAATCAAACAAAAATTACGAATTTGAGAAGAAAAAAAATTTTGCTTTTGAAAAGTTGTTTCAAAAGCAAAATGTAAAATCTGCGATCAAAATGGGGACGGCTCTTCTGAAAACTTTTTTCACATCGGAAAGAGATTTCTTGAGTAACACAACAATGAACCTGAAGAAATTGCTATGGCTTGTGTCCTCCTTGACTTTTTTTACCCCTACTATCGTTCTTTATGCACACAGAATCAAATGTAACCTAAGGGTTAAAATAAAGAGTTCCTGAGAGGACAAAATATATATATCCTCCTAATAAACCAAAGCTGCCAGGAAGCGAAACACTCTGATCAAAGACAAGAAAACTGAGAAGACTGATCTATTCTGTCTAACAAAACTTGAGTATTACTTTAAGATTTTGATCACAGGTTGCAAGTTTAGCTTTTAAAACAATTTTTTTTAAAGGTTATTTTTTCTCAAATTCCTCATTTGTGGTAGTTCTGAAGTTTTTCTTAGTCCTTTTGGCACAAAACTAATTCCATGATGTTCCTAACAGCAAGAGGGGTCATAAGTCAACTATATCTCAACACAGTTGTCCTTGCTAAATAAATATAACCAAATCAAAGGCTGGTTCTTTTTTTTTTTTATATGAATCCGAAAAGGCTTTCACCTCTTCAGTTTAATATCAGCCCACTAGATGACAGCAATGTCCTCTTTTCTTTTATAATTTATAGAGAAAGACAGAAAGTTAATTAGTATTGTACTGTTACCGTCCAGGACTATTACCGTGAGATTTATTTATGCGTTTCTATTTTTTTCACTTGTTAAATTGAAAGGTAAAGCATTGACGAACAATTGTGTAACAGCAGCTATTCTTGAAAGCTGAAGAAGAACATTTACTCTTAATCTTTATAACAGATTATTAGTCTTCAGTCTTTTACTGAACGTAATTCACAACACCTGGAGCCGTGATGTCTGGGCTTATTTAACTTATTTAACTCAAAGCCTGTTTTAAAGGGGAAGATGTTTAACTCCTTTTTGAAATTGTCAACAGTGTCTAAGCAGCATAAGGAGAATGCACAGTTTGAGAGCTACTACTTCAAAGTAGCAAGCTGTTGGCGTCTTTAAGCAAGTTGTTGGTACCAAGCACACAACAAATGCACTGTCCAGCAGAACGTAACCTGCAGTGTAGCGCTTTAACCAGTCAGAGACGTAAGGATATGTATGAAAATGCAAGACTTTAAAAGTGAGATTTTAGACTGTTTGTGTGATTCTAAATTGAGTCCTGTGAAGGAAGGCCAAAATAGTCACCATATGTGCTCCAAACTCTAGTTAAAGGTTTTTCACCAGAGTTATTTTCTTTTTTCTAGTCTCTTAAAACCAGTAAAAAGAGTATTGGAGAAGTGCAGACTTGAATATACAAAAACATAGATAAACATCTCCAATGCATTCTCTGACACCAGCAATTTTAATTTTAAGACCGTGAGAAGATTTTTTTTGTTAAATGAGTAAAGCAAAAATAAAGATGTTTCAGTTTTGGTCAATTTTGGCGGCCAGTGTGGACAAAAGTATAGTTTAGGCTGAAGGACAACTGCATTTGCCATGAGGACCAGCGAGTAGCGTCAAAAATTCCTGATCTCCTGGTCACCTGCAGTTGGATTTAAGTACATTTCTGCTCCAGTGGCTGTGTGAAGGATTAATGGTGATGAGGCAATGAATCTAACTATGGTGAAACAATGTCATATGATGATGTGAACTGACGTATGCCACAAAGCAGTCAGCACATTTTATAGATGTTATGTGTGGTAGGGTTCCTGTAACCCTCCTAAAAGTTGTTTTGTGCCAGGGAAAGCGATATGGACCCCCTAAGGCCATGACAGAGGTGTCATTCGGCGAGCTTTAAGTCGACGCATAATAACAAAAGTTGTGAAAATATTTGAGCGCTGAAAAGTTACGTAGTGTTGCTTTAAAGCACAGCTACATATTCAAAAATTCAGTATTCGGCTTCTGTTATGTCAAGAAACCGTGACTTGAACCTTCAGAGACACACAAAGACAATTAAAAGTGGGCTTCCATCACTTGAAGAACATTTCTAGGATTCAAGGACTAATATCACAGCAAGAAAACCTGAGAAACCTATTCCTGTATTTTGTCTTTAGCTCATTTGATTAACACAGCAGTGCTTCACAGGTAATCCTAATAAGTCAATTAGCTGAGCCAGGACACTTCTGCTTCCTGTTTCTTTCTCCTGCCATTTAAATCCTTCACTGTCTGTCATTGCCTGTCAGACTTCATTTTTCCATGTTTCACCATCCCTTCCTCCATCGTATTGTTGTTAATTCTCCTTGTTTTATTGCAACCTTTAAGATTCCTTTAATTGTTCATTAAATAAAAATAACACAATTGTAGTGCCAAGTCTTGCGCATTATTGTCCTTAATTAGAGGATCTGGGTCACTCTGTCTTGCTGCATTTTGACAAATTAAATGAACTGGTGTTTTCTATTAATTTATTTGTTAAGATATTTTTTTAAAGTAAAATAGCTTTTGTTGAATATCAAATTTTTATCTTTCTGTGCAAACTTAGCTTTTAAACAAAGAAACGGTCCACATGCAACAACTGCTTCTACTAGGACGACAGATTTGTATTATCACTGAAATCCAGACACGTGAAGCACATTGTCCCGATCTTAAACTGTAACAAAAAATAAATAAAGGATCATAAACATTGTTGGAAAACTAGCATTACGGTTTTAGGAACAACAGAGGATATCAAAATGTGATTTCAGTGGGTATTCCTCACTGTGAAGATCTCTGCTGATGCGTCCAGAAGGAAGCTATATAGATCCTTTTTTCCTATTTACAGAATGTTGTGTCAGCAGGCAGCACCGGGCCCACCTTTTAAAAACCTGTTAGTGTTCTAATGGCCCGGTCCGAGCAGCGCACACACACTCGTGCGTGCTTTGTGAAGATTGTGCAAATACCACAGCATCAATATACAGGAGAACAAGGTTAGATGTTCAAAGTACAGTCTGACAGGATTCAGTGGAAACAAAAATGTGTCTGGATAGTAAATAGTACTTTTATTTAGCATTAATGTATTAAAAATATTTAAAAATTTTCACTGATTAGCCAGATTTGAGATTTAGTCTTTAAAATGATGTGTCAATTATTAAGATAGAGTCCATACGAATAGTTACATCTTCATAAAGATATTGATCTCTCGCACTATGGCCACACACGCTCCACGCTGATGCACTAGTAGCTGCGGAGTCATAACTTATCCTGCTCCCGTAGACTCAGCACCATTTTCTTCAGGTTATCTACGGTTGCATGCCTCAGGAAACCATTAAAAAGAAAGGCAGTGATGCTCTTGTTAGAATAAATAGGCGTCTCTGTAACCTGATCTTTCTACGAAAGTCGCCTTCTGGGAGGACGTACCTCATGTACAAACAGAACTTAAGCAGAAATACAGTTCTGGGAAAAGGGCAATAGAGAGGATCTTTCCATGAATCTGAGATGTGAAATGTCAAAAACTAAATAAATATTTTGTCAAAGCTACACAAAATTACAACAGTGCTATCAATTGAGGGGTTTTAATTACTGATGTGAACAGTAACAATAACTTTAAACATCTTAAGCAAACAATTAGCACACAGCCTAAAATGATATATACATGTTAAAATGAATACATTGGTCCACTCTTGTTATCAGAAAGGGTCGTAGCTTAGTTTCCAGGCACAGGCCTGGCTTTTAAGCAGGAACCATTCATTTTCTACAGAGCTGAGTTCAGAGCAGTCCAGAGGTTCTCCTTGTTTATTGTTACACCCACTTTCTGCATTACAAGATTGCTGCTGGCAGCTAACAGACCCCTCAGCATGATGCTTCCATCGCCATGCTCGATAGAATCATCACACAGTTTATCACAGCCGATGTTAAACTGGTCTTACTGTGGACTGCCTCTGGTGTTTTTCACAGCTTCCAAAGCAGAACAGGGTCAAGAATTTAGTGATTTCTTTTTTTTTACTGAACAACCAAACCCCTTTCCTTTTGTCTGAGAGGTAGAATCTGATTTGAATCCTTGAAATTTTAACAAACATCTAAACTGAGGTTCACATAGAAGATGGAAATAGCAGCCTAACAATAAGCTTCTGTACCGAACAAAAATATGTGGATTCTGTTTAAAAAATAAAATAAAATCATCCTAGAAGCTTATTGATGGCTACAAAAAAACAGGAATGTGTGTTTTTCAATCATAAAATGCTCTGTGTGTATGCATTTATTTAACTCTGTTCATACATATTGGATCATGTGTGGCCCAAAGAAAACGCACAATCATTTGAATATTAAATTCATACTGTAAATGTATAATTAACATCACTTATTGAGACTTTCTCCAACCACTAGAATGACACTCCCTCATAGCAGCACAACAGAAAAGTAAGTAACATTTAGATAAATCTCCCTGCTCCCAGCAAACCCATTAATCTGATTACAAATTAGTGGGTTTCTTATTGACCTGTCTACTGTGCACCTTGGGTTTAACAATGCTGGTTGTTCACTTGTGTCCTCTAACAAAGGCCTTCATAGAGCAGTCAGGATGTCACTTCTGAAGGTGTCATCCTAAGTTTAGAAAACATTTTGGGCTTGATGTCATTTATAATTCTCCACTACCTTGTTGGTCTTCAAATCAAGTTCTGGAATGGTGTGAACGTTGATGCATTATGGTTACACACAATGTTGGGGTGAAAACTACGGTGGGCTTAAACTATTGGTGCATTAAAAGCTAAAGGGACTGTTGACTGGGTCCAGTCAGAAGTTGTAAAAGAAGAAATTCAGGAAGTTGCAGAGACGAAGGGAGAGAGAGGAGGTCGACCCAAGGGGAGGAGGTTTCACTCTCCACAGCACCTCTCAGCTCCACAGGACCTCGCTGCCTGGACGCCGCTAAGTGAGCTTTAATGTCTGCACTTTGATTTGGAGCTGTGCTGAGCTTAGCTGTGAACTGTGGAGCTGAATCTGGACGCCCTAAGCGAGGATTGCCGACCGACGTGGAAGCAGTGCAGCCGAGGACCTGGATGGCTTGCCTGGATTGTTTAGATAAGTTAGAGTCTGGTTGTTTTGTTTGGGCGTTTGGATCTGAGATGTTTCTTTAGCGTGGACGCCGCAACAGCAGGATATGAGATTTCATTCAGTTTGTAAAAGGTTTTTGATGTGAATTCTTCTGAAGTGGAGCTGTGCTTTAGGTCCAAAATGGGGTAATTGATTCACGTTTGTGTATGTTGGTTTGATTTTTATGGCATGTTATGCTTTTGCATGGTAATGGAAGAAGAAAGATGAATATAGACTCTGACATGTTGCACTGTTTGCTTTTGCCTAATGCAGTTTTAGGCCTTTCTTGAAATGGGAATTGTTTGTATAAGCTATGAAATGAGGGGTGATAGTGTCTGTTTGGATTCAGAGACTGGGCTGTAAGCTGTAAGTCGGAAAAGTGATTCTGAACGCCTCTTTATTGCTGTCTGATAGATGGCTTGTCATGCAGACTCCATTCTCCCTGGTCGGCTTAAAGGGGGAAGTTTTCCATATATGTTGACTTCCAAATATTTTCCACGTCAGCATCAGGCCTGGAAAGAAACTACAAACCCGAGTCCCCACTCTGGTAAAACAAAAACAAAAAAACATCTGTTTTTGACTGGTTTAGCTCGGTAGGACGAGCTAGTTGTGGTCTCAGATCATCTCTGTTGGGAAGCCAGACTGTTGCGTCGCGGCTGGGCCCTGAGCGGGCTCCCTTTGTGGTCAAACCATGGACATACAGGGCATGGAGCTGTTTGCCATCGGGGTGGTCGTCATCCTCTTCATGGCGGTTCTCAAGCAGTTTGGCATCGTGGAGCCTATTTCCTCATTTGAAGGTAAGAGCAAACAGGAGGTTGTTGTTACTTTCGATTAAAAAGATCAACTAGAAAAACTGCAATTGAACTTTGATTAATCATACAGAGGTATGGAGACTAGAAAATTTGCTGTTTGTTTATTTTGGAAGCTCTATAAAGGGAATTTCATTATCATGCCTAGAAGATTTACATTTATTATCTTATTTTACCAATATATAAATTTTTTCTGAAAGTAATTGTAAGGTTTTGGAGCAGCTCAGCCAGAGTCCAAAATTGTGGAGGGACCTGAGGTTTAGATGATTGAACTGGGGACTTCCATCCACCAAGACCTGGAAGCTTATCATTAAAGTTAAATCACTAGTTATAATGCAAACTGGAAGTTGTTCAGCAATCATCAGAAGCCTTTGACTGCCTAAATATAAATTACGTCAAACTTTATCAACATATAATGTTCATACTTGCACAAATTAAAAAGAACACAACATGCAAACCAGGAAGAAAATGTAAGTTAATGTATATTCAAAAATAAAATCAAGATTTAACTACATGTAGTTAATTTTAAGTGGGGTAAATTATGCAAAAGAGACTTTTTCAAGCAATAAATGTCATTCCCTTATCAAATACATAGGACGAGTGCTACTTTGACTCTTTCATGCATGTTTGAGTAATGCTTGAATCTTAATAGCAGCTATTCGGAGATTAGCCTTGGAGCTTCAGTCCAAAGTTGAGCTCCACTTCCCCAAACAGCTCCACCAAACAAGCGGAAGCGGCAATTAGCAAACACATGTCAAAGGTTACATTTAAATTAGCTGTTTTGTCCAAAAAAACTGAGCACTGCTGAGGACGGTTGTAAATGGCCTTAATAAAGAAGCAGAGTTGTGATAAAGTACAGAAGGGGGAGTTTAGGTAGGAACGTCTTAAAGAGACAGAGGCCAATTTCAAGACATTAGATACGGCTATGATGGAAAAGCAAAGTTGTTTTTGATATATTCAGCATAACAACCAAAGGTAACATAGTTACTTTGCTGTTCAATAAAATGGCGCTATGTGCCTGGAAAATACATAGTACAGCCCTTTAAAAGGAATCCGTTTATGCACAAACAGCAGTGCATCCTGAGATTGGATGAAAAGCAGGAGCTACTCACAGTTGGATTTGTGAATGCCTAATAATACTTTTACCCAAACCATGCAGTCTCATTTTCAAGTACACATCAGCCCTCCTAACAAAGCTTTAAAAGTTCAAACACCCACCACTGTTTTTGTATGTCTGCAACATGGAACTTCTGCTCTTCTAAAACGGTGAGGAATATTATTTAATCAACGCCTCTTTCACAAGAACTGAAAATAAGCCTAACATAGGTACATTGGTTCGGGCTTGGACATTAAAACTAAATGTTGTCTTTATAAATCATTAACTTCGATCATTTAATGAGTAATAAAGTGACAAAAATGTTTTTCCTTTTCTAAATAAATATAATATAAACAAAAAAATGTGGTTCATTTAAGAAAAGATTATAATTACTTTTTGAAATGCAGTTCCCTTATAAAATATGTTGTTTGTTAAAGTAAAACACTTTGAACCTTGTCAATAGACACATGTGGCATTTATGACTAAAAACATATTCTTAGTTGAAGATAAAAACTAATGCAAAATCTGCCAAAAGTATAAAAGGTTTTGGACTGGACTGTAACTAGAATAAAACAAAACAAGTGGTGTTTTTTTTTTTTTATGGCTAAAATGTTTAAATAAATGTTTTTCTGATACATTTCATACAATCCCTGGGTTTAGTACAGTGTAATGTTTCTTGTTAATTTAAAATCTAATTTCTAAAATTACAATAAAACTTTTATTAAAAAAATCCTTATATGTTAGGTTTCAAAGGGAGTTTTGCATGACATGTTTCTTGGAGAAAATTTTATTTTTATAATCTGTATTTAAAATTTTCCACCAAATAATGTTTAAACTATTTTAAATACAAAAATCTACCTTTCTATCCACATAGGATTTGTTTTTTTATCCTGTGTTTTAAATAAACACAAATGTTTAGATTTAGATAAACTGTAATCCATATTTTAGACTATGATACTTTTGCATTATAATAATCAAGTTTTGAATATTAATTGTTTTGTCATGTTCATATAGTGTAGTTATTATTTTTACAATTTAATATAAAATTGTACCTGTCATTTATCTAAACAGTTGTCATTATAAAATTGAGAGTATTTTAATTTTATATTACCTAATTGAAAAGTTGTCTAAAAACATTGACTTAATAAAACTTGTATGTTTTAATAAAAGGGATATCTGAATTGCCTTGGTTAACAATTGATTCAGTGTCAGAGTGAGATCGTTTCAGCCTCTTCTCCAGGTTGTCCACAGGGGGTCGCCACTGCTCTCTCTCTGCTGGAGGGTCTTCCACTCCAGGTGCTCCCAGTTGGCGTTGATGAGCTGAGCCAGTATAAGAGGAGTGGTGGATCCGCTACTCGACGCCTGAGTGTTTGTTTACTCCCGCTAATATCAAGTCCTCAGTGCCAGTCTCTAGCCTTCAGTGTTACTAGTTGTATTTTTGCCTTATCTCTAGCTTTAGTGTTTTCTCCAGTGTTTTTCCCAGTTTTTCCTCCAGTAGCCTTTTCTAGTTTTTTGAGTTAATATTATTTTGATACTTTGTTGCCTGCCTTCCCATGCCCTTAACAACTCTTGTGCTTACCTCAGGTTCCCGTCATCTCCAGTGCTCAATCCCTCTCAAGATCTCTCTCTAGTTTGCCGCATCCATCAGGTCTCCCCGCTCCTCTTGGCTCAGCTCGGTCTGTCCGCTCCAGCATTTCTCCATCTGCCACACACACCCCCTGGACAACTTCTGGATTGGATCACTACTGAAAAGGACTCACCACTCACTCTTCCCTGGCGTCAACCCCTCCTCCTACCAAAGTAAGATCGTTCCAACATTACTCTCTCTCCATAATTCATCTACTCCCCTGCCCTGTCCTCACCCTCAGAAGTCTCCGGTCTCCCACATCGTCTTGTGCTCAGAGTCTCCTGCCGTTTCCAGCTGCCCCGCTGGTCCTGTTGCCCCGCTGTACATTGCTGTTGCCCGCTGCTTCCTGTTGCCGGATTCCCCCCCTCAACCTTGTCAATAAATTCATTATAATTTATCTCCTGAGAGTCCTCTGTTTATGTGGGTCCGAAGCTTAAACGTTATGACAGAACACTCAGGCCAAGCAGACCCACAAGAGGCTGTCAGGAGGGTTATCACCGATTAGTCAGCCATGCTTAACTCTCACGAATCCGTCCTCCGATCTTTTTTAGAACAGCAAGTCACAACCAAGATAGCGTTTGTTATCGGTCAGTAGTCCGGAACACCGCTTAAATGGGCTGAATCCCGTTTTCACAGATGTACTGAGTTTAGCCTGTCCTTCCAGGACATTTAGGACAAATTAATGGTGGTTTTTGGCCAAGAAACAGTATTTAAAAAGCACTTACTTTTATGCTTCAAATGAGCATTTGCAGTATGAACTTGTTCTATTTGATGAGCCCCCCAGGCTAGATGAGTTTATTGCTCTGGTTGCCCGAGTTGACAGCCGTCTGAGAGAAAGAGACCGTTTAAGAGTAAACCGCAGAATTTCTGCCAGCCAGGCATCCGCTGTCGTTCGGCCTCCGCTTTTGTCCGTTGAACTTCCTTCCAGAGCTGTTCCTGACTCCTGCAGATCGTCGCCCCTGGGACTGGAACCCATGCAGGTCGGGCGAACCAGATTAACACCGGATGAACGGCAACAGAGGATGCAGTCCAAAGAATGTCTCTACTGTGGAACCCCTGGTCACTTCTTTGCTAACCGTCCAAGTCACAGGAAGCAGAAGCTCCCCGAGAGGGTCTGCCTGTGAACGCTAGGCCACAGGCGGACCAGATCACCCGTCCTAGTCAGCCTCGTCTTCTCCTTCCTGCCACCATCATTCACAACCAGAAACCTTTCAACCTCTCAGTATTAGTAGATTCCGTCTGTGAACAATCTCTCATAGCTCAAGCCCTAGTCGAATAACTACAGTTAACCATATCCCCACTAGATACCACATTACGGTTCTCAGCATTAGATGGTAGGTCCCTTCTAGAAATCACTTGTGTCACAAGCCCTCTGGAATTAATCATCTCAAAAAAACCAGAAAAAGCATGGGTCGTTTTTTATTTTCTCCTCCTCTCAGCCCAACATCATCCTAGGTTTCAACTGGCTTCACACCCACAACCACACCATAAACTGGTCAGATTGTTCCATTCCCTCCTGGTCCTCTAAATGCCTCTACTCTTGTCTCCAGGCTGCCGTTCCTCCTAGCCCGCCCCAGGAGGACGTCTCCATCAATTCCCAAGATCTCAGCAACATACCCGAAGAGTACCTGGACCTTAAGCAGGCCTTCAACAAGAGTAGGGCCTGCTCTCTACCCCCTTACAGACCATGTGACTGCGACATTGACCTTTTACCCAGAGCCCCATTAACTTCAAGTCGTCTGTTCAACATTTCCCACAAGGAGCAGGAATCGATGGAGACCTACATTAACGAGTCCCTCACCGATGGCATGATCAGGTCCTCCTCATCTCCCCTCGGGGCGGGTTTCTTCTTTGTCACCAAGAAAGATGGTTCGCTCCGACCCTGCGTCGACTAAGAGGTTTGAACAACATCACTGGCAAAAACAAATATCCGTTGCCTCTCATCAATGCTGCTTTCGAGTCCCTTCACAGAGCTACCATAATCTCAAAACTTGATCACCGCAATGCCTATCATCTTGTCCGTATTCGCCAGGGGGATGATAGGAAAACAGCCTTCAAAACTCCCATCAGTCATTTTAAGTACTTAGTCATGCCTTTTGGTTCATGCAATGCTCCATCCGTGTTCCAAGCCCTAATTAACTACGTTCTCCGTGACTTTCTGAATATCTTCATTTTTGTTTACCTTGATGATATTCTGAAATTCTCTAAAGACATCACCGAAGACAGATCCCATGTCCTTCAAGTTCTACAATGCCTCATCCAGAACCGCCTCTACATCAAAGCCAAAAAATGTGAGTTTCACAAATCTTCCATAACTTTTTTGGGTTATATTTTTGAAGGCGGGTAGATCCGAGCTGACCCCACCAAGGTTCTCGCAGTCACCGAATGGCCTACTCCAGACACCAGACGTCAACTACAGCGCTTCCTTGGATTTGCCAACTTCTACCGCCGCTTCATAAAGACCTATAGCCAAACCATTTCCCCTCTCACAGCATTAACATCCACCAAGAAACCATTAATCTGGACCCCCGAAGCAGACAACACCTTTCAGGAACTAAAATCTCTCTTTTCCCAAGCTCCAGTTCTAGTTCAACCTGACTCGTCCCGTCAGTTCACCCTCGAAGTCGACGCCTCCGACCTGGGAGTTGAACCCATCTTCTCCCAGAGATCGAAGGAGGACAACAAGCTCCATCCACGTGCCTTCTTCTCCCTACGTCTTTTCCCCGGCTGAGCACAACTACAACGTGGGAGACCTTGAGTTGCTAGCTATCAAGCTAGCACTTGAAGAATGGGGTGATTGGCTGGAGGGTGCAAACCACCCGGTGCTGGTTTGGACCGACCACCGCAACCTGTAATTTATCAAGTCTGCTAAACGTCTGAATCCCCGACAGTCTCGCTAGTCACTTTTCTTTTCATGTTTCAATCTCTCCATCTCTTACAGGCCTGGTTCCAAAAACCTGAAACCCGATGCCCTCTCCCGACAGTTCTCACCGGATGAGTCTGTCACCGACCCAGCTCGTATCATTTCCCCTGACTGCGTGGTTGGCTGGGTATCCTGGGAGACCGAGGGCACAGTTCAAAACACCCTTCTTATTGAACCTGATCCTCTGACCCCTCCTCAGCGAACCATGTACATACCATCCACCGTTCTCTCTCGGGTCATTCATTGGTTCCACACATCCCGTTTTTACTGCCACCCTGGTTCCAGTCGGGCCATAGCCCTGGTTTCCCGCAGATTCTGGTGGCCCAATCTACATAAAGACATCTGTAAATCTGTTCATGCCTGTCCCACCTGCTCTAGAAACAAGACCAACAACAACCTTTCTTCCGGCCTTCTGCAGCCCTTCGAGATCCCCAAGCATCCCTGCTCCCACATCGCTGTCGACTTCATCACCGGCCTTCCTCCCTCTAAGAGTAAGACAACCATCCTCACAATTGTTGACTGTTTTTCAAAGTCCTGCCACCTCATCCCATTACGCAAGTTACCATCTGCTTTTCAGACTGCCCGACTCCTGGTTAAGCATGTCTTCCAGCTACATGGCATACCCATCGATATCCTGTCTGACCGTGGCCCCCAGTTCGCTTCTCAGGTTTGGAAGCATTGCTGTGCCGGTCTGGGGGCCAAATTCAGTCTCACGTCTGGCAACCATCCTCAACTAAATGGTCAGACAGAGCGGCTTAACCAGGAGATGGAGGCAGCCCTCCGGTGTCTTACATCCACCAACCAAACCGACTGGAACCAGCACCTCCCCTGGATTGAGTATGCACATAATTTTTACGTCTCTGCTGCCACTGGTTTGTCCCCCTTGGAGATCTCCATAGGGTACCAGCCACCACTGTTTCCGGCCGACGAGAGGGATATCTCGGAGACCTCTGATCATCACCACATCCGCCGCATCCGCAGCATCTGGAAAAAGACCATCGCAGCCCTTCAACGATCATCTGCTGTCAATAAAAGGTATGGTGACCGGAGACGCACGCCGGCTCCCAACGAATCTCCCGGTCAACAAGTATGTTATTATTTTGATACTTTGTTGCCTGCCTTCCCATGGCCTTAACAACCCTTGTGCTCACCTCAGGGTCCTGTCATCTCCAGTGCTGAAACACTCTCCAGATCTCTTTTTGGTTTGGCGCATCCATCTGGTCTCCCCGCTCCTCTTGGTTCAGCTCGGTCTGCCCGCTCCAGTATTGCTCCATCTGCCGCACATACCCCCTGGACCACTTCTCCACTGGATCACTGCTGAAAAGAACTCACCATTCACTCCTCCTTGGCAATGACCACTCATCCCCCCAAAGTAAGATCGTTCCAACATTACTCTCTCTCCATAATTCATCTACTCCCCTGCCCTGTCCTCACTCTCAGAAGTCTCCGGTCTCCCATGTCGTCTAGTGCTCAGTCTACTGCCGTTTCCCGCTGGCTTGCTGGTCCTGTTGCCCAGCTGTACATTGCCGATCCCCGCTGCTTCCTGTTGCCGGATTCCCCCCCTCACCTTTTCAATAAATTCATTATAATTTATCTCCTGAGAGTCTTCCGTTTATGTGGGTCGGAAGCTTAAACGTTATGACATTCAGGTCTTTTTTATTGATTTACTCTGATATTTTTAGCTTCGAGTTGTTTGTGAGTCTGCAGGTTTAGGACAGCAGAGAAGGTTAATGGGTGCTCCGTCTAATCTAGGACGCATCATAAAGTTTGGAGGGTCTGCATGCGTTTGGGGCCGTAACTGATCCCCTGAATGATGCATTGCCCTTTGATTAGAGTTTTAGGCTGATGTCCAACGAGTCAGAGTGCCCCACTGTTATTGGGGCCAGGATAATTACAGCCGGAAGGCTCCAGTCGGCACATTAGTCTTTTATGTCCAGGGATCATAAAGTCGTAAATTCAACAAAAACACCAGTAATGTCTTTTCATAATGTATTACTTCTCTAAATCTCCAGCTGCTCCAATAAGCCCCTCCCCCTCTTGCACCCCAATTAAGCTTTACTTCACATTAATTATACATGCAGTATCGAACAGGCTTTCTCTGAGGCCATCTAAATATGGAGCCAGGAGTTCTGAAGGACATTGACCATTCATTCAGTGGCCTCCGACATTTCCCATAATCGTTCCTCACCATCCTTCCAGCGTCTCTGTCTTCCCTCATCATCTCCCAGGGAGAATATTTTAACCAGCTGTTCGCCTCCATCTTGTTTAACCGTTTGGGGGGAAAAGTGCGGTCACAGTTTATAAAGGAGGCATCAACTCAGTCTGCAGCTTGGGGAGATAAATCTGGTCTCCTGTCTTTATCTAACTGTGCATACCTCCACAATGACCTAACTAACAGGAATGGTTGTTTTTTTTGTTTTGTTTTTTGTCCACATTTTTCCTGAGATATGAACGCTAAGCAGACGATTTAGAAACAAGATCGTGATCTGGGAATGCTTTTACATTGTACGCTTAAAACCACAGAATTGAGTTGGTTCAGTTGGGATGAAAAGGTTTGTTGTATAATTGCGAAATGGAAGGCAAAGGAAACTTGGTTTTCAATTTTTATCCCCCTTTTACCAACAACCCCTAATAAAATCCAGTACAGATGTTTAAAGGCAGCTAATGTGTACATAGTCTATTTTACCTCAGTATAAACCGAGCAGTTCTGTAAATATCTGAGAGGTTTCTTAGAGAATAAATACCATCCTGAAGACCAAGGAGCAGAGCAGGAAGGTCAAAGAAAAGGTTTAAAGTAGGATGAGGTTGTAAAACAATATGTACAAGTAGAGATAGAGCTAATTCTGGAGGGGCTGCAGAGATCCACAGCTCATCTCCACAATGTAACATGAATTGATCTTCATCTCGATATCTGTGTGTGCAACATGCATTCTGATGTTGTATTTTTCATACTGATTCAAAATTTAGCCAGAAAGGTTTTAACACATATGTCACTGTCAAAAATGCTAAATGTCACAAAATGAAAGCTGAAATAGATCATATTTTAAGGTTTGTCAAAGTAATGCAGGTGTGCAGAAAAGAAAAAATGTAATCCGTTCAGATGGGATCAAAATAAACGTCTCTGGGCCAAATTAAGAAATGTGCGCCAAAGTTCTGCAGTGTTAATTGTATCTCTCTGCTGCCAAAACCCAACTGAGAATCTGTGAAGCATCTTTCAGACTGGCATTTGCTTCAATGCAGTGATAAATTTAATGTTTACTCCAGAGAGTTACACTGAAAAATATGATTGCCTGGATGGGATTTATGTTCATTAAACACCTCAATATCAGTTGCTGCTAAAAATTCCTAAACGTTCTATCCAACAGCCTTCATGATAAAATCATTTTTAATTTTCCCCTCTGCAGGCTTTGTATTCTCCTCAGTGTAAACAGGGTAACTTGAGTAAACTTTTCAGCAGCGGCCCTCTGCCTCACATCTAGTGTTTGGCTTTTACAGAACATTTCTAACCATTTTAGGTAAAAATGGAGCCATATAAACTCTTGTTCCAAAGTGAGAGGATTGTTTGTGCTGAAGGTTTTTATACATGTATTCAGCCCTCACTGAGCAGAAATGCTGTGTTGAGTAACCTGGGGTACGAATATGTCTGCTAATGTGGTTTATGTAAGTTTACAATATAAGCATTAATGGTATATAAGAGGCAGTGAGCCAAACTATGGGCCATTAAAGTGTTTTAGTTAATTTCTTTAGTAGTTTACATGATCAGCGGTTATTAGCCGTTCCTTTAAATTTCACCGATCAGGAACGGATAACGCTCTCACGGTACTCGTAGTTTATGTTCGTCTGCATTTAAGCAGGAGCTTAATTGCTCCAACATGATTCTTACTCTAGTCTGTTGTCAGAGAAGGCCAGTATTAGAGAGGAATCCATAGCTTGCGGTTTTGTGACTTTAAATTTTATAACAGTAGATGATGTGCATTGACTTTGATCTTATTTGACAGGTATGACTCATTTCTGCTTTGACACCTGTGTATTTGTAAGTTGTTGTTCTTAAACAAAATTGCAAAAATTGTTCGAAAGAAGGATTTTAACTGGTCTGAATCTTAATTATATTATTTGTTGTTGAACAAGATTCTTTTTGTAAATTTGCACTTGCAATTTTAAGATTAGAATGTGCAACACACAATTGGCTAAAGAACCCTTCCGTGAGGAATTTTTCAAATGATGATTTCATTTATTTTTAAAGGTTTTTGTTGCAGCCGTGGCAAGAGGACATGCACCATGTGGCCACTACCGGGAATCAAACGTGCTTTGGTGATCCTTCCATCCTCTGCAGTCATCAGCAATCATTGCATTCATAATATTTACTTTTTAAGGGCACAATGGTGGCAATTTAGGTATAAGAAGTAAAAACTTTTGAGAACTCTTAGAGAATAACTTTGGGTCAAAGATCCAGAGCAACAGAACGTCTAGAAAAGAAGCTTAGGAACATCTGCAAGCAGGCTCGAGTGAGTGGAGCTATCAATTGTGATAACAGCATTATAAGAAGGAAAAGAAAGGTGTGTGTGTTGTATGATTTAGAGACACGACCAATAAGGGAAACATCAAGAGGAGTAACTGAAGATGCTGAGTTTCTCTTTTGGCGTGGGTGCATCTATGAGAAAACTCATGTTGGAAGTTTTGGAGATAAAGTCAGAGAGGCGAGTCTGAGACTGTTTGAATACGTTCAGAGAAGAGACAACGATTATATCGTTATAATGATGCTGAGGTTGCAGCCACGGTACAGACGGCTGAAAGGAGTTTTGCTGTGGCACTGGCTGAGGGGAGACAGCAAGAAAAGAAGTTTTAACGGATATGGGAGAAACTAACATACTGCAGTCTAGTAGTTTTTTTATGAGTAACTTCACCACTTACTTCTTGAGAAAATATAGAGAACCCCTCTTTCTCCACAAAAGGTTGGAGGTATAGTATCACTCTTAGAACATACTTTAATTACCAGTGACTTCTTTTCCTTAATGGAAAATAAGTCATTGGTGTAACTTATAGAAAAGGACTCGTGTCCTGCCTGAGAGCAAATCTGGGAACATTTACTCATTTTGGCAAATGCTGTTGTCCAAAGAAACTTGGATTTAAGGTACAACTTTCGAAAAACAGTAAAGTAAGAGAAGTACAGCTTATAATAATGATTCTCCCATATAGACCTTCTGAATCAGTGCAATATAAATTCTCACAACCAAAATGGCGGCACCTAGGACTGCAGAGGCTACTTCAGCTCCCGATAGCGATGTGCGGCTTATGTTAAATGTTTCGTCTGTTACGTCTCAGTCCTGCACAAAAAGAGAAGCCTACAACAGAAGCCTATTACTCGGACTATGGAACTTTTCACACGATGTATCCCGGAATTATGTGGACTTTGGAACCCAACGTACTCTGCGAGCCAGGTATCTTACACCGGCAAGACCCAAGGGCCTGCAAAGCAGCGGACTCCCCACCCACCACCGGCCAACGCTGGAGGCGACGCAAGTGGCGGGAGGGAGCTAGCATGCCCCGCAAGAGGTGTGCTAGAGCTAGGAAGCGAGGCTGAGAGGGGGAATCGGTGCCAGACTAAAAACGAAGCCGTACAGACCTGCTCTCCAATGTTCGTTCACTGGAAAACAAAATGGATTACCTCAGACTGGACCTAATCACATAAAGGAAGGTAAGATAATGCAGTGCCATCATCCTCACAGAGACATGGCTAAACAACACTGTCCCAGATCACGCCAGGTGGATGGTTTAACATTGTTTCGGGCGGGACAGAAGTCAAGTTTTCAGTGGAAAATCACGAGGGGGTGCTGTTTGCATTTTTATCAACAATAACTGGTGTACCAACGTCAAAGTCATTGACTGCCAGTGTTCTGAAGACATAGAATTCCTAACTATCAAGTGCCGTCCAACATACTTGGCGAAAGAGTTTTCAGCCGTCAACATAACAGCTGTGTATCTGCCGCCCAGCGCGAATACAAAGGACGCCCTGTCTACAGTGTATCTGTCTGTGAGCCCCATGCAGGACTCCAATCCGGATGCTGCCATAATAATCACAGGCGATTTCAATCATGCCAAACTGAAGACAGTACAGTATACGACCATGTATACACCAATGTCAAGAAGGCGTACAGAGCCTTTCCCCACCACCACTCAGATCACCTCTCCATCAGGCTCATTCCAGCCTACAGACCACTGCTAACAAGGTGCAAACCTTCTGTGAAACAGATCAGAACTTGGCCAGAAGGTGCCACCTCAGCACTACAAGACTGTTTTGACCGCACAGAATGGAGTGTCTTCAGAGAGGCTGCCACATCCACATCAGCTGGTCAACTTAATTGAATATACAGTCTGTGACAAGCTACATATCCAAGTGCATGGAAGATGTGACTGTCGCAAAACACATCACCACAAGAGCAAATGACAAACCCTGGTTCACAAGAGAGGTACGTGAGCTTCTAAGAGCACAGAACTCTGTCTTCAAGTCTGGAGACAAGGAAGTCCTCAGATCAGCGAGGGGCAACTTGAACCAGGGCATGAAGCAGCCAAGCGTGCCTATGGACAGAAAATTCATTCACACTTCACAGACGCAAATGACTCCAGACACCTATGGCAAGGCATTCAGTCAGTGACGGACTACAAGCCCATTCCCCCACCCTGTGAGGATAATACAGACTTCTTCAACGCGCTGAATGTCTTCTGCAGTCGCTTTGAAGAAAACAACACCACTACCCCAACAAAAGCCCCCCACTGCTTGGACAATGCTACACTTCACCTGGACACAGCCGACGTGCAGAGGACCCTTGACAAGTTGAACCCCAGGAGAGCGGCGGGCCCAGACAACATACCTCCCTCCCAAAACCATGAACACACACACACACACACACACACACACACACACACACACACACACACACACACACACACACACACACACACACACACACACACACACACAC
>JAVLVB010000559.1:486593-501036 GCA_032876305.1 Orestias chungarensis | reverse complement strand
TCTGACCTCTGAAATCACTTTGATAGGAACTGTATACTCACTCTGTTGTCTATATGTTGTGTTGATTGTTGTCCTGTCATTGATATTTATTTGCACTTATGTCCAGTGATGTCTCTTGTCCTGTTATTTATAGTTAGTTGTGTTACTTTACAGTTAGCCTCTGTTACTGCACATTGGATTTTTGGAGAAACGCAATTTCAGTCATCTGTGTAATGTACTGTTGCATGTCTTGATTCAGTGATTTTCAACCTTTTTTGAGCCAAGGTACATTGTTTTCATTGAAAGAATTACGAGGCACACCACCTAGCAAAAATGTAAACAAATTATACTCTATAGTCGCAAATATCACATTTATAGTAATTCTTATCAAAGTGTCTTTAATATGAATCAAATAAACATGTATTTTTTATCGTATTTTATATCTCTTATTTGAAATTGCACTTAACATGTCCGCTTCAAAAATACTCAACAATTATCCAATTTCACCAAGATAATTTCCACGGCACACCTGTGGCACACTGGTTGAAAAACACTGGCTTGATGTACAATAAAGTTCACTTTAATTTTAACTTTAATAAATGCCCAGTGGAACGTAGTTGGACTTCACCAAAAGCGGAGTCCTCTTAACCTTACCATACAGAAATCATGCTCTCCTAATTGATTTGTGCTTCAAATTTGGTCGACAGACGTACAAATCCCATAAAAAACAAAACAAAACTGAAGGAATTGGTATAAACATCAAAAGAAAAACACTGAAGAATCTGAATATGGAAGTCAAGAAACTACACAGAGAAGTAAGTTGTGATTCAGTGCATGCTGTGATTATTTGGTTCTAACAAAGGAAGCATAATCTCCTCTGTTGGATACACAAACAAGTATTAAATCAAGAGAAATAATTGAGATCATACTGGTCTCTGACTAACCTGCCTTAGACACAATCAGTAATATTTCTGGATTGTCCCGGTCCATTCCCAAGGCAACTTCATGATCCCACTGTTTCAGTGTTGTGAAGGACAGCGAAGGCACCAAAAAGTGACCCTAATGGTTTTCCTGTCATACTTAGAAAAGAGAACATCTCTTCAGTAACACAACAGAACAGTAGCAATGCTCACAGGGATAAATATGAAGTTGAAAATGGTATAGGCTACTGTCATGGTGGTAAAATTATATTAATAAAAAAAGCAAAGTACATATATTAAGTGATAAGACACATTTGTTTCTGATCGGGATGAACGCTGACTGAACAAAGAGGCGTCAGAATTAACTAAACCTGGCTGTTACTCTGGTAAGAAGCAGGATAAATCGCCATGGTAACTTATGTGCTACTGCTTTTGTGAAACTGAGTCTGGGCCTAATTAAACCAGGATATCTGGACAATCACAGCTGTGTTTTGGTTTTATGAAACAGCGCAGTGATCTTTAGTCATTGTTTATGTTTTCTTTAGTTATTTTCTTCCACTTGGCTACTTTTCCCCCCTTTAACCTCATTCTCCTATAGCTACACCAGGTTTTGTTGCATTTAAATTTCTTCTTCCACTCTGTTGACCGAGTTTGTAGGCTCTCTGCATATTTACATTTCAATCTTACCTTACACCTAATCGCTCCTAACTACTTCCATTATTTGGGTCTTACAGAGCCAAAGAGCCAAAACCAATTTTCTCTTAATGAAAAGCAATTTTTCTTCTTATTTTGGTTGTTCATTTAGTCACCACTAGATGAGGACAAAAAGCGCAATACGTCTCAGAACAAGTGTCACAAGGCCCTGGGGAGCTCCAAGTATTTCTTTATTACCAAGTGTCACTGTGACAGAGCTCGAATGAGTTAATGCGACATTAAATCTGTGCTGCAGACCCCAAGAGAGAGACGAGTGAACAATTAGAAAGTGGATCACCGTGCCGAGTGGAAAAATTAGATTTAGGACACCTTTTGGCGTCCGTCTCTCTCCTCTCTGACTCCTTAAAGAAAAATGTTTTTGTCCTAACAACACAGCTAAGGGGATTTTGGAGGTCTTATCCTAAAGTTTGGGTATTAAGACACTGCCTGAAACTATTCTTTTAAGATGTGGAGGTTTAGTGAACATGGATTTATTGAGAAGGAAGTGAAATGTTATTGGATAATAGATATCATGTGTTTCGGAGGTGGCTGCCGACTGGTTTTTACTATCTTAAAAAATCAGAAAGCCTTTAAATGTGCATTAAAACAGGTTGACTTTCAAATCTTTCAGTAATAGACTTATCTGTGGCACCCGAACTTAATTCACGCATTTATGGTAGTTTTAAAGTAATTTAAATTCTAGAACCGTAATAAAAATGTTGGCCGTTAGTTTAGAAAAAAACTAAAAAATTCAAAGTTAGCACACAAGAGTGATGAGGTAGAAAAGACATGGGATTAATATGCCAGTACGGCGGGGGAGGGCTAGATAGATCAGCGGAATGGCAGAACAAGAGCGACAAGTGACTGACACTGACGGGCAAAGACTGGAAAGGGAAACAAAAGAAAGGGAGATTTCAAGAAATGAAAAGGTAGAACAAATAATCAGCGATGTTGGAGACAAGATAAGTAAAGAAAAAGTGACTGAAGACGGAAGAAAAATTGAAGAAGAGGGCAGGATGAGTGTGAGATGGGAGACGGAGGGACTCCAGACCGTCGGCATTGTCTGCTTGGTGATAATGTTCCTCAAGCTGATGCACCTGCTGGGTCTGATCGACATCACTGAGACCGGTGAGATAGCATGGGGCAACGTTGGGGCGGTTGGTGGGTTGGGGGGTTGGTTGAAAAGATTCCTTAAAACCATAGAGATCTCATACATAAAGCCAGGACCCTGTGGTGGCTCAGGAGACAGTAGGACGCGTCCTCACTTAATCTATTGAATTTACATATTCTAGAGGTAAAGTAATCAATTTTCCAGGTCTATATGCTTATTGAAAGTCTTTGTATAAATTAACTAGAATTTGTAAAACCTGCTGTTCTTTACTAAAGTTTCTTGATAGTTCTGCAGCCGAGAAACCCTGGGAACCCTTTTAGAGCCAATACGTTTCAAGAGATCAGAGGGTGTTCTCTGGAAATGTAACTTTTATCAAATTCACAAGATTCTTGGCTCTCAACAACATTTTGACATTAGGTACAAAATACTTTTCCTGACACTTTCCCAGAAGTTTTTGCAAGCTCTAGAAATGAAGCTGGCAAGTTTCAGAAATTATTTCCTGGTTTTCAATTAAGTCAGTGTTTTTAATGTGAAATATTCCAAAAATATAGGTGGGGAGTTCTTTAATGTAACTTTAATGTAACTGGTAATCTACATTAACATACTTATAAACAAAAGCATACTAGCTAAAGCCATGTATTTAACAATCTATTTAGATTTCTACGCGTATTCAAGATTGCTTTCTCTGCCGATCATATTTGATTAAATATACAACAAATTGTGTGCATATTTTGGCTTTATATTGAAAACATGTTGAAACTCTTTGCATTCTTGAATAAAAACATAAGTGTAAGTTAAAAATGCCACTTATTTACTTTTCTTCAACGCCTTTTTTTTCTGTATTTGTGTCCAGAAGTACCAGAGCTTGATCCCCATTGCCAGCACTAAGTAGGGTATCTGGTGAGAACTGGACTCCGCCAAGGTTTCCCTTTGTAACAAAGTTCGTTCAGAATTTTTATGGACAGAATATCTTTCTCATTTTACAATGTGTATTATGACAATAAAAGACAGTCTTTTTTATTGACAGAGCCATGAGTTTAGTATATCAGTTTTTAACGCTTTAGCATCTGTCTCTGCCTTTTGAAGATGATGTGGTGTTGTTGGCTTCATCAAAATGAACCTCAGCTTCCACTGGAGCAGTTCACACTTTCAAGGGCCCAGGATATACATCAGTACCTCTAAATCTGAAACTGTGGTCTTAACCTGGAAGTGTGGACTTCTCTGCTGTGTGGATGAAGTCCTGCCCTAAGTGAATGAGTTTAGGAATCTTGAGGTCTTGTTAATGAATAAGGCAATAACATTGTGGTAGATTGATAGACAGATCGGTGTACCGTCAGTTCAACACAAAAATAATCCCAAGAGGAAAAAGAATGTTGCTTTAACTCTTATTATACCTGTTTCTTCAAAGATTTCTTGTGGAGGCTGAAGATTGTGGGCAAGGATTATCTCCTATAGTGGTTTGTATGACTGCAGATCTTTTGAGACCCTGACTGAAGACACTCTGTTGTATAATAATCTGATAAAGAACATGCTCAGGGTTCTCCATAAAGTTCATGTTAGGCAGCAATTTCATAGTGCCCATTGTCATAGATGAAAGAGATGCAGGTGTCTATCACTGCGGTTTATGGAAAAACTCTGCTTGTGTTGTGTAGAGTTTGTGATTCCTAACTCTGTAGCCAGCCCATAGCATCACAGGTCCTCCACCATACTTGACAGTCAGCACTGGAAGCTGTTTCAAATGCTTTAAGCAAAGCAGGTACTAAAAGCCTTCTTAGTTCACTCCCAAACATTTTACTTTTAGGCATCATTTAAAGACTTTCATGGTGATTTCTTTGCTGCTGTTCTTAAACACTGATACCTTCTTTACCTTTTGTTTTAGAATCATTATTTCTTTGCACTGAATACATAAATTTTTCCCACTAGTACCTTTCTTCTGTCTTTTGAAGGTCAACACTCAGTCGATTAGTATGTTATATTTTCTTTACCATTTTGAAGAAAGGCAGCAGTGACATGATAATTTATTACCTTAGGGAATTCATCAAAGTTATGAATTTAAATCAAATGTTTATAAATACTGTAATAAAACTGAGAATAAAATGCAAAAATAGTTTGAAATGCAGTTTCCATGTTCTCCCTTGCATGTGTGGGTTCTCTCAAGGTACTTTTGCTTCCCCACAAAGTCCAAAATTGTCACTGTAAGTTTAATTGGTCTATTAAAAATTTCCTTTGGAGTGAATGTGTGTGATTGTCTGAAATGTGTGTGCCAGTGACTGCCGAAGAGGCTTTTTAAAAGGGGAGGCAATAATGATGGAAGGTGCTATAAGTTCAGGATGACTGAATAAACCTCTCCTGAGGTAGAGGACGATTGTTTTATGTCACGGAAAAACACAGTTTATGTTATTTGTTTCAATAAACAAAAGAACCCATAGGAAAGGAACTGATGTGACGTAAAACCAGACCCTGCCTTCTACAACTCTTTTTACAGTGTGTAATAAGTCAATTGCTCTGCTGGGTGTTTGAACTGGAAATCTTCTCCTCTCCATTACACCTCCAAGGAGCTGACCCAAATTAACTTGTTTTCTCTTCTTTTTTTGTTTTTTTGTTTCTTTCCCCTTCCTTTCACTCTCCCACCATTCTCCATTTACTCTCTTTCAACCCATCTCTGTGTCAACACCAACTCCTCCTCCTCGTCCTCTGCTCTCTTTGTCTGAAGATGGTGAGTATCTTCCCTGCTTTTTGTTTTTCTTAGCTATGCAATGCTGTCTCTGAGCATGTTTGAAAAAGCATGTTACCATCGGCTGCACTTCTGAATTTGTTTGAGATTTAAGTTTGGAAAAGCTACAAATTTATTGTGAAAAAAAAAGTTGACTGACGTCTCCACCTGAAACAAAGCACACCCTCCTTTTCCTTTTTTCAAATTTTGGTCCTCAACAGACTGTCGCCTCTTCCTCCCCCTAAACTTGAGTCTTTCCCTTTCTCCCTCCCTGTTAAACGTGTAAACCACTTTCACCCTTAATTGTTTTCTTACGTTCACTCACTCGACGTATGTCCCGTCATCCCTCTTTCTCTCCTCATTTCTCCCTCTGTTCATCGCTTCTCCTTGTGTGCTTCCTGTCTGTCTATCCGTCCCTGTCCTTCCTCCGTCTCTCGCTCACACAGATAGCAGCGACAGCGACCTGGAGCTGTCGACAGTGCGCCACCAGCCCGAGGGCCTGGACCAGCTGCAAGCCCAGACCAAGTTCACCAGGAAGGAGCTTCAATCTCTTTATCGAGGCTTCAAGAGCGTATGTACAGCCGTGTCAAAGGACGCTGTGTTGCTTTTTTTTGGAACTTTAATTGTTTTTAACATACTAAATCTTGTTTTTCCCCTCTCCCATAATCTGCAGGAGTGTCCCAGTGGGCTGGTTGATGAGGAGACGTTTAAGACCATCTATTCTCAGTTCTTTCCCCAAGGAGGTTAGACACTAAAACTGTCACTGCTATTCTTGTCCTTTATGGGACTGTAAGTAAAAAGGTGTATGCACCGAGATTGAGGGTGTTCAACGTCTTTCTTTACTTAATTTGTATTTTTTGCGTGTTTAAATTACTACATTTTGTCACTTCCACATCCTCAACATGTCGTATTGAAATTTTATGTGAAAGAAGAACAAAATATATAGCAGAATTGATAAGTGGGAGATATCGTTTATTTACCAGGTTTGAAAAACGTTATGTATGTTGGTTAAAGCGATACGGACTCTCTCGGACCATGACAGAAATGTCATTCAATAAGGTGTAAATCGACATGTAGTCACAAAAGTTATGAGGGTTGAAAATTTACTTAGTGTTGCTTTAAAACATAATAACACTGCAGAATCCAGCACTAAATTTTCCTCAAAGCTATCCAGCCCTAGAGAACTTCTTCATTTGTAGCTTTCACATGACCTTTCTCTCTATCATTTAGTCTTTTTTGTCTGTAAAAACTCATCAATGACTCCTCCTGTCTGCAGATGCAACAACCTATGCTCATTTCCTTTTCAACGCGTTTGACATCGACAAAACCGGCTCGATCCGTTTTGAGGACTTTGTCATCGGCCTGTCGGTTCTGCTCAGAGGTTCGGTCACAGAGAAGCTCAACTGGGCCTTCAACCTCTACGACATCAACAAGGACGGTTACATTACCAAAGAGGTGAGTGTTGGTTTCAGGTCCCACTTTGACACTAAAGCGGTGACTGAAAACTGGTGAATGCTGTTTTTATTACACTGACATCTTTACCTTATTGTTTTTAATGCTTTGTTGCTTTTGATTTATTAAAGTAATGATTATGGCATTGACTGATTTGTTAAATAATCCCAGTTGGTTTAGCAAGAGCTCCTGTTAACAGAAATAACGCAGCTTCTGGTTCTTGCAGTGACACTAGGATGTATATTATCAGGAAAAAATTTATGGAAAATACCAAAGTTTATTTTTATTAATTTATTTATTTATTTAGAATCCCTTTTTCTTTTATTTGTAAGTTTACTCAATACAGCATGTCAGTCAAATGAAAAGTTTACACTAAATGACATCCAATCTGTGATGCTTTGGCACAATCCAGTCTTTCTCTGAAATGTCATTTTTAGAAAGATAAGTGATGTCCAAAACATAATGCGACAGCTCAATATTTTGTGTCACTCACTTTAGAAAGTGATAAATTTTACAGTATAGATTCCTTACACCTTACACATAGAGTTCAACATTTTAAGCCTTTGTTTCTCCTGATTCTGATGATTGTGGTCTAAAAACAATAAATAAATAAAAATTGTATAGCCCCGAAAACGATAACATTCTTGAAACGTATCGCATGCATATGAAACGGATCGAAAGGAATATAGAATAACCCTGATTGTCCAGTAGAGTCGATTCAGGAATTTGAGGGCGCTTCACAAGGCGTTGACTGAGGCTGGAGACATTAAGACTCACGACATATAAACTAATCCTCCGTATTGCGGCTGCAAGCGTTCCACTTGGACTGTGGAGAAAAACAACTTGCCTGTTCCTTTGTTGTCTAAGGTCTTTGAAAGTAATATTGCATTTAATTTGGAAATGAATTTCAGAAGCTGAGAAGAAAAGCAGAGATATGCCTAATTCTTGTGTCTTGAAGTCTGGCTTGATGAATTCAAAGTCAGTGATTGTTTGAGGTGCCATGTCATCTGCTGGTTGTTTTTTTCTAAAGTCCACAGTTGTCGCAGCCGCAAATCATAAAACTTTAGAGCACTTAAAGCTAGCTGACAAACTTTGTGGAGATGTTGATTTAATTTTTCAGCAAAACCTGGGATCCAACAAGGCAGACAACCCTGAAAGCTGCTACTGTATCTTCCTAAGCTTTCATTACAATAACCATGGGTAGAAAATGTCTATCTGTCACTGCATTAAATTCAAGCAAAATAAGTCCAAACGAACTAATGAATACATAGAAAAGAATATACTTATCCAAAGCCTGACAACTCACCTTATTTAAACAAAACATTGAATTGTTTCATATTATTATAGTTTTTGAAGCTCTACTTGTGTATTATTGCTTTGTTTACTATGTTTCAATTTCTCCACTAATCATATATTCTTTATACAAAACCTTTATTATTTTAGTGTTTGTTCCAATATACACAAAATCACACACAAAAAACTTAAATGTGGTCAAAATCAGAGTCTGCACTAATGGAAACTGATAATCTGCTACATTGGTACTATTTACCAGCAGGGGGCACCCAAGGGTTTTAAAACTAGTTGCAGACAAATTTAATTTAATTATTTTTAATACATCAGTTACTCCACAATCTCAATCCACTGATTAGCCTGTATAAACTTGGCCTCTGGGTGGATTCACCCCTTTGAAAATATTTTTTAGCTCCCATTTTTAACAATGTGTTACTTCTTCCAATTTCTATCCTGTTTATGATTTAAGCTATATCAGTTAAAGTTTGAATTTGTTGTAATTTTATTAATAATGGTTGTTATTAATGTATTTGTAATTGATAGATTCAACTGTTCATTGTTGTTATTTTTCCTGTCCTTGTTATTTTTTTATTGATATTGTTTGTTTGTTTTTTGTTGCTATTATCTGTATGTATTATTACTTGTAGTGTTATTTTGTGTTTGTTGCTATTATTATTTATTAATATAAAGATCATTTTTCATGAATAGTATTATTTGTTGTTTGTTTATAGTTTTACGAATTATAACGATTAGTAGCCATAATAGCTAAAATCTGACATTTGTACAAATGTAATTATTAGCTTCTGTGAGGGTAAAACTCTGATTTTGGTCCTGCCACCCCCTGTTATTGATTTACAACAAAAATCTGTTTTCATTTCTGCAGGCTATAAATTGTTGAAGATGATACCTTGAAAAGTTTGCCTGTTATTGTTAAATGGGTTTAAAAAATTTTTTAACCTATATAATATATAATTCCAGTATTCCAAGCCAAAGCATTACTTAAATTTGTGTTTATCTACATTCAAAGAGTGTCTTGATGGCAAAATTTTAGTAGTTTTATGTTTTTATTTTTTAGGAGATGCTTGCAATCATGAAGTCCATCTACGACATGATGGGGAGGTACACGTACCCCTGTGTACGAGACGATGCACCATCGGAACATGTTGATAAGTTTTTCCAGGTTCTGAATGCGCATATTTATTCCAGTATAATGTACTTAATGTTATCTAATTCAAAAAAATTATAGTTTTTCACATCTGTGTCTTCTATTCTATTTTGTTTTCTTCTTCCAAAAGAAAATGGACAAGAACAGAGATGGAGTTGTGACAATTGAAGAGTTCATTGAGACGTGCCAGAAGGTGATTAACAATCTCACAAACTGAGAAACATATTTTTATATCAAGGTTACTGATAAACACACATACCAGAGAACAGTGGAGTTAAACCAAAACCAATAACCCCCCAGGCACATTTAGATTAAAATTTAATTTTTACTCAAACCTTTGTTTTCTAATAGACATTACGAGTGTCCGGTGTAAACAGTTTTCATTTTATTCCTATCTAAACTAAACATGTCAAATGCAGCATTGATGACCAAAATCACTGATGATTTCAACTACTTATTTATGTTTGGTGATAATAACCAAGTCTTTGATTATTTTATTGCCTTCTCCATTCTCCTTTAGATTCAAGTCTTCATTTAAAACATTGGTTCAATTTAAAATAAAAAACATAATCTCCCAGATGGATAATTTTAGACTAAACTGTGTTTGAATTAATGTCAGTGTCAGTTGGTTGATAATAAGTTATTTCAGTATAGCTAAGGCTATATCAAGACATATGTTACCAGAACCAAATTTTCCGATATCTTCCTGGATTATTTTGAACAGCAGTTTTTCCTTTGAAGTTAATAAAGGTATACTTTTGTCATTGGCTCGTCTTTGTTTCCTCTGTCCTTCCTAAGGTACTCTTTGACAGTAATGCAATTGTGACAATTAAATGAGATGAAACCTCATTTTCTGTCTGACATTCTGGACATATTTTGGAATATTAAAAGTATTTAAATGAATTGTATTGTTAGAATGATACAAGCCTCTCAGAACCCATTTTAATTGTTTTAAATCATCATTTCTATATTGTCATAGTGAGTAAACAGAGGATGATGTATTTATGCTGATAATTCATACTAATCATGACTGAGCTGTGCCATGAAAATAAAGAGGCTGTTGCTGCCAGGGGTGGAAAGTTTGGCTTAGTAGGTCAATTACTTTAAAATTGGTTGGTTTTGCTCTTAATTATTACAATCATGACCTGAAAACAGCCTTTTTTTTATTTAATCATTGTATTTTGGTGTGATTTGAATGTGTCTTATTTTATGCATAAGTTTTTAAAGTAAACAAAAACAGAAGACATTTTTTAAGAGTTTGCGCTTTTTTACAAGTTATAGCTTACACATTTCTAAAAGTCAGCTAAAGTTTATTTCCTCATTTTTATTTGTATCTCTACAGGATGAGAACATCATGAACTCGATGCAGCTTTTCGAAAACGTGATATAAGGCAGAGCTGGATCTGGATCACAGTTTTTCCCCCATTAGCACGTCTAACTATTTGACCAACTCCCCCATACCTCAAGCTCTGCACAAATACTTAGGACCGCTGAGGAATCACAATCTAGGTACTGTAAAAAAACAAAACAATCGTCTGCACTCCTTCAGCTGCAACAGGAATCTGCTGTTTCTGGATTTTAAAGGAACTCTGAAGAGAGATGATCAGCTTCCTGGGTGACATTTTCACCCACAACACAAGAGCTCCTTTTGGATCTGTCATTAGTGATAATTGGTGCCTTCAATTTGACGTCGTAACTCAAAAATTCTCACTTCCAATTCAGAAAAAAAGTCATTGGCAAGCTCCCACTCAGAAAGTCCAAGAATTTTTTTAATGCCGACGTTTTAGGTCAATTATGGGAGTTCCTCTTATAATAGATTATAAACTGTAGTGAAAACATGTTTATTTCACAAGACACACTTATAAGGTTGAGTGTGAAACCAATGTTGCATGGAGCAGCTGCAGCTCTAAATTGATTGAATTTAAAGTGGTGTTTGCATGTGGAAAGTAAAGCTTAAAAAAGTGATCTCAAGAGGACTAATGGCACATTGCCATTTTGGAATCCCGACTTTACCGACTATGTTACTGCTAACTGAAACCCCGTTGACTCGGCTGTGACGTCATTCCCAGGTCCTAGTTCGGCCTTTTGTGGCAAATGGATCACTGACCTGACCCAAGTTCTCATGGAAACTAGCTTTATCACCAACATACAGTACAGACTTATGTAGATGCAGAGCTCAACATGTTTTAGATCAAAAGAAAAATATTTTTTTTAAACTCAACAACCAAAAAAAATAAGAGAGAGAGAGAGAACTAAAGCATGTTTGAAATACGTTGGATTACCATAGCTTGCACTAATTTTCTGATGATGTATAAAGGCTTTGTAGATACTGATGCACTACTGATGGAAACCAGTGTGTTTGTATATTTGTATAGTTAATAGTTACATATCCTGCATTGGGTTGGTCTTATTTAAGCTTCGCTCGAGGTTGGAACAGCATCCGGGTTCCTGTGTTATTCTGTTAAAATACTTTTCATGTTTAAAGTTATATCTTTTTGTAATTTCAAAAAAAAATTATGTCAACGAGTCTGATTGAAAAATTCTGGATGCATAAAAGGGACTGAGAAAAGTGTTTGTATCTTGAAATAAGTCTGTAACATGTTGGTTCAGTCAATGTACGCAAGCATGCAGACTTTCAGTCACACAGTAAAATGTAAGGTGCAGTTGGACCCGTATAAGTTACATTAAAATTCACATATTTCACAGATCTCGCAAAAGTTTCATTTCTTTTTTCAGATTTTTATTCAAAATTTGCATTCTGTGCTTCTCTGTATCGGATCTAGCGCTGTACATGGAAAGCGCTATAAAAGGTTTCCTGGGGTTCAATTTCCTGTTTTATTGTTTCAGGCAGTGGTTTTATTTTGTTACATTTGTTTACTTGTTTTTTTATGTATACAACCATTAAAGTCAAATATCGGCTTCCAAGAATTTTATATGTTGTATGATAAAGTCAACTTGGTTAACAGCGTTGATCAAATTCAAATGATGGTCCAGTTTGTGCTCTTAGTTTTTTTTATTATAGTTTGAAACTTTATTAAAAAGATTTCTGGTATTTTGAAGCAGTATCTGGAAAGTTCAAAAACCTTTTAAGTTAAAACAATGTCCATGTACTGCGAGTTAAGCAATATGCTACAGAGATACGTCTATATTGCAGGACTATCTCCTAATATGGGACTAATAATAAAAATCAACAACAGCAAAAATAATTTGGACATTTTAGTTAGTGTATAAAGCATTTCAGCAAAAAAGAATATATTTTATTTAAATAAAGTATTTGGTATTTAAGCATTTGAGTTTTTTCAATTCATGGAAAACATTAATGCGCTGTAAAAAATAAATCATGTCATAAGACCATGAAAACTTGGCTTGAAAATCCATAGCTAGACAAATTGATTACATTTTATGATTAACTTATTTTAAGGTCTGTTACTGAAATAGATTACATGGACAAGGAATAAAACCTGGTTTAAAACAGCTAATATTGCCATGAAAATAAAGATAAAAATTTCTAGACAAGTATTAAAAGTGTAAAAGTAATCTATGATAAAACTGAGTTGAAAATGGTTCCTCCAGATATGGGCTAAAAAAAACTGTGTCAGCAAAGAAAGATAAATACAACAATAAAGAGGAAGGATGTCAGTTTCAGGAAGTTTCAAAGCAATCATAAAAAAAAAGTTTTTCTATTCATGTCTGTCCAGTGCAGAACAAATTTATTGAATTCACTTTGAATAATTTGCGTATAGCTTGGTATAACATAGCCAGAGTAGAAAAAAAAAGAGCCAATAACATACAGGTAATTTAGATCTAACTGCAATCCAGTAGACAGCCAAGCAGTAAAAGTTGTCTATCTAAGGTCTCCATCAACTCTCTGCAAAGAGCAGCTGAATGCAACCTGAAAAAAACCCCAGAGTCTTTAGTGGGGGTTATAAGAACAAAAAAAAACACGTGCAAGCGAAGAAGAGCTAGGCTGGGAATTAAAAAGCACAAACATAAAAAAATGTTTGTTTAAAAGATGCCAAACTATCTCTTTCAGGAAAATCACATTATGTCCTCGTGTGAAAAATCCCAGAAGAAAACCATGTAACAACAAAACAACAAAAAACATGTAATTCCCATGTTTTTCACAAGGGCCCACATGTGGGTCTGTTTCTTCACATGTGAACAGCTTTGTTGTTCATGTCAACACGTGACCACACATTTCTCACGCGAACATTTGGAATTAAGTCATATGCATGACTTTAAATGTGAAAATGTGTTTATGGCATGTAAAACACACGTGAAAACACGGGGATCACATGAAAATTATTTAAACAAACTAACCTAAACATATGTAAATCCCTTCAAAAGTGAGCTCAAGAAACGCTGCAACATTACTGCCCAGTCATTGTTACTCTGCATGCTTTGACCCAGTTATCAAACCTGTGATTATCCAACTAATTGGCTCAACCTGAAGTTTGGCTTATTCTTTTTCTTCTTTGTGTTTTCTGGTGGCTGAGGAAAAAATAAAGGTGTGCATTACAGCCATCAACTATGGAGCATGGTTTTTAATGGACCAACATGTCGATACCATAACATAAAATGCTGTGTCATTTTACTTTCACCACAATGCTCACAGTTTCCTTTATTATGTCTTTGTATTTTATAAAATATTATATTTAAGGTTTGTATGCCAAAGATCTCAATCTTCTTATTATTGCATTCTCTTTTCTATTCCTATTTCCTGTTTTTATATCCCGCAATCTTTATTTTCTGTCCTTATCCCACCTTTCCTGCCAGTCTTCAGTTTTTCTTGGACAACATCAGAGCCTGGCTCAGAAGGCACCTTGGAACACTGAATGGAACCAAAGAGGGGATTGTATAGGGCTTTTTACTTATCCAAAGATTAGTTTATTTTTGTTTCAGACAAAACTAAACTCAGCTCATTTTTCTTATTAGTAGCCTCTGTATATACTTATACCATGTTCGAATGACTCTGATTCGGCTTCTGTAGCCTTTCTATTTTCCATATCATTTCCATGACTCAAATACTTATATATATATATATATATATATATATATATATATATATATATATATATATATATATATATATATATATATATATATATATATATATATAT
>JAVLVB010000559.1:467496-486493 GCA_032876305.1 Orestias chungarensis | reverse complement strand
TGTAATATTCATTCTCATCGAAGTTTTGCAACAAATCGCCACTAGGGGGAAGTGTGACGGAATACATAACCTAAATCCCCAGCATGCGCATACAAATACAACCACCGAGGCAAGAGCATGGTTCCAGTGTTTGTTCTTATAAAACACCAGCCCAACAGCAGGGGAAAAAAAGATGGCTTACGCAAGGAAGGTTATTATTACAGAAACAGTTCCTGAATCACACTGACATGCTCACACCGGTGGCGGCTGTGTAATATCCCCTCCCGCTTCTGATTGGCTGAGCCTCCCCTAGGAGGCGGGACTAGGGGGTTGGCCAGGCAACGTCACTGTGGACTACGTCATGACGTTATCCAACCGTAGCTTTATGAAAGCCGATACATGAGGCTGCAGGCGCTTTTTTCTAAACGCGGCGGAGGGTTTTCCACATAGATAAAAATAAAAATATAAAGCAGAGGAGCAGAGGCTGGTTTCCGGGGAGACGGTCTTAACCTAACCGGGCTTACTGTGTCGCTTTGAGCCGCTCGTCTCCCGCTTATACGCCTGCGACAACAGACACGAGCCACGGGGACGAGCCACCGCCGCTAGCCGTGAGAGGAAGTGGGCTCTTCTCTTTCATCCGACAGGTGAGCACGGAAAAAAAGAGCCATTTTTAATCCTCTGGCGGGTATTTCCACATACAGGTGAGGCCAAAGTAATGGAGGTGTTAATCTTTTGTAGCGGACCCTTTAAAGACGTTAACCTTTCTCTCCTCATCCTCATCCGAGGACACGAGTGGATCTGATGCTCCATTTAGACCCAACCAACTAGATCCACATGTTTAGGCTTCTTCTTCAATAAAACCTTTTGAATTCAGTTCAGTGTATTTATATAACGACAATTCACAACATATTTCACAAATCTTGTATAGCATAATTTCAGTACAATCATAAGTTGCACTGTATCAAGTTTATTTTACTGTTAAATCCAATTTAAACTTTTTTTGGTTTTGTTTCGGAGATTGCATAGTTGTTGACTTGCACCTTTTATTTGTCCCGGACATGCTAGACTATTGCTCACCTCCTGCTATTGTTTTTACAGCAATCCCTGATATTGAGCATGCATGTAGCAACTGTGGAGAGGAAAAACTCCCCTTTAACAGACATAAACCTTGATTTGAACCAGACCCTGGCTCGGTGCGAACGGCCAATTTATCACAACCGACTGTGGGTTTGAGAAGATGGTAAACACAGAAAGAAGCAGAGGAACTGATGTAGACGTAGTTTGTATATTAAAAATAAAAAGTCAACAGCAGAGACGGTCTCTGCAAAATCCAGCTATATTCAGTCAATTTTATGTAAACAGTTATGTTGGTGTTCAAGGAGTAGAGTGTTTGAATCCAGGGTGAAGTGTCAGGAAATGTGGCTAAAAGTTGTGTCTTTACTGCATTTTCCAGTTCCGAACAAGCACGAGGTGAGATGAGAAACGGCTTTCTTTTAACGGGAGCTAACCTGCTGTAAAACCAGGCGGTTCAGTGTTTTAATTTCAGCTTTTCAGATGCTTCAACTGACAAATATCCAACTAGTGCACTATTTCTTGATGTTGTTTAAATGTTTTCTGTTTCGCTTAATTGTTTTTTGATTTGTTTGAAACTTTAGCTGGCAAGCATGTCGTACTGCTTTGAGTTAGTAGAGGAAGAGACTCTCTCAGTAGTGGAGAATCTACCAACTAGTTAGATGAGTTACGGCTACCAGAACTGAAAATGCTCATATAATATAATGCTAATTTAGCAGATATGAAATATTTATTAACAAAAACTATTTTCCCTGTGACCACAAGGGATTAAGTTGACAGACCAGGTTGTATCGGTTTAATAAGGTGATCATGAATCAGCCACAATCATTTGTCAGAGCCGGATATCTGCTTTAACATATAATTTCTTATGCTGTTGCACAGATGAACCGACTAGAGTCGACTAATGAGGTGGAGTGATGCAGCAACAGTCGACATTAAAACTATTAAAACTAAATTGACTTTTAGGTATGTCCATAAAAGCTTACAAACCTATTGGGATCAATTCTTTCTTTAGTCTTTATTGTGTTGTGGAGACATGACATACATCTGTGTTCGTGGGTCTAGTAACTTTATGTGTTTACATGTGCATCAAGTAGACTTCGTGGTTTTGGCCTTAGTATTCAGGGTCATTAAAACCTGATAAGATATAGGAAGGCTACATGCTAATGTACTGTTGAAGCTGCATTCAGTCCAGGGTCGGTAGGAAACAACAATCTGTATAATTGTTTATAAGTTCCTGCCGCTATGAGGTAAATGTATAAAGTTTAGCTTTATTTCAGCACAATTAGACTTGCTTTTTAGACAAAACACATTTAGACAAAGTTGTTTAATTCGTAAAAATGTTGGGCAATTCTCTGTTTAGGATTGTTATTTGAGGATAAAACTAGCTATGTCTTGTGGCATCTTTTCTTGATGTTCTGTCATCCCCACTGTTACAGATGCCCCTTAAAATCCTGGTTTTGTATTGTTTTTAACCAGACCCCAAATATTCCGAATTGTAATTATTCACATGCATATGTGCAGTCAGTGCCGTCATCCCTCAAATTAAGCTGTGTTTAAGATCTGGAGTCCTTCCAGTATACATAAACTTTGGCCTTTTTGATAGTGCTGTTATTGAAGAAATGCCAAAGATGAGATCCGTTCGTCCGTCGGCAAACACGTTTAGTGTAGCGTGGGATTTGACACTGATCCAAGAAATGGTCTTCATGTTGGTGCAAAGGATGCACAAAAGGCATAAACAAACACAGTTTGACACAATGGACAAAAATGTAACAGTGGTGAGCTGTAAAACGGCTGAGTCATTGAACCATTTTCAGAATTTCAGTGGTCATTATATCCAGGTAGCTCATTGAGACTGCTGCTAATCTTAAGCCAGCATTTTTCTTTTTTTATAGCAATATTGTTTTTATGTGTTTTTGTAAGTAGCACGAAAGTAGGGAGTTGCCATCCAATTTCATTGTACCCTGTACAATTACAACTAATGCTTTTCTGTTCTGTTCATTGTGTGGACTTGTAATATTTTCTAACTTATCCCAACCTCAACCGTCCCCAGTCTGGATGCTGCTGTAATTGGGTTTGCAAAGCACTGTTTAGAAATGAGAAATCTTTATATTTAAGACCAGATATGAGCCAGCTCAGAAACTACCTATTTTATTTTTACTTTAAGTTAACAATCTTCTTCTTAAACTACAGTGTACATGCTACTAGCAGCTTGTAAACTGTAGTTTAAGAAGAAGAGGGTTAGGTACAGGTGTACTTGTTACTCTAGACGGTATGGCTGATAATTGATATTTACTAGCATTGCATATATATCTCTAATAATCAGGTACTGGATCTCCATTAATGCCATAAATGCCTGTATCGTTCCACATTTAGACTGTCAAAGCACGCAATTATCGACAAGTTATCTTTACAACGCAGGAAGAAACGCAGTTAATGATCTAATACTATTCAATGGGTGTACTAAATTATTCATAGTTTATTGTGTGGGTAAAAAGTCTTTTTGACATATTTTAACAGTGAAAGGCCAGAGTAAAGCTGTTTTAAATACGGCGCTAGTTTTGTACTGTCAGCCTCCATTTTGCCTAAACCTACCCAGAACAGACTTGACTTTACTACATTTGTCCTAGGTAATGCTACTGCTTTTTTTTTTTTTTACTAAATATTATGTGTATTGGTGATTTTGGACTTGGCATGTAAACGTTTTGTTTTGTTTTTTCCACGTCATCCTGATCTAAACAAACAAGGGAGCTATGGATTGTTTGCATGTGGTAAATCTGGCTCGTATAACAATGCTGGTTGTTTAACAAGTAGGTTGTTTAAAGGTGCTGTTGAAACTTTATGTACTGAATGAAAACCATTTGAGGTAGGAAAATCTTTTTTTTTTTTTTTTTAATGGCAATTTTCTTTATTGTAGTGCTTAGCGGGTCAATAAATGCTGTTTCTCGTAAAATTAAGTATTTAATCAAAGCCGTTTTTGCAACTGTGATAATGTACACATGCTTATTGGTACTGTATTCTATTCGAATATACCTATTTTATAATTTCTTTACTGACCAGCTATCGATATAATGGGACATAAAATGATTCCAGTACACTTTGCTTTTATTTTATAATTAGCATAGGAAATTCTATGCATTGATTTTTTTTATTTTACCTTAAAATGTAAATAGTACAAATGTTTAACATTGAGCACTTCCGTTGTCTCGTGGTCATCACCTTTAGCAGGTGTTTATTTCCGATCGTTTTAATTAATAAAGTGAGCATGAGTAAGCAGAGCACCAGTCTACAGGCCAAGTTAAGTTAAAATGGGTCACAGAAATGGATTCTTGGCTCGGGTTTTCTGCAGGCAGCATGTGATTACGATTACACTTGCTGGGACAGGCTCTACCTTTACACTGTACTGTATAGGTGTGTGTCTGCTCAGCTGTAACATTGCAGAATGCTGGTTTGATTACTTGGAACAAATTAATTGCTGGTTCTGTTTGGATTTTTGTTTTTCCCCTTGTATAATCTGTTAACCTGAAGGCAGAACGTTTTCCAAGTCAGCGACTGAAGATTGTGGATACTTGGACCTCAGATTGTGCTGAGTGATGAATGAAATTATGTAAAATGGGGACTACACATCAAAAAGGCAGCAAAACACACCATATGATCCTTACATAATGAAAGGAGAGTGGATTAACCTATTTAATTACATTTAACTGTGTAGCAGTTAAATGTAATTAAATACATTCTCTGTATACAGACAAATAAGCCACTTTTTTTTCTAATTGGTTCATTTTCCCGATGGTTTAAAAACTAATACATCTATCAGAGTCTGCAGCAAGTGGGAAAGTAGGCAAAGAATGCAAAGAGGCTCCTAAATCAAACATTAAAGGCAATTTAACTTGACAGTGGAGTTGAATCATCATCATTATGTCTGAATCCAAAGAAAAGCATGAAGTGTTTCATTTATCATGCCAGGCATGTGGTGTTTATGGCACTGTTTTTTTGTTTTTTTTTCACTCAGGTATTCTCATTTTACTCAATAAATAGATGGAACTTAACTTTTCTAATTAACTAAACTGTCAAACCTATAATGAAGCAAGAGGTTACCCGTAATAAGCACAGACTTTACTAATAGAATACCTTTAAAATAATTCAAATGTGTTCATCGCAGTAATTCTTTCTTTTTTTTATCTTACAAAAAGATAAATCAACGTTTGGGCTTTATCCAGTGGTAATTTTGATATTATTGTGGGGTTTTTTCCCCAGGTCTGATAGTTTTCCTATCAATCCTTAATAAAGTCCTGTTTTATCTTATCTTTAACAGCCTTATTTGTTTTATCGGTCCACTCCCTTGTTCCTCCACTACACTTCATATCTCCAACACCACCTCTGCTGTGGGGTTTATCTGGGTTTCACCCTAAAACATCCAGAACATCATTGACATCTGTCGCCGTAAACCACAGGACAAATGAGGTGGAGGTTTTTTGAAGAGTTACTCCAAAGCTTCCCATCTTCTGGCCCACACAGCAAATGTTTGAGGAGGATGTTTTTATGCAAATATTTCAATATATTAGTGTTAAAAGTAAATCAGACAACGAGCATGTGGCGACTGTTGACATAACCTCTGTGCAGATTATTGATATTTTCAGTGTTTTTGGGACATGTTTATCAAATGATGTTTGTTTTTTGGCTTTGGTAAATTATTAAAAAAAACTGTGACACATTAACTTTCTAATTAGTATTATTTTTAATCTCAACTCCATTGTACCTTTAGGGGTTTATTTAACTATACTAGTTTACTTTTTATTCATTTATATTTTTGAATTAACATTGAGGTTTTACTTAACCAGAATAAATCCGTTATACTTGTTGCATCATGACATTGGTAAAAAAAAAAAAAAAGTATTACATATGGATAAAACACCAAGCATTTAAATACTACAGAAACCCAGAAGAGTTAACATCTTACAAAAGCTGCTACGCAACAACAAAAAGCCGTGACAGGTTTAAGCTGGCAAGTTTATAATGCAGTTTTTTTTAAATTTTTATTATTGTTTCTTTGTAACCTTTCCATATTGACCATAGTAACATACCATGGTACTTCATATGTAATATAAATGCAACCACTGCAATAATCGAGGCTTATCGAAGCTTTTAGATGAGCCCTAACTCCGACCTGCTAGCATTTTAAATTACTAATGGATGACAATTTAATAGACTTGTTTTCGTCTTGAAGTTTATCGGCTGTGGCATCTGATGTTCTACATGGTCACAGCGTGATCTGGGCTATTTACCGTAAAGGTTATGATATTTAAGAAATGTTCTCTCATGTTCTTTTTCTGCTGTCTCGAGGGCAAAAAATTAATAAATCACTTTACTTATTTAAGTTCATAATGTTAGATGTTGCGCTCTGATTGTGAATGACACAAATCAGCCAATGTAGACGTTCAGCCCAAATCTAATCACTTGTATTTATACATCACTGGCTGAGCACTGCGGCTCGCTAACCCAGTTTTACTGCTTTGTGTGGCAGGAGACATGCCGTTTTTAGCTCATGAAAGTATTGCAATAAAGTACTATTACACTTGTTATCCACTGTCTTTTAGTTTTATAAAAAATAATTTAAAAAAAGCTTCTTTTTTTCATCCTCTGTTACAGGATAGCGTGAATGAAATCTCCTTTCTGCTGTTACTTCACAAACAAGTGAAACTGGTTGGCTGACTGAGCGGCAGGGAGAGAGTCTGATCTCACGTTTGCTTAAAGTATTTCACCAACTTAAAGCAACAACGAATCTTTGACTTTAGATCCCTGCTGGGCTTACTGGAAAAGACGGCATCTGAAGCTGCAGGGTGTTAAACCTCCTATAATAGGAGTACAGTTACCATGTATGTTGTCTGAGAAGAAAGGTGAGATACGGCTAGTATTCGTTTAATGGTGACTGCAGCTTATGTGGCCCAACTTGTTGCTTTAAATGATAAATGGAGATAAAACCTTCATCATGTCTACTCGTTCTCATCGGTTTGGGAGTTAGGAATATCCCGATCCGTTATTGATCTGTGATATCGATCGATCAATTAAAGTCTACGTCTAAAATCTCTGAAATTACTTCTCCAATTCAAAGCGTCTCATCCGCGACACCATTGCAAAACTTGAAAACCTTTTCATTTTATTCATTTGTAGATCAGAATTTTTTTTTAGTGTTTATGTGAACCTTTTGATTAATAATAAATGTGTCAATTTTTCTGTTAGCTATTGCTCTAAACTATTGTTCTTTGGGTAATATAACCTAATAAAACGATCTCTAGCGTTCCACACTACAAATGTAATAAAACTTTGTATCATTCCTGCTGTTAACGCATCAGAATTGAAAGACTTGCATCGGAACGTCACTATAATAAAAATTATAATTTTCATTTAATTTACTCCTATTCAAAACCCTTGTCACATCCTATGATTTTTAATAACAAACATGATTATAAACTAATAAAAATACATGTTTTTTTGTGGAGGTCTACGTTGCTGTTAAGTTGATGACCAATTGGCATTATAAACTCAATTTGGCTCAAATGTGTCCTTTGAATTGTGAGGATCTAATTCAAAGCGGATTGAAATTCTTTTCAATCAGATTGTGTTGGATCTATTTGATATAGAGCTGCACCTTATATAAAAACTGCAAACACAAAGGTCTGTTATGATGCCGTGTTTAGCAGGCTGTAATATTCCTCATCCCATTAAAGCTATGAATGCCAATCATACATTTGGCCAGTTGAATGGATGTTGGAGCTCAAGAAAGTGATAGGAATACTGATGAACTGTTAAATATGAGGAAATTATACATAATCATGTCCTTTCATACATAATAACACTCAAATGTATTTTCTTTGCATCACTCGACCTGAATTAAATCATTCATCATTCATACAGATTATAGAAGAGCTCATTAAAATTCATTGTTGCGGCGAACGGCCCTTCCTATCAGCCGTTTGAGCGTGAGCGCGCAGCTCACCTGGAGCGTGAGAGCGCAGCTCGCCTGGAGCGTGAGGGCGCTGCTCACCTGCATGCAACTAAGGATAATAAGACGAGATGAACTTCCGGGGTTTGGGTGTGAAAGAAAAAAAGTTTGTCATTTTACTCTGACAGTTGTGAAAGAGCTGTGAAAGGATTGTAACCAGATGCAATGAACTGAACAGACAACCGGTAAGAATGCGGTTTATCCTTGATGTTGTGAATGCATGTCACTTGTTGCGCTGATGAAGCGGTAAGACAAGGGGGGGGGGGTTGTGTTTGTAGCGTGGTATAGTTTGTAAATACTTATGTGGGGTATTGGGGGATTCATGTAGCCTGCTTGGTTTAGTGACCTGCATGATTTATTATGGCTCCCAAGGTTACAATAGGTTGATATTTTTGATGAATTTTTGTAATAATTTAAAAAGTAGTTTGTCCGAAAGATAAAAACCGTAATCTGTTTCATACATTTCATACATGTATTTAATGCTATGCTACGGGAGATGTGTAGATTACGTGTGTATTAAATTAAGTGTAAAATATATTAAATGGGAAATAGATTAAGTGTGAAATCGATTGGATGTGCAATAGATTAAATGTGCAATAGGGTAAATGTGCAATATAGTAAATGTTTGTTTGGGTTTGTCTTAAGGTTTTTCACCTAAAAATTAACGACTAACTGTGAATGCCACGAGAGGAAAAATAAAAGGAAAAGCAAAATAAGCAGTCTGGTCATTCAGTGGAACCCAGTTTAATGTTCAGCATTGGTTCAGCCCTTCAAGTGTGGGAAAAGCACAGCAAAAAATCCAAACACTTGACATTCATTTATAATTAGCTTTTCCCAGATTATCTGTTGCCCTGAAAGCTCTGAATGCACGTATTACTTCCTGTTAGTTTATAGCACTCTATACACTGTATGGTACTTTTGTAATCTGTGTCTTAATTAAATGTTGTAGGTAACGTTAAATGCTCCTCCTGGTTACTGCAGTGAACTTGTAATTTGTAAACTATGTTGTAGTTCCATGTTGGACCCTGTTTCATAAGCTGCTTGGATAAAATGCGTAAATGTAAATACAATTTGTATTCAACAATCCTTATTTGTGTTTGTACTCCAAACATAATGTTTGGATCTTTTAGAAGTAACATTTAAAGCAAACATTTGGTAACTCTACTTGTTAAGACATATTACAGTATGTTAGTTACAAAACGGTGACACGACACATACGTGTGTTCGTCTTATAAAACCAGAAGAGGACAGCTATCGCACGCTGATGTTACATGTCTTTTTCTGTTCCAGTTAAATGACTCAGCAATTACACACGTGGTCGGGTCTTGTAACTTTGGTAACTGATGCAAGTATCGATTGGTTTTTTCCACAGACGGCTATGGTGTCACATAGTGAAAAAGTAAAATGCTTTTTTGTGAAAGCGGTGCAGCGTGTCCCCAAGAAGATGGAAACTATTTTAGCTGAGGCTGCATTTTCAACCTCAAGCCATAAGCTGATCTGTTTTTCTTTTGAAAGAGCATAGTTGACAGTTGCGTTGAACCGATCTAAATAATGTTTGAAATATAAAAATAAACACATATGGGTTAAACCAGACATATTTTGTGTATATACAACTTGTATCGATCTGTATATCGTAATATTCATTAAAGCAGAAGTTTTATTGCTGCTACATGAAAAAGCAGGAGTTTGGATTGATCTACTTTGAATGGGAGGCATGCATCATGTTTAAGAACATTTGGGAAATATTATTGGTGGTTAAAGTAAAAAAGTCATTAGGTTGTGATTTATACTTTTATTTTTTTGCATTTTGGAAACAGAAGAAACCTATTCTAAATTTTATCCTGCTTGATATAAAATAAATGTAATGCATTGACATCTTGCCCATTTATTTTTCCGTATTTGTTGATTTTGTTAAATTCACCTATTCTGTACAACCTCTCTTAAACATTTCATAGAAAATGGAACTTGAGGAGCTGAAAAATTGAGTTGCCAATTGAAAAGCTATTAGCTGTCATTTGCAAAGCAGCCAATCCACCAGCGCCATTCATTTCCCTTGACGCTGATTGGCTGTAACTCGAGCCTCGCAATAAGACAGATTATTAGATTCACTGGTTGTGCTAAGATGTTTTCCACTATATGAGTTGATACATTTTACGTCGTTCATCCCGGTGTGTGCAAAATTCACATTACAAGGGACGGTTTTAATCTCAATAATTGTTGGCTGATATATAAGGTGGCATAAACTTAGATTTTTATTTATTATTATTATTTTTATGGGAATGTGATAATTTTTAAGGACAAGCATACCCGAACTGTGGTACGCAGCGTCACTGATAGTACTCAAGCAGCCACCAGGGGGTGCTAGAGATTGGAGGTGATGGCTGACTGATTGTTTTGCTAACTAATCAATTAAAAAAAAGACGTAAATAGTTTTAAATTGCGTTAAGAAACCATTTCTCTCTTTTTAATTGTGGATTTCAGTTTTAATTTAAAAACAAATACAGGGTGCCCATATCACACCACGCAGTGTTGATTGTGTTCACCACAGGTATTAAAGGCGCACCTGTCGCATTATTAACAAAATAGTAACTGTTTATTTTAAAGTTTGCTTTTATTTTTCTCCAATTAGTTTATTTTTAACGATATTCCTTGTAGAACCATTTTGAAAAACCTTGTAATAAACGCTTCTGGCTTTTTAGAAAGGCGTTTCTATTAACAATCGCGTTCTATATGTGTGAATCAGGCGTTCTCCTAATTTCTTTGCTAACGAAACATGCCGCTAGCTTCAGGGTAAACCCTCTTATCTCCAGTTACCTCTACTCCACCGGCGAGAAGCCTACCAGTGTAAACACGACCTTGTCGCTGTTTTACATTCCCTCCCCCGCTATGGTGACATGGGATCCTCACGTGTGTCTTGCACTACAATTTGTCGCCTGCCGCCCTTGCATTATCAACGTGACTCCTACGTGTGTACGTTTTATCATATGCTATCTTCCTTTCTTGGGTCAGATGACTTAACAACTTACATTGAACGAGTATTTGGTGGTAAACCTGAGAGGAAACAACGGAGAACCAATTCATTTTAATTTTCTTAACGTGAAAACTTTTCTAAGCTTGAAATTTAAAGTTTCAAAGGCGACATCTGAAAAATGTATTCTTTTATTCTTATAAGTAGGATTTAAAGACCTCTCAGTCTTAATACTAAACCAAATAAACTATTTTTTCTTTTACAGATTTGGCCTTGAAATGTTTATTGCCATGTTGTCCCTTTAATCATTTCCTTGGTTCTCTAAGCTTTTATTATCGCTTAACTTTTGTACATTCTGTCCTCCTTACAGCCTGTTTGTTTTGGCAGGAACATTTTTTCTATTTTTTTATTTTTTATTTGTAGTTTTAATTGAGTAGACCACAAGCTAAAGGGATACAGTCAATCAAATATGTTTTCCAATTACTGGAAAATAAGTATTTTTGTGTAATTGCAGGAAAACATTTTTTTAAGGCAAACCCAACAGCTGCTCCTTTCCTGTAGTCAATAATGTTTAACGGAGTGCGTTTGCTTTCAGTCGCCTGAATCTCTTCCTCCTCCTGCAGTCCTCTGCACACTCTTGATGGAGGATGAAACGCAGTACACTAGGCAGAATAAAAGATGAGACAGGAACAAACGCACATGGTTTTCTAACAGAGCAAGTCCTGATGCGGTTGAAGTTGTCGCCCTTCGTTTTTTCAGTCTCTTTCTGTTCGCAGGGAAACTCCTGCATGATACAATAGTAAAAAAGCATGTTTGACTCATGCCGGTATTGTATCCGGTCACTATCCGTTTCGGGCTATATTGAAGAGTAAAATATCTGTATCGTATCGAATGGGACACCTTTAGGTGGGAGAAACCACTGCATTTCTGGGGGTCAAAGCTCAGGTCCCACTATTACTGCAGCTTTTGGGTTCGGTTTAATTGTGGGAATTGGGTTTTGGGATTAGGTTTAAGATCAAGGTTAAAAAAAATAAATAAATGAAAGATGAATGGAACTCAATTTTAGTTTCTTTTAAAGATAGGAAGACATGCGATTTGTGTGTGTTCTTGTTTAGCTAACATATTTAAGATCTTCTCTGGAGTTTTTACTAACCTTCTAAAGAGTGACGGGCCTCATGGTGCCCAGTCTGAAAATAGTGCACCCATAGCGGTTAGGTTTAGATGTAATTTACAATGCAAGCCAAAATGCTCTTTTGGAATAAAGAGAGTAAAATTATTTTGGGAAAATATATTGTTAAAATGAAAAAATAATGGACCCAACTAAACTGTTGCGGCCCCAGCTAGGATTACCAATATATTGTTCATGATTTGGTTTAGGTTACTTTATGCTAAAAAGAAAATTCTACAAAATAAGAGGAAATATACATTTTTGTGTATGGGATGTTATTTATAGAAAATTTTGTAAAAGATGGCAAGAAGAAAACTGATCTGGAAAATTTTGGGGGATGGGATTCTTTGTCATTCTTAAAAACAAATTTTTTTAACACTCTGGAGTCCAGGGTATAGTTGGCCGTTTTTGACTACTTTTGATTTTACCTTTATATTTCACTTTAAAAAAATGTTAACCCTGCGTTGCTTGGTATCATTTTTTTCAGCATAACCTTCCCTTTGTAGTAATCTTTCCATTTTGACATACCATATTAACACAGTGGACCTAAAATCGCACAAGAAACATAAAATCAGTGTAGAAGAAGTCATTTTTTTACTCTGAAAACCACAAATATGTTTAGCGAACCATTTTCACAACTTAGAATACAAATATAAATTGTACATTTCAAAACCAACATACAATCTTTCACAGAAAAAAGTAATTTATGGCTTATTTTGCATAAAACGCAGGTTGGTGGGTGTTCTCCGCCGTCTACCGATTCGTCGGAGGCTCCTCGCTCTCCTCCTCTTATAAAAACCACTGATCGTCCCTTAGTTGTAAAAGTCACCGCTTTCTGGTTCTAATTTGCGCTCCCCCCCCGTTTTCCTCAGCTGCCTCCAGCTGGAAGAAGAGCTCCACTGCCCGCTCCACATTCATCGATTTCCTCATTGTTTTATCTCACAAAACCAAACAAACTCTAACCCAAGCCACTAAAGTAGACTACTACTACACACTAACTAAAGACTCAAAAAACACTAAATATCACAAATCACTGAAATCTCAAAACTTACTGTACCTGTCTCACTCTCTCTCTCTGTCGCCGTCCAGTCAATGCCACAAATTTCCCTCGTACCATAGCGACCAAAGGCCTTGGTTTTCGATTATGATTTCTGATCGAATAACGTGGTGCATCTTTCCACCATAGGACAATAGGCTTTGGTCATTTATTCTATTTATTGTTTTTTCATCTGTGTGAAAAGCTAATTTTTTCGGCGCACACACACCGAACACATACCGAGCGTGACAAAAATACTCAGAAAAAAGTCTGTTGTAAATACTTTATCAGAACTCTGATTTTACGTGGCCTATCAACACAATTTAAAAACCGGTATATAGTTTGAGGTCTCCACTTTCTACACAAGTTGAAACAACGACTCGTCGACGCTGCATTTTGCTGCTACGCCATCTTTAGTCGCCGACGTAATTTTGAGGCGCCGGCGCGTCAATGGACTCCAGAGGGTTAACCAGTATGTTATATTTACGTTTAAGGTCTCTGTAATTTTGAGTCAAAGTGGTTGAAAGTCATTTTGAATCCGGGGTTTATTGGAACGAATAGTGGAGAGAAAAAATAAGTAAAAGCATTTAAAACAGTCTGGATTTTTTTTAAAACAATAAATCTTCATTCATTGATTGTGAAGATAAATCTTAACTCTTATAACTACAAATGTGATAACAGTAAACGATACAGTGATGCCCATCCCTCGGGTGTATGAGCGTGTGGATAGGTTACTAATCAACACCATCTGACACAAGTCTGAGTCCCACTGAGAGGTTTGTCTCTTGCGGTTGAGCGGGGGCATTGTCATATCGTGTTGATGTATGCCTCATCAGACCTCGAGAGCCATTTCCGACCACACGTCACACTGCTGATGCACGGTTCTGGCTGAGCCTCAGGCAGAATGCCGACACCAATACTTTGTTCTGTTTTCACAGGTTTTACAACATTCATGAGCGTGAGCATGACCGGAGGATGATTATCCTCCAAACCATTTTCTCGCTGACCTCTGTTAGCCTTTCTGCATGCAGATTGTTTTCAGGAACCAGCTGAGGCGAAAATTAATATAGGAGTTAGGATGTCTACATTTCAGAGACGACACAGGTTTTATTTCTGTATTTCACTTGACGACATTTAGAATCATGTTTCTTGATTGCACAGTATTTTAATTTTATAGGAATAAAAGGTTTGGGCTATTATTTATTCAGCTAGTTTTTCTTGATTGACTTACAATGGGAATAAGGATGGTTGGATTAAACAGACAATTTTCTTTAAGATCATTTGTTTTGAATGGGAGGTGGTCTTATTATTGTTAGTTTATTTAAAATAATAGGAATCCACCGATATGAACATTTGAGCCAGTACCGACTTTTGATATCCAAACACCTGTTACTGCTGACTAATAGCTATACAATATTAATACGAATAATAAATGTATATTTGCATACATCATGTAAACTTCACCACTGCGCCTACATTGCATATCTGCTTCAGTGAGACAGCCCAAAATCCTATGGTTACATTCACTGTTACATAACTGTTACATTCACATAACCAAACAAATGCCACATAGCCAACCCTCTGCTGACACATCACAACAAGAAAATCAGATATACATCAGTTAAGTATTATCGGCCCAGTTTTTCTTTTTGTACTGATATTGATGCTGACTTTTCGTGCATTCCTAACAATTCCTTACAAAAGTGTCTTAACATTTTTGTGAATATTTTATATTATTTTTATAGGACAACTATGAGGATACGATACCCCGATACAATGTGAAGTAGTTGGTTTGCGGTTTCCTACTAAAGTTCGGATGACTCCCACCTATTTGCAGTTTAGGATTCATGGAGCTTTCTGTGGAAAAAGCTGAAATATCGTGATACATAAACGCCGCTGGCTGATGTTTCCAAAGCAGCAAATCCAGGAGGGCCTTGAACATTTTTTACTGCTGATTTGCTGCACCACCAAAAGGGGAGATTAATAAAAAAGTAGATACTAGCTTCTGTGTTAGTGACAAGATGGTTTCCACTGATGCATATTGTTGTATAATCTGTGTGTGAGCTATTAAAATGACTGTTCTCAGGGTTTTACCTCAGTTATATGTGGATATTTGAGGGGGTCATCTGTACACCGCTAAGTGAAAATGTCAAAGTTGTGTCCAATTGCCTTTTTTTTTTTTTCTTAGTGTTATAATGTATCAGGTGTAAATGCGGAACCGGTGATAAATGAGGCGTTCGCTCCCAAACTCGTTCCTGGAGGTCACTGTATGTTCAGCATGGCGCCTCCATGTAAACTCTGTGGATGATTTAATGTAAAGATATAATGAAACACAAAAATCTAAATGGTTTATTTTGGTGATTTTAATACATAAATGTTGCAGAAGTGTGGAAAATCCTGTCATATTTTCAAATTAGTGGAGTTAAAACTGCTTGTTAGAATCTTTTTACTTCATTGACTGTATTCCCCTTCCAAGTCACAATTTTAAAAGTCATTTATAGTTTATTATTTAGGTATAAACGATTAAATAAAGAAGTGGTGCTTCTTTAAAATGTAAACCTGAATAAACGGTTCGGTGGAATAATTTAAAACCGCTTAATATTTCTTGTAAATCTTGACCCCTGATCTCTCGTCTTACTCTTATTAAAAGCCATTTTTCCCGTATGTCTGTAGCCTGTTTTGTTTTTTGACACGATTTATGTGAAACGAGTCGCTCTGCCCCAAGCCCGTCTAATCAGAACATCCGTCGCAGTCATGCGTTGTTGCTTGTGATTAAATGCTTTCTGTCAAATTAACTTTTGTCTTACTCCTTCCTCCTCTTCCTCTGACCCCCCCGTGTGTCTCTCCTCTGTGCCTCCCCCACCTCTTCTTCTCGTCGCTTTCCTCCCCTCTTCGACCACCTCCTGCTTCTCCTTTCTCTTGCTCCTCCCACACAGATGCTCCCAGCCGCCCAGCTTGACAGGAGTGATGGGATGTGTCCACTAGGTATTGCTCCTATCCCAACATCTTACACTGCAAGCGGTGATAATGGCTGGGGAGGGTGTGGGCGTAATAAACCTTTGAGGAGGAAGGAAGAAAGCCAGTTTAGGGGAAGAATGAATATTAAGAGGGCATAGTCTAATTTTAGTTCTGAATTGGTAGGAGGATTTTATATTAGTGCATTTCTGTTTTTGGTTGCTGAAGCAAAGTTAAGAAGAGAAATTAAAGAAGCGGTTTCCCCTTGTAGGATTTAAATTGTGGCTAATTAGAAAATTTGAATGCTTTTCTTTCAGTGAAGTAAGATTAAAGTTGATATCATTGAGTTTTTTTTGTTCGTTTGATTTATGATATTATGGGGATGGGAGGAACAATTAAGTTTTAAAAAGAAAATGCTGAAAGGTTTTTGCAGGCAAATCCTGTTTGTTACACAATCATTTAGTGAGTTACTAAGTATTTATCCCCAAATGGTTCATCAATAAATGGACGATATACATAAAAGATTTTATAGAAGATTTTTATCACGATATCTTGTGGTGCTTTTGCGATAACGATACAAAAAGATCACACAGAAACTGCATGTAATCTTTATGGTTTTTCAATTTATCAAAGCGCTGATGGAAAAAACTGTTAGAATTGAAAATAATTTTTTTTTAGCATTACTAATACTAATTTATGATAGTGACAATAAAGCACTCTTGTTATCGTAACAAAAAAAAGTGTTGTGATGATGGTAAATGATACGATAATGCACTCTCCTATAATTGTTATATCACACGCAGCAAATTGAAAGCAAGTAACACATTTTTTACTTTCACACTTGGTAAGAATTATGATTTATCTTCACTTTGTGTTAAATGCATTAAAAGCAAACATCATCTTTCTAAATCTAATGAAATGACCAGACATCATTCTCTAATGGTAATTTTCCTTTTGAAAACATTGTAATGAAGCAGTTTAGTCTTAGAAACATGTGTTACTCCTCCATAATTTGATTGGTGACTCGAATCTGGGTTTAAAGTTCACTGTAAGAAGAATATTTTATTGGCATTTTTGGTTGGTTTTTGTCAATGAAGGTTTACTTTCCTTGTTTGTTTGTTTTTCTTGGCTTATTTGTAAAATTAGTTTGAGTTACCTAAACTTGACTTTCACAGATATCCTCTTTTTTCCATCCTCTACCAAGAAATACTTTCTTCTTTTTTTTTTAAATGCTTCTTTTGGCTGATTACTGAATTAATTACAACAAAAGATGTAAGATGACATATTTATAATATTATAATTATAATTTATATTTATAATAACTAACATTTATCTATTTTTAAGCCTAACAGACTCGTATGTTGGTCCTCGTATGCCTCTAGACTTGCCTCTAGACAAAAGTGAAACACTTTTATTTTTCTTTGGCATAACTTAAGTTTGCATTTAGATCCAAAAATCGTTTGATCTTGTCTTGATTCACTTCTTTTTATAGTGTTCAGGCAGAAGTCATTTTTTTAATAGAAATTATTATAGAATTATTAATAAGTAATAGGCACATTGGAGTCATGCAAATCAATTAACAGACTCACAATCTCAACAAATTGTGTTGTTGTTGTTTTAAGAGTTTGTTTAGAAATGCACAATCTTTTATATCACTAAGAAGACTCGGTAATGTTGAGCTTTTAAGGACATATTTAGGTAATTTCATTTTCCAGATTGTACTGATTACTGCACAATATAAACAACTACACTGTTTTTTTGTTTTGTTTTCTGTTCTGTTTTTTTTAACGCACAATTAGTGATAGAAATTGGCGTTTAGACGCTCTGTTTTGTACCCATCCAATTTTAACTTTAAACATACCCAAACTTTTTAGACATAAACGGTCCAGGACCAGTGTAATGTCAGAAAACCCAGGTGTTTACAAGTTTTCCCAATTACACTAGAACTATAAAAACAAAATGTACAAATGTATAATTTTAAAGCCCACGATTAATTTTTACTATTGTTGATCGTGTGTCAATTTTTGACCCACAACCTTTCAATGAAAACCCCGGCGTGGGAAGCTTTGACTTTTGCATTGCTGCTGATGGATTCGGTAAAAAGGAAGTAAGTGAAGCATGAGTTCAGGGACTGAACAGATGGACATCTGTCAAGGTTGTGTTTTACAGAGAAACCGAGAATTAGACACAACCACCATGTGACAAAACGCCACACGCTAAAATCTTTGTGACTTTTTATTTATTTAATTTCTCAGTTCTGATTCCTTTCTTCTTCCTTTTCTGTTATCGTAGCCATTCTTTACATTCTCTCTATTCTATCTCTTTCCCTCATTTCCCTCTCAGAGCTGATGTTAAGAGTCAGTTTCCCATCTAATCCAGTCAATAACCAGATTTTTAAGTGATCGATGATGCAGCCAAAAAGGAGTTTTACTTTATTTAATCAACAGGATCAGAAATTAAATGGAATTAACGGTTTATAAGAAACATTTGGATCCGTGTTTTTTCCTTTTGGATGAATCAGCGCTGCAATACTGTATATGATCTCAGCAAGATTTGTGGCAAAACTTAAACACTGGAGGTAAAACGTTTACGTTCTCAGCTAATCGCCTTGGCAAGTCCTGGTGTGATTTTTCTTCTGCAGCAACCAGAAACGCCTACAGATGCCAAATACAGAACCGAAAGGACCTGATGTGAAACAAAGGCAAATTTAGTTGTTTTTTAAAACATAACTGGAAGTTTGTTTCCTTTTTTCACTGGATAATTGAAAAAAATGCTAGGAGGATATCAATCAAGATATATAACCCCCCCCCCCCCCCC
>JAVLVB010000559.1:437941-467396 GCA_032876305.1 Orestias chungarensis | reverse complement strand
GGCGTGGGGAAGAACATCACCTCCAAATCGATGGACAGCAGCAGCGAGGGCGAAAAATATGAAGAAGAGGCCAAGCATGGGCCAGACTTTTATCCTATTCCGGTAAATATCACAAATGCACAAATTTATACTTGAGTTTACGTGCTCTGAACAAGAGCCTGACACATTTGGCATAAAATTCGCAAAGAGAGTTTTAGTATCGTTCTCATTATTTAAGTTAACGTTTTTCATTTTTCCTGTTTAGGTGAACAGCCGCACCCTTAAAAGTAGTGCTGGAAAATGAAACGCTCATAAAAAAAGAAATGCTTTTTATTCCCATTGTAATTTATGGTTTGCTTGTTTCCAGTATAGCTTTTTTATTTGCTTTGTTTATGCACAATTTTTGGCCAAGTAATATTTTTGAGGTTTATTTTCATTTATTCCATTTCATTACAAGGTTATTAAACCTTACACATGAGTATTTTTGCTAAATTGTGATCAGAAGAAAATATTTTATCACAATATTTTGTGGTTCAATTGTGATAACAATAAAGTAATAAACAAATTCAATTCAGCCAAATTTAAAACAGGCATTTTCAGGATGCCAGTTATATAAGTTTTTGTTTTCTATCACTTAACTGCACAAATTAACTGCATTTAATCATAGTTTTTAAATGCATCATCTCTCTAATGGAACAATAGTGGGGAGGAAAAAGTTTTTTTAAGCATCACAAATAAGATAAAGGAAAATCCCAAATCTTTCCCTCTCATTTTTAGATTATCATTTGTTTTAAGTGAGAATTTTACACAATCAACTCTGACTTTACAATAAACATTATTAACATTTAAGAATTAGTGACTAAGGAAATCACCAATTTGGATGAAGATGCCTGAAGAAACTGTCTTCTGAAAACTGGGAGTGTGTTTGGGATTTGATTTTGAGTCCATCTTCAACCCAAAAAGGTCCGAGTAGCTCATTTTTAATAGCAACAGCCGTATTACTATCCCTACTCCCAGTAATTGATCCAGCCACATCTCATCCATCTGGTCCGTCAAAAGTACCTCGTTTCATCACTCCGTAAAACCTTTGGAAAAACCTGTCTTCGGATGTTTCTTGGCCCCATATAGAAGACTTTTAAATTAAATGTTGTTCGAAAATATTTTTAAAAGATTTGAGACCTCTGGAAATATCTACAATTTAGAATAAAGACTGTTGGGAATGCTGCCAGTTCATTTATTTTACTTCAGCAACACACGGCTCCTCTGTGGTTAATATGACTTGAAGGTCGACATGGCTGGTGTTTTTGGTCTTTACCTTAAAAGAGGGCCTCTAGAAAATGTGCTGAGCTTAAAAGTGAAGCTCCCAGTTTACCAATTGGATCACATTTTAGCTCTCGCCACAAACCACAGCGTTTTCTCCTGGAATTAAAGATACTCGACAAATGGAGCTTCAGTATTATATGTTGAGCCATTTTTGGTTGATACAAACTGAACATCTTCCTCTGAATGAGTTTTTTCAAAAACTTTTTCAAATGGTTTTGGAACAAAGCAAAAAAAGTAATTTACAAGGTCAAGGGTGACGCTGTAATCTCTTTTAGGCAGCATATTCCTTGGATCTCCCATGTTTTATGACCCTTACAATAATGATATTTGTATACTTGTTGCTATAAAAAAAGCAAATTCATGTGCTGTATAACATTTATTTAAAGTATTTGTCTGCTCATGTTGTTTAGTTTGTTGGCTTATTGACTGCAGTCATGCATTATCACTATATTTTGGAAACTCCTAAATTTACTGTACTACTATATATTGTTGGGGTGTATTCCTGTAAAAGTTCAGTTTTACAAATAATCTGCACCAGCGCAATGGAGAAGAAATGTTTAGATGATCATTTTCCAAACAGAAGGAAGTACATTTTCATTTTTATGATAACTGTAAATGTCCAGCTTTGTTTTCTTTTATTTGGTCTTTACCACAAGTATCTTATTTTATTTGTTTTTTAGTTGTTGTTCCTTTACATTACAGGTCACAACTGTGAAGCTAAAAATAGTCATGGGGCTAGACTTTTTGTTTTTGTTTATTAAAATGCAAAATCTGCTCAAGATACTTAAAACACAGTATTTTTTTAAGTTATTATAAATGCAGATGTGAAGAATTAATGGTAAAACATAATTTAATCTTTTGACTTAATTCAGATTTCTTTTGTGAGTTTTCCGTAACAAAATCCGGACATGGGTTAAATCGTTCAGAAGTTTAATATGATGAGGCATTTTGTGCTTTTATGTCAAAGTCGAAGGATCTTTTCGTTACTTAATTGAAGTTTTATTTTAATTATTTATCTTTTATAAGAAGGTCTGAGATCTGCCGTTCTTAATCTTTGGTTTTGGTTTCACATGAAAACATGAAATCTCAGCTGTGCTCTTTAAAAGATTTGCAATACAGTTTAAAAAATATGATTTTAATCTTAATGTTTTGTGTGTGTTTTTTTTTTAGGTGGTGGTAAATGGAGTTGGAGGCACCACTGGAGATCAAGACACAGAGAACACGGAGCTGATGTCGATCTACACCAAGGATAATCAAGCAGCCGAAAAAGTAACAGGACAAAAACAAAATTGTAGAAGTGAAACATGATATGTGAATATGTATGTGTAATTTGGTCAGTTGTTGGATTAAAAAGCGGACACAGATGCAATGACGGGGCTTTAAAGAAAAGCTAACTCAGACGTATTTTTATGCTGATTTGTTGTAAAAATAGGCAACATCACTCTTTTTAGTTATTGTTCTCTAGACATTTTCGTGGACCTCACTGAGGACCAACTTAGAACAGTCATCTGGTTGACACTTGATGACACTTTCTAATAGCAGAACTGAGCTTTTTTTAAATATTTAAACATTTTTCGTGGACATGTCTTGCATCTCTTGCATGATAAATCTTGTACGAAAATCTTTTAAGTTGTCTTTAGATATTTTCTAAATTGTGGATGTTATTTTCCCAGCTGTGCTCGTTCTATCCTGTTGCCATGACAGGGCTCTTTTTTTTTCTTTCTTTTTTCTCGACTAAATCGTGTTGTTTTCAAAGTTTCTGTCTAGTTCTATATCCGCTTTTAATCAAACGCAGATGTCCATTAGCATCAGTATTCCAGGATTCAATGTTGCTGGTTAATTTTGGACAAACTTGACGTTAATTTTTTCTACAGAGCTACATTGACAGGGAAGTTACAGATGTCAATGATTTTTTTTAAATGTTTTTTTTTGTTCTCTCCCATTCCTTGTATAATTAGAGCTCAATTTCCGAGACGCTTGACAGCACAGACAGCGTGGACGCGAGGAGAATGGACATGATCTATACCATCGAAGACACCCCCCCCTGGTACCTGTGCGTGTTCCTGGGCTTACAGGTAAATCTACCCACAAAGCTGGATTATTTAAAGAATAACGCCACCTACTCATCATGACCCTGTTTTCACGTTTAGCCTTCTTTCCTTCCCATTTCTCGGCACAGAACTTGGAGCCTTCCACGAAAATAGGATTTGTTCCTGCTGTGTGTTTAAAAGGACAATGTTCCCACAGAGCTGACGTTGGACCTTTTGTAATGCGTCGTCTTCTTTTTTTATCTCTTAGTCAGGGCTGGAAAGAGCTCCTGTGTTTATTGGATGACCTAAACCCCCTAGATCTTCAAATGACGCGAGTGTAAAGCTTTAAAAAAAAACATGGAATAATTATTTACCAACTCTAAATACATGGTGTAGGCCACAAACTGCTGTTTAAAAATACGCCTTAGTGCCTAAAATAATAGGTTGAAGCTGCCATTTTGACCGCTGAGCAACAATAACAAAGTGTCCAATGATGATTGTCACCTTCTACAGTCATTAACGGCACTGGAACATAAGCATAGGAGAGCTGAGATAATTTCCTCTGTTATTGGAAACGTCTAATCTCATACTGCAAAACATTAGCAGTCTTTTCTTTAACTATGTTTTTCCGCTGGTGACAACCTCCTGCATAGGGAATGAATATTTTTATCGGAATCAAATCTCCATCAGTTATCGGCAGAACATCTGAAGCCAGAGGTTTTTTTAAATCTAGAATCATTCAAATAAACAACCTCCTTAGTCTTTAGGTCTCTGTAATCGGCTCCAGTTGTAATAAATTTTGGATTAAATCACTGCTAAAAATGTCTTCAGAAAGTACCACACAGTATAATTTTATCGGACGATTATATTTTGTTTCAATATTTAAGATATGTAGAAAACATTGTGTACCCACTGATACTCCCTATATGAAGTCGTCCTCTATAAGCAGTTTTTTTTTGGTTTGTTTCTTTCACACCGTAAATAATTGGGTAAAACATGTTTAAGGAAAAACAAACTGTCAAACGTTTTCTGGACATGTTCCATCCAGTTTTAAAGCATTTACGCTCAAGTCTGTCAAGTCTGAGCACAGAGTATGTAACCGCAAATGGCATAAAAGTCATCCAGGCGGTTCCTTTGTTTCAGTTCAGTTAAATTCTGATAAAGACATGAATATTTCTCATAACAGGAGCGATATTATGGTAGATTTGCAGGGACTTGTTTTATTATATTGTTTTGCTCATAAGCAATAATTTGTTTGAAAACGTTGTGGCACAAGTTTAAATTTTTCGGGGATCTTTTTTAGAGACCCTCAGAAGGTCAAAGTTTCATCACGCAGTTGTGTTTCTCTATCTTTGTGGGGACTTTTTTTATTGACTTTCCATCCATTTCTAACCCGAATAACCTTAGTTTCAACCCTGAGAAGACGCTTTTTGTTTTCCATCTTAGTTATTAATAGTTATTAATTGATAATTTTATGCCTTTTTTTTTCCAGCACTACCTGACGTGTTTCAGCGGGACCATCGCCGTCCCGTTCCTCCTCGCCGAGGCCATGTGCGTTGGCTTCGATCAGTGGGTAACCAGTCAGCTAATAGGGACCATCTTCTTTTGCGTGGGGATCACAACACTGCTACAAACCACACTGGGCTGCAGGTACCTCATCAGTCTAGCTTTTAGTTATTGTTTTCCATTCTAAAGTAAAGGCCCATTAATTCAAACATGAAGTTCCTCTTCTGTCATCTTCCTGTTTTGGTTTCTGCGGTGTGAATTGGTGTGTAGGCATGAATTTGTTGGTTTTCCACGATCTCCGCTCACCATTCGAGTTGCACACGCAAGTTCCTCATATTATTCATGTGACTGTTCTCCTTCAAGACTTCCTTTTTACTAGGGGGAGAAAGTAGGCTCCTGAAAAAGAAGCGGCTTGTTTTTATTCATAAACTTGGAAGTGAAAATAAATTCTAAAAACCAAACACGGAAGATTTACCTCACGTCAGGGATTGAGGCACATGTTCAAGTGTTGCATCACGTAATAGAAAGGAGAGCGAAGCACTGTTTAATAAAAACATCCACAAGCATTTGTTTTGGAGAAACTACTTTCAGAAAAACAAGTGCGCACACGTCAAGAATAAGTCTGTCGACCTGGTTCCCACAGATGTACTCTCTTCCATAAACACATAATTACTTCTCCGTTTACTAACATTTATCCAACCTTTCTCCTTTCTTTGCGTCATAGACGTTTTGCAACTATCTGCTGCCCATCCTTTTTTTTCTTTTCTTTTTTTACCCTCTATTTTTACTTTCTCATAGCAACAAAGAAGCTCTTAAAAAAAAATCTTGTACCTTTTTGTTGTCATTTTTTAACTAAATTTAAAGCAAAAAGCAGGGGAAAAAAGTAAAATATTTTGTTCACATTTGTTGGAACTCTGACGGCCTTTTATATTTATGGGCAAACAGATTCAGCTTTTGTGTAACTAAAGATCCTTTTTGCCCATTTTATCTTGAATGAAATAGCTCGTGCTCTTTTTGGTGAAGTTGATCGCATCTGTAAACATCAGTACTTAATTCCTCCCACAGATTCTATCTGAGATTTGTGTCTGGACTTTGACTGGGCCATTTTATTTCATGGATATATACTTTATATTAAACTACTCTGTTGTAGTTTTGGCTGTAAGCTCTCCTGCTGCAGGTTGAACCATCTCAGCTCCGAATTTTTAAGTTTTATAAAGCCTCCATGACTGCTCTGTTTTTAGTTTAAGTTCTCCAACAAAAAAAATTAAAAGTTACTGTCTGTTTACTAAATAAACTGAAGGCGGTTGGTTGAACTGGATTTCATCGTTTCGAATCTAAATCAAACAAAACCCCAATAAAATATAATTCGTTGATTTCAATGTGACTAAACGTTTTGCAAGGTATTTTAAAGCGTGTGGTGATCTGGTGATCCAAGGAGGACAGTCTTTGTACGTTGTTTTCATCTACACGTCAAAGCTTGTTCTCTTTAAGAAGACATCCATCCATTTAAGAAGGCAGCGCCTCAGCAGCCAATCAGGAGATTTAGTTCTGACAGTACAGAAAGATGACATTCCTATTTAATGAGGCATAAAATGACACCTATTGCCGGCATGTCTTGTTTCTTGCTTCTCTCGTCTTCACATATCACGTCTACACAAGGATTGAGATTTATTTTTAAATTCCTAAAAACATTTGTGCTCTTAATACTTAACTTCCACTCATAGGGGAAAAAGTCAGTTTGAAGGCGTTATCTCCGAGTTTCCAAACTTAAGGCTCCCTGCAGACTGACTGATTGAGAAACGAGCTAAACGTTGGAGCAGGAGAAAGGATATGAAAACAAATATAATTAAACAATATGTTGTTAAACTGAGCAGATAATTCTACATTCTCGCCTACAAACATTGAAAAACCTTTTTGTATGTAATTGCAAGTATAAGAAATAAATCTATTGTACAACCTGCTTACTGACCAGCTGGCTTAGACCCAGAATAGATCATTGGATATGTTGAAGGATACACCAGACCTGTCCTTTAAATCTGGGGAAAAGGACGACACATTCGAAGGATTCTTCAAATTCAAACAATCGTTGCTGCAATGTGACTTAAACGGCCCACAAACTCAGAATGCACACACAGCATACGTCTCATCGCCAGCCTTTACCTAATGCAATTTTAATACAATTGGATGCTTGTTTTTTTTTGTTTTTTGTGTTAGGTTAACAACTGGGAAAAGGCAAGAAAAAGTGTCTCCCAGGTTAAGGTTATATAAGCCGTTGTCTTGCCTCGCTCTTTTACCCTGTTCCCGTCACATAAGAGACTGGATTTGGCTTCGGCTCAAGCGGCATTCCCGTTCACGGCGGCGGCCCACGCTCTCTGTCTCTGTCTGAGGTGAAAGACTGCTCTTATCTTTGCGGTTCGCTTTTCTTTTTTGGGGGGATTACTGTCTGCAAACAAATGTCTCTGAATGTAAAGAGCTGAAGGAAAAAGAGAGAAGAGAGTAATGCGAAAGAGAGGATGGTTGCTCACTAAAATTTCATCGTTTCATTTTGACATGACCGATAAGGAGCGAAAACTAGAATGTTTTTGTCATGTGGAGCTGCAGACGTCTGGACAAGTGAACTCTAAAGTGTGTGCTTTTGCAGTTAATGTTTGGAAAAAAATTATCAGTCAGGTGTTATGAAACAAATATCTAAAACAACAATAACTAAACAAGCTTTTAATGATCTTTGAAGGAATATTTTAACTTTTCTGAAGGTTGTTTTTTGAGGAAGGAGTAATTTAATTATTCAAAGTTATTAAAACTTTTATCCGATTCCTCTCAACACTACGTAACACTGGTTAGAACAGGGTTAGTATGAACTCTCTCTCCCACATTGCTGACACGCTGCACCTCTACATGGCAGCTAACACGTAATTATTCACCCACCCGACGGAGATCTTCGCTTCTCTGCCCTCCAGGTTGCCTTTATTCCAGGCGAGTGCGTTTGCCTTCCTCGCTCCAGCCAGAGCCATCCTATCATTGGAGAAATGGAAGTGCAACAGCACAGGTAACGCGCTCTTTTCTCTGGTTTCTCCTGATGATGAAGGGCTTGTGTTTTATGGTCGACTTACCCCCGTTTCTCTTTGAACCTGAGCAGAGCGGCCATTCCTGAACCAGACGGAGCTCCTCCACACGGAGGACATCTGGCAGCCCAGGATACGCGAGGTGAGGCGGAGCGGGAAAACGGGGAGACTTAAGTTTGCATAAGCATGGAAATGTGGTTGAGCATTATCTTGAGTAAGATGTTATGCAACAACAGAAATTAAATACAGAAAGTATTTGGTGTTTTCAAAGTTAATACAGGAGCAGTTTTGAGATTTTGTTTTAAACACGACGGTGGTGTACGGCCATTTCTTTTTGTTTGGTGTGAATTATTATAAGGTTTTGGTTAAAGGCAATGGAAAAACCAAGTCTGCGTTTAGGATTTTCCCTTTAGGAACCGCCTGAATTTACTCCTGCCAAGTACAGGTTTAGTGTAATACTGCAGAACTTGAATAAATTACATTTTAAACAATCTACGTCTTCATAAAGTGGAGGAGCTATTAATACTTTACCAGTTTTTACCCCAAATGCCTCATAATATCTCTGATCAATAGAAATGTAATTGAACCGTGACAGGAAAATTCATTTTAAAGCTTAACTGCTGCCTAAAGGCCACAGAATAGATTTAAACTGAACAACCTTCCTGATAAATAGTGTTTTTTATTCACTCTGTTAGACACTTTAAATGATAATAAAGCTATTTTAAAAAAAATTTTTGGCTTGTACTTTTATTAAAGGGAAAGTAGAAATTCAGTACAGTTTATTTTAACAATTTAATGTCACAGATTAAACAAATCAACAGTAATGTTGATTTTTCTTAATTGCAAACAGGAAATACGTTTCTGATCAATCTCAACATCTATTATGGCTTCTTTTTTAATTTTTTAATACATTCCTGTCACAGTTTTCATCTAAAATCTTTCACCCAGATAGCAAAGCAAAACCTACCTTGTGAACATTTTTATTTAGAAGAAGAAAGTCTTTGTTGTCATTATTAGTGCCCTTAATAAAAAAATAATATAAATAAAATAAAATGCTATATACTCACTACAAAACAGATCAGCCCAGGTTTTAATCCAAGTTGGTTAGCGTTTGTGGTTAGACGTAGTTTTTGGTCAGTTCTTAGGGCAGATTTGAATTCAATGTGGTGACAGCTTTGGGAAAGAAGCGTCTCTGATTTGTTTGTTTTTTTGTTTGTTTTGTTTGTTTTTTTCGACCAGTGTGGATCTGAGCGTTAGAATACAAATAATGTGAACTAATTAACAGTTGGTTGTTTATGTTGACTTAGCTTTTTTCTTCAGACTCCAAAGAGAAACTTGCTTTTTTTTTTTAACTGGTTGTCCAATTAATGACTGCGGCCTCGACACCTTTTCCAGATCCATACTCCGACTTAAGAACTGCATAAATACCTGGCAGCCCTCGTTTGCTGTTATTTATCATTGTAAAACATTAAGTTTCTGACTTTTCTTCCTTTGTTATTTGGAAAATATTCTGACAGATCCAAGGTGCAATCATCGTATCCTCCCTGATTGAGGTCTGCATCGGAGCTCTTGGTCTGCCTGGGATGCTGCTGAAGTACATTGGTCCTCTGACCATCACACCCACCGTGGCCCTCATCGGCCTGTCAGGCTTCCAGGCTGCAGGCGAGAGGGCTGGAAAGCACTGGGGTATTGCTATCCTGTAAGTACAGACTTTTAAATTTGGGGAAAGAAAAACTAACCAACCTGAAGACATTTTTAAACGTAATTGCCCCCTCCTATTGTTGAAGTTTCAATTAATTCAGCTCGATTTTAGCCATGATTGTGCCTGAGTACTTCACCTGTAGAATAAAGAAATCATCTTTTTTGAACCTTTTTGGCAACATCAAGTAGACAGTTTGTGTTATTGTCTCAACCACAAACTCTGCTTTCTATCAGAAAACCCTGAAGAAGAATTAAACATATTTGTGTTAAACAGAAGAACAGTTATTCAAAGCACCTTCAACAACCACCCTCAACTCAACCTATAAATGACATTTACAACAAAAAAACAAAAAAAAAAAACACTGAAGGGAGTGGCCTAGTCGAAGTTCAGGCTAAAATCCCATTACCAGGCTGTGCTATTACTTCTCAGAGCCATCTTTGTCCTTAGTATAGCCAGTGTTGGATAACCTTTCGATAAAAGGATTAATAATTTGTAATAAGTATCTATTTTTAAAAATTTGTTTTCATGTTTTATGTGTTTTTATGTTTTATGTTAATTTAAAGTTTTTAAATAATTAAATTTTTCATACAATATCTGCTATGAGAGAAAATTTTATTTCCTGATGATAAAAAAAAGATGTAGACAATATAATCTGTACTTTGAGAGTCATTCTGTTGTAGAAATTAAATTATAAATGCATGAAAAACCTGAAAACCATTATAACTAGTTTTTCTTTTATCTATGTTCGAAAACGTTAGTTGGTTCTCGATCATTTTAGCTGCATTTTTTAAAAACCATAGTGAAGACCCAAAGAGTCGCTTGTGGCAAAATCAGTCATGAAGTTCAGACACAGGTAGTTTTTTTTTCGTATGAGGTCCGGTTGATTTTTATAACCTTGTTCTAAAATATTATATACAAATAATAGATTTTCATATTTAATCATGTTTGGTTGGCTTTTGCAAAAGTATATTTAATGATCTGCAAAATGTAGGTGACATAAAAGGAACAGCAAAAGAAGTTTATTTTTAAAGCACATTTCAGCAACAAGGCAGTATCTTGTGGTTCTATCTCGATAACTTTAAAAGTAACCCTAAACGCATATACTGCTATCACAAATGTCAAATAAATTGAATAAAAATGACTGGGAAAAAAGGAAATTATTAAACTGGATGGATTATGTTTTCAGATACAGTTTTTCATGGGAATTTTTTGCAGTTAAAAACATCTACAACAAAAATGCATAAACCTGGATATGTTACGTCAACCTTTAAAAGCATTAGAGGTCTTAACATGTTTTTGTCGACATTTTTCAGGTTCATTAGGGAAGACTCAAAAAGAACTGACAGTATCATTATTTGTTATTACAATTTACAAACTAAAACTCCAATTTAAATGCTTGTTTAAAGAGCAGCCTGTTAATATAAAAGTAGCTGCGTCTGTGTGTGTATTATGACACATTTCTGATTTAAAAAATAATGGCAAACGTTACAAACTTTTTTGGGTTGTTAAACCAAAAAAGAACAGAGTTATGACGGTAGCTGCTCTTTATGGGTCTGACATTAAGGTCGTGCCACATCAGCTCCCGTCACGTCGTTGTTGTTTGCTGCTGGGCATCTCCTCTCGCTCTGCAGGGACTACGGAGATGCGCCGTAATTGCCACACCGTTCTCAGGCTGTTAAAATAATTGATTTGCTCTGAATCATCTGGAGTCGTGGCGTGACGCATTCTGCACTAAATGAAACGTTTTCCAACAGGATTATTTCTCACACAGGGAATAGAAAATGTAGGGGGGGGGGAAAGTAGGGCCCTATTATATGACTGATGCCCATTTTGTGTCCACAGGACTATATTTTTGGTGCTGCTCTTCTCTCAATATGCCAGAAATGTTCAATTCCCTCTGCCGATCTACAAAGCCAAGAAAGGTTGGACTTCCTACAGGTTGCAGGTTTTCAAAATGTTTCCGGTGGGTATCTGTTGTTGTTTTTCCTTTATACACACCGTATATCTGAATTTCCTCTTCTAATCTCAACATTCATCTATCTTCTTATGAGTTCTCCTCGTTTCATTTAAAGCTTTGTTCTCGTATACGTCATGTCGTTCGACAGGGGTAATCTCATTCCCTCCATGCGTCTGTAAATCAGGCCTTTTAATCCCCTCTGCAGGCCAAATAATTAAAAACACCACAGGTCCTTGTCTGTCTGATTTATGAGTCTCATCAAAGTGGGTTCTTGATGCCTCCGTCTACGATGGTACACTGTTATCTCAGCAGCTACCTGTAACATCTTATATCAGTCATTTTCTTTAAGCCACTTCAGTTTCTTAAGCATCAAATACTTTTTTTCTCACATGTATGTATTAAGATTTAACATGACGGCAGGGAACAATTGGTCCGTGCCCAGGAGTTGTTGTAACTCGAACAAAGCTCGCCTAAAACCAAAACAAACACAGCCGTGATGGCAGAAGTTGTGAAATTCAAAGCCAACAGCAACCAAAGAAGACGGGCAAGAAAATGTTCCATCCCGTTATGAGTCAGGCCGGTGGGGTTAACGTTAAAGCCCGAATCTTTTGCCACCGGCCACGGAATGATGAGGGACATTGGTTCAACGGTCGTTTGTGGAAAAGCAACGTTTAAATTATTTTTAACTTTCCAACATGTGTTTGAAGTTACTGCTGCACACAAAAAAACATAACTAGAAACTGAAACTTTTTTCCCTCTCCTTCATGCAGATCATCATGGCCATTTTGGTTTCGTGGCTGCTCTGCTTCATTTTTACCGTGACCAACGTTTTCCCGCCAGAAGAGAACAAATACGGTTACTACGCTCGAACTGACGCCCGTCAGGGAATCCTCAAAGCTGCACCCTGGTTCAAGATTCCCTATCCCTGTAAGTTTCTTAAAGAAAAATGTAGGATACTGTAAATAATGTCAGTCAGCTTTAAGGTCCAGAACTGTAGCTGATATTAAATAAAACTCTACAATAATTTTATTTGAAAAGGGAGCCATTGTTATCCTCAGTTTTATTTCTATCTGATTAATGCTGCCTCTACTCTTTTCCCCTCACAAGATAGATTATAGCTTTTAAGGGCATGTAACTTTTCTGTGTTAGCTCCAAAATATGAATATGTAATATGTGATGCTACTTCCCTGCTAACAACCGTTCTTTTTTAAAAATGGAAAGAGGTTTGTTTATTAGGATTCGGTGTTAGATGGTTCTCTGCTAAGATACTTTATCATGTTAAACGAGGGTCTCCAACTCCAACCAGAGCTACATATCAGCTGGTTTTAGATGCACTCATGCTCCAACTCACCTGGATCAAATGATTGAATTACCTCTGCAGCATCCTGTTTTGTGAATGGCATCAGACTAATCTGTGAACATTTTGGAAACTCAAAGTGCTCCGCCTGTGCAGAAGAGGGGAAAATAGGGAAGGTTTACTGGACAAACAATGGATGCTGTTGTCTGAGGATTGAGTTAAACCTTTTTGAGTAATGAAAGCCGACCAAATTAAAAATAAATTATAACAGGATGAAGGAAGCTAAGGAAAAAAAAGACAGCAAAACTGGGCACTGCTTGTTTCAGACATTGTTTACGTCCAGATTTACAAAGTTTGGCAAAAAAAAGAAAACACAAAAAAAGCAAGTTTTGCTTAATTTATTTTTTATTTCTAAGTGTCTCTAAGAAAATGTCAGTTTTGTTTTTAATCTTGTGCGTTTTGTCGTATTTCCTTCCTCGTCTACAGTCCAGTGGGGAACACCCACTGTCACAGCTGCAGGCGTGATTGGCATGATGAGCGCTGTGGTGGCCAGTATCATCGAGTCGATCGGCGATTACTACGCCTGCGCTCGCCTCTCCTGTGCCCCTCCGCCTCCCATCCACGCCATCAATCGGTAAGCTGATTCTTTTCTTTAATCCTCCAGCTCTGCCTGCAGGGTTTAGTCGATTGTATACTGAGGTCTTGAAGTAACGTTTTTCTCTTTTGCTCATTAGGGGGATCTTTGTTGAAGGTATTTCCTGTGTGCTGGATGGAGTTTTTGGGACAGGAAACGGTTCCACGTCCTCCAGTCCAAACATTGGTGTCCTCGGAATTACAAAGGTATTGTTGTTTCTCATCCTTTCCATCTTGACTGTTTTTTCCTTTGTTGCTCTCATCCTTTCTTTAGACTTCTCCTTCTTTGTCCCTTCATGCTTTCTTGCTGCATGCTTTCCTTCCTTCCGTATCTTTTCTTTCCACATCCTTTCCTTCTGCATTCTTTGCTTCGCTATCCTTTTTCTTCTGCATCTTTTTTTCTGTCGCCTCTCTTTCTTTGTCCTTTCTTTCTGCATCCTTCCTTCTTACTCCTTTTTTTCTTATGTGGTCTCCTTCTTCTCTCCTTTCTTCTTCGTTCTCTCCTTCTTTGTCATTTATTTAGTGCTTTTCTATTTTTTTTTGATAATTTTTTATTGTTTCTTGCATTCATGTTTTTATTTTGCCTTATTTTTGTCATTTCCTTCTTTAATCTTTCCTTTGTTCTTTAATTTTGTTTCATCTTCCTTTACTGTATTATTTCAACCACGTTGCTTCAATCTTTGAACATGTTCCCTGTCTGACTCCTTCTTCAGGTGGGCAGCAGGCGTGTGATCCAGTACGGCGCCGCCATGATGCTGCTGCTGGGGCTTGTGGGTAAATTCAGCGCCCTGTTCGCCTCTCTGCCCGACCCGGTGCTAGGAGCTCTGTTCTGCACCCTGTTTGGGATGATCACAGCCGTGGGGCTCTCCAACCTGCAGTTTGTCGACCTCAACTCGTCCAGGAACCTTTTCGTGCTGGGCTTCTCCATCTTCTTTGGCTTGATGCTGCCCAGCTACCTTAAGCAGAACCCGCTGGTCACCGGTGAGACTAAGCAGAAGTGTCCAATCAGCTGTTATTAGCTCTTTCTTTACTTTTAGTGTTTTTTGTTGCTAGCTTGCAGTCAGCTGCTTGACAGAAACCCTGCTTGTAGCTTTATAGCAAGGTTTGTTGTGGCTGAAAGGTTGCATTACAAAATGGAATAGGATATTGGAATAAATTTATGTTTCATCCTTTAAAATCGATTAATCATTTGGTTAAGTATACATTTTTACTGAAGGTTAAAATGCTTTTTAATCCCAAATGTTTTGTTTCCTCTCCTTCACAAATTAGAATTTTCCATTCCACCTGATTTTTCTCTCGTTTTTGTTTGTTAAAATCTTATCCCAGGTTTAGTTGTTTTTAAATGGTAACTTTTAATCGGCCAATCGCTGAATTTTTGGGATATATTTTCTGGGATAAGTTTTTTTTTCCTCAGCTAATTTGTTGCTGACCTTTTTAGGGTTTAAATTAAAAAAATAAGACTTCTCATTTAATGGTTGGTAAAAAATCTTTAACACCCCCATTAGGTGGAGCAATATTTTCCTTTCCCCCCCCATGTAAACCCCAAAATAATTTAATCCAGGAAGAATCCAGTTTTGATCAATTTTATTTAGATTAAAACATTATATCTTCTAATCATCTATTATGTCTCTTGTTCCTCAGGCATAGTTGAAGTCGACCAAGTCCTCAACGTGCTGCTAACGACTGCCATGTTTGTGGGAGGCTGTGTTGCCTTTATTCTGGACAACACTATACCTGGTAGGATTTCTATTCACACTTTTCTGACTTGTTAAGTGATGTGGTTCATTTTGGGTGACGAATATGACAATCCAGCCGTAGTTTGGGGATCGTAAGATTATTGAAACAATTTAAAAATAACAGTATGGCTGTCACTGATGGGCAGGTGCAAGCATGTTGAGACGGATTACACCTTTTGCAAGCTTTCTATTTTTACCATTTATTTAGTTTCTTTCATTTACTTAAGACCGCTTCTTCTAATTATCAAATCCTTCATAAAAAAACGCAAACTGGAGTGTATGTGAAATGGTTTGTGTACCAGATTACACTCTTGGTATTTCTTTATTGACCCTTTTTGGTGTTTACTCTAAACAGTGAACACACTTTCTATTTAATTCTGGTTTTCTTTATTATTACACGTTTCGCAAAACAACTAAATAAATTATGCTATATGTTTCTAAGTTCCTTTAATTATTCTTCAACTGTGAAAAATAATGAAAATATTATACTATGCCTAAATTTGATCCCAGTCAGATCTGTTTCTTTTTCCCAGATTATTATTGGTGTAAATGGCATAAAGTTTCTTAGCTGTGTGACGATTTTTCTTCCCATTCCGAAAAATCCATTGATACATTTTTACATGGTTAGCTTTTAGATTTATCGTAAACAGAATAGATAAAATTGCACTGAGTTACAGTCTTGTCAGTTCATTAATCTAGAGCAGAAGTCTCAAAACTTACTGTCCTGCATTTTTAGATGAATTCCTGCTCCAACACGGCTGCATCAAGTGATTCAAAATGCTGTCACTTTGGCAGAAGTCTGGTTACGAGCTATTCATTTGATTCAGCTGGTTTGAAGCATAGAGGGTTTGAAGCTGGTTTTGCATCTAAAACCTGGGGGATATTAGATCTAGAGGACTATGGTCTAAATCTACAGCAGCACGGTTTTCTTTTTTAAATGAACGTCTGGCCGTCAAACCTCAGGTTCCTTGGAGGAGCGCGGCATCCGGAAGCTGAAACGTGGAGCTGGCCTCAGCGCAGCAGAACTTGAGGGGATGCGATCCTACGACCTGCCGTTCGGCATGGACTTCTTCAACAGACACGCCATCTTCAAGCACATCCCAATCAGCCCCACCTTCACCGGCTACCACTGGGGTCGGCTCCAGGAGGGCGGCAGGTGCCGGACAGGACACGGGGACTCTGGGAAGCGGGGAGGCGCCGGGGGCGAGGGAAGCGTTGCGCCGGGGGAAAGCCGAGTATAGCCCACGGCCTGGGAGCCAAGGGACACTGAAATGAAACGATGTCAGAAAGGAGCACAGATGGAAGCAAAGCAGGATTGTGTGGAAGAAAACGTTTCGCAGCGACTCCCCGGCTGTATTGCTTTTCTTCCACTTGTCTGTGTCTTTCCCCCCCCTTCCCTCTATGCTATTTCCAAGCATGCTATCGCGAGTCAGAGCATGTGTTAATTAGCTGTCACCATACAGAGGTCAATGTGTGTGTGCGTGGGTGCGTCCACAGTACACAGAAGGATTGGATCGAGCTCGTCTCTTAATTTCTCTCCAGAACAAGAAAGGTGGGCATCCGACGAAACCGAACCTCTGACTTCTAATTGCTGCTAATTAATGCTGCCTCAATAAAACACCCTTACACAGAAAGCATGACTGTGTGGATGAAGTCAGCTGAGCATTAAACATTGCCTCTAAGCTTATGCAGCCGCTTTAGTGATGTGTGCACACACACACCCACTCACACACAAGGCCTCAGTAGAAGTAGTTTTAGTGCTCCGATGCACAATGTGGGGTCACGCAGGCTGACAGACGTAGTCTGTCGGGTTCCCTTGACCATGCAAAGCGATTGAGATTTTAATTTTATTTGCCTCCTGAGTTTAATACTAGAATTAACATTCATGAAGCTTATCGTAGTTCCTTCTCTTTATTTATTTAGCAGCACAGCACTCCCACCACTTTTGTTTTTTGTTTTTTCCATATTAAGGATACAACCCAAACATTTTATTACCGTTTTACATGCCTTTACCATGTCAGTATTACTTAGGCGATACTAACTGACTGTCGGATCCTCTCACTGAAGCTGTTAAATTGAATCAGACTGGCTAAATGATTGTTGTGGCTAAACAGGTTTCGGCTTGCTCACATTTCGTTGCTTATTTGTCGCAGATATGTGGCCTTTGTGTACATGAGGCTGTAATGGCGACAGAAAAACTGAATGGTCTTTAGGCAGTAGCGCCTGAGATACCTGATCCTGTCTAGATTTGATCACGTTTTTTTGTGGGGTTTTTTTTCTTTCTTTTTGTTTAGCAGCAAGTGCGGCTGTTTTTAAGTTTACAATCCCGGAATCGACTCTAAGTGACGCCTGCATGTGAAAGTCCAGACTTCCTGCTGGTCTTATTGATGTGGAAATAGTAGAATATTAATACCGCTTGGATTTTTTTAGCATAAAAAATGAAAGAAAAGGAAACTTTTGGGGGTTTTCCACATTTGTATTGCAAAACAAAAACAAAAAAACTGAAAAGTGTGGCTTGCTTTTAATATTCAGCACCACTTAGAACCGATTAATTGGATTACCTCTAACAGGGTTGTGCGCTTTCTTCTTTCCTTTGTTTAAGTGGATGGACATTTTCTGTGAACAACAGCTCTAGATCGAGATTAAGTCCATCAAGGACCTTTTGTATTAATCCATTCATCTTCCCTGTAAGCCTCTCCTTGGCATGTCATGCTGCCACCACCATGTTTGTTGAACAGATTGCGGAAAGACGGACCTTCTGCAGCTTTCTATCAAATTCAGCATTCTTGCAAAATGTCTCAGCTGGGTTGAAGACCAACGATTAAAACTAAGATTACTCAATTTAAAAACGGACAGTGACGGGTTATGCTCATTTTGCACAGGTTCTAGCTTTCTATCGCTTGGGTAAATGTTTTATAACTTTACCCAGCTCTAAACTTCTCCACAACCTGACTTTCCTGTATTGCTATTTGTTCTCCACTATACTAGAATTTTACTAATCAAACCTAATAAACATCTGAGGCATTCATAGAACAGCTGGATTTATACTGATGATGGTTAAATTACAAAGACGTCGACTTTTATTAGTTACATTACTTTCGAGTAAAGGGAACAGATTACACACCACAGTTTTCAGATTTTTGTCATTTTAATAAATAAATTTGTTGTTTCCAAGTGAACATGCAAGTGGTATGAACACCTATGCAGGGCTACAGATATTTTTCGTTGTCCCCTCTTCTTCTCTGTTTAGTTTTTGCATGACGTTAGACCTGCAACCTAAAAGGCAGAGGTGTGAATCTCTAACATTGTGCATCAACGTCTTTTTAACTGAAAAGTTTTCTTTCAGTTAATACAAAATGTTAACTTCACGTTTTATCATACCAAAATGTTAATTTTTGCTTCATTTATTTTTGAAAGTTTCCTGTTACAGAAAACCAAAACTTAAACAGTTTTAGCGATCGTTACTACTGAGATCCTCAACTAGCTTTTTGTTTTTATTAGTATGATTATTATTGTAGAAATAATTTTTTATTCTTATTTGTTGATATTTTGCAGCAGGTTAGTGTGTCCTAAGGTTCGGCACAGTTTCTTAAAGCCGTATCTGAGTTTACATCCCCTGATCTGATTCTCCCCGGCTTTCAGATTTCTTTTTTGCTTCAATTTCATTCCATTTATATATTTTATTTTAAAGCCAGAAATATGAAACATTCAGCTGTTTAACTGAAATAAGATTTCAGAATCATGGCCTTTTGTTGTTGTTGTTGTTGTTGTTGTTTTTGTTGTTGTTTTTACTGCAAGTGCTTGCACATGAAGTGGTGCCAACAACATCAGGGTCCAAGTAGGCAAGTCCCACTAACCGGGTCTCGAAAACATTAGTGGGTCGTCCTCCAGATGAAATTTCATTAAATGACCAGTAAACGGGTTACTGAATGCCTTTTTTAAATTAATATTATTGTTGTTAAGCTCTAACTTAGTGGCTTCAATGATTTCATTATCCAGAAGCGATTTTTATCTTTCACAGATTTTTATGCTGATTTAAAACATCCAACCGATTTACTATATGCGTTAGATTCGAGTTTGAACAAAGTACGTGTTGACTCTTTGGATTTTGGAAAAATGAAACCGTTGCTTTGGGGACAGTTGTCCAACTCTAAGAAACAAATAAGTGACCTACTTTAAGGAAGGGTTAGGGTTAGGCAGCAGGCGTGGTTTGTAGCGACATGATGCAAAAAAAAAAAAAAAAAAAAACCCTCCAGGGTTTTAGGCCCGGCAGAGACTACAGAAGAGTGACAAAAACAGAGGAGGTGGATTAGCAGTGCAATAATATTTTTTTTTTTTTTTTACTGGACTCCCAACATAATACCGACATATTTTCTTTTAGGCCTTTTTTTAATGAAGTATATTAAAACAATTTGTCCTCATGCTTTCTGAAGTTAGGTTTTTAAATTTTATCTTTATTACCATCATGTACTATACAGATCTTAAATTCAGTAAAGTTATGCGATTGTTATGCATATGAATGAAATTTCCAATCCAGTGAGTTTCCAATCTTAAGGACCTGTAAATATTGTATTTAAACATCGGTCCCTTCTAGAGCTTCCCAATATATGGAAGCACAGTTATTGCAATGACTCCGTTTTTGGTAAGATGATAGTTTATCAAGGTATAAGCGTTCAAATTCAAAATACTAGTAATTTTTCCTGCTTTAAGGAGGGATTTTCTTTATTGGAATACCACATTTGGACCGAGCGGTACGAGTCCATAAAATATTTTATGATCGGATTAATCAGGAGAGAGTTTCCGCCACAAGTTAGACTCACTGGGAAGCCAGGATCAAACCAAACATGGCGTCTATAGTGCGACGATAAACAGGACGCACTAGCATGTCTCGTGCTGGTTGCAAAGCAGTGAGGTTTTTCTTCAGGACACCAGTGACTCCAGGCTAACCGCTCCATACCTTTTGTCCGATTGGACCTACGACTATAATGGGCTTAGAGTTGGCGTGATATTGGCCGGTATTACAACGGAAACGGACAAAACCGTTCCCCGAAACGCACCATTAGTGTCTGAGATATTAAAGCCCTAAAAGAGCGGAAGGGACAATCAGAAGTACAAACAATGTTCAGGAAAAGTACGATGTTCTCCTGGTATTGTGCGGCTCTACTTGAACTACAATTAAGATGAGATCTGATGATTGTCATCCTGGATAAGATGGGAGAAGCAAACAAGAAAGTGAAAAAAATAACGTGATTGACTGAAACCTCGTCTCCGACGAACTGATGGCAGGCAGCGTCTTATGTCTCCCCACTGTGGTGAATTCTTAAAAAAACATGTCAAGCACACGTGATTATTATCCACACGGCCTCGTTTGCTGTTTCTCAAAGCGCAACTTGCACATCTCCCCTCGTGTCGCCCCTTCCTCCTCCTCCTCTCTCTCTCTCCTTTTTACCCCTGAACTCCTGCAACGAAAAACTATATTTCAGTCATGTTTGGTGTACCTCGTTTTCTGTCACGGGGATTCCCAATGGTCTCGATGTTTGTAGATGCAGAAGGAGACAACTGATGGTCACCTTAATGAGAGCCTGCTGTTTCCTGGCTGCTGAGTGAACCCGCCTTAACTCTGATGAACAGTGGACGATATATTAGTTGGACTTTGTGCCTAAAAGCTGCTTCCTTTCAGTCTTTAACTCGGACCTTTAAGTCTTTGTCATCATTTTGTTTTATATTCAGAGTCTGAACGCACATGTTTGCATTTGGTTGTTATAGAAGCAGCCTGGTTACCATGAAAAAATTATTTTTCTGTTTTATTTAACTCTATCTACGACCTTTTAACCAACTGCTGGCTCTTAAGAAGGTCGCCACAAGGTGACAAAGACATTGATCCCTTTCAGTTATTTTGAAAGGCGTCATGTCTGAGGATTATTCTTCTTATGTAGTGTTTTTTTCTTTTTCTATGTTCAAACTATTTTATGTTCCTACAAACGGATATTTGTAAAAAAAGAAAATCATAACTTTTAATCTTAAATCATGCTGGAAAACGCACCATTTTCTGCTTTTTATTATATATATAAAAAAAAAAGGTTTGAAGCTGTTTCTAATCTGCTGTTTTGCTGAGATCTTTTTTTTTGGACCTTTTACTGTCATTTTCTTTTTTTTCTACATTGCTTTTCTCTCATGTTATACATCACTAGTATAAATCAAAGAAAAAGCTGGGAAACTTTAAATAGACATAGAGACAAACATGTATATTTAACTTTTGCTGAGCAGTCTGGAGGGGAAATCGTGGAAACTAATTGTAACATTAAAATGATTTATTTGTTCCTAAAGCTATTTAATAAGATGTTACTCAATAAATCAGTCCTTTGTCTTTTTTCCCCAGATTACTTTTGTCCTTATAAAGTATAAAAATTAATGCATGTAAATTACAATATTTAGTATATGGTTTTTTTTTATAGTCTTCCTTATGCCGGGTTAAACCTTATTAACGTTGGATTTCAGAAATCTGAGCTGGGAATATTATCGCACCTGAATTAACAGCTTTCCGGTTAAAGTCAGATAAGTCGGTATTCGATATTTTGCATCGGCTGAAAACGGACGTCCACAAACCTCCACAGAATGATCACCAACCCATAAATAATTAAGCTGCTGAGAAACTGAAAAAATAGTTCCCCTAAAAGGATTTCAATTCAAACTATGCAAAATATGAAATCTTGCTGAAATAATGGCAAAAAAAGAAAGAAACTACAGAAATGTGAAGCTCTTCTGCAGATTTTTTCTGATGAGGATTAAAGGTTACATTGCTGCTTACTGTGGTTAAGAGGAGCGGGCGTATTGGTTAACAAAGCCTGCTTTGAAAAGTTCAACCTGTCAATCGAGAAACATCAACTGGAATTTATCTAGTGTTTTTCTGTCATGTAAGAAATGGAGGTGTTCTTTCAATGTTCAGTTTTTTCCGTGAAAGTAAACAAAACAGAGTTTCAATATCAGAAAAATGTGACTTCTATTTTCTTAGCAGGTTGAAGTTGGTCAGAGTTTTGGTCTTTACGTTTGGATGATTAAGCTGCTGAAACGAGCTCTGTGCAGATGAAACTGGGTGAATTTAAAAAAATGTCTGCCAGTGTCACTGCATGGCGCATCGTCAGTGTTTAATAACGAAAAGCTCTTCCAAAGAGATTGAGATGGTAGAAAGAAGAAGATGAGAAGGAAGAGGCCTGCTGAGAAGCCATCGGATCGAGCAGATGAGCGCCCAACGGCAAGTGATGCACCTGGAACAGAAACATGAGGTGGAGAAACTGATAGAGGACAGAAAACCACGTGAGGCAGGAGCTATAAATATTAAGATCTGTTCAGTTTGTCGCTTCCTGCTGGTCTAAATGAGAACTATTACATGTTGTTTTATCTGAAAGAGACTTTTTTAAACCAGTTTTGATCTTCTCAGGAACTCAAAGTTAAAGTTTAAGTGATCGAGATAGAGGAGACGATACACTTTCAAACTTTCCTCAATAATCCCTCCCCTAGGGAAATTAAATGCCGAAGTTGAGAGGTTACGGGAGATGCTAAGAGTTAAAGGCATGGATTATGTCCTGTAGCAGTGTAACACATCAGAGTTAACAAATGTCCAACTGAAGACACTCAGTATAACTAGTGTCTGATGAACAGGATGTTCAAGTTTGGTTGTTCTTTGTTTTTATCTCTAGAGATAAAACAAAATTTACAGCAATCCAGCTTGTTAGCCAACAATCTCACATTGACGGAGGAGATCATTTGAGCTTCCTCCTTTTCTCTCTATTTGCTCAAACTCTGGATTAAACTAATCTGTGATTTTTGGGATTTTAGTGACCCACTCCTGGTTGTTGCTTCAAGTTATGCATCATAACAAATGACAAAAATCATGTATATCAGCAAAAAATGTTCAAGCTTCCAGATTTGCCAAAAAAAAACAAAACAATTCTGACTTTAAAGGAGGAATTAAAGTTAAAAAAATGTATTGAAGCCCTTACAGCTTCTTTGTTTTGGTTTTCTATGTTTATTATTTACAGAGTGTTATCATAAAACACATCAGTAAACCTTGGCAGCTTCTATTCTCAAGATCACCCAAAATCCCTTCAATGAGCAGTTAAGAAACCAATTTAAAAACCAGGGAGTTTTTCCTTCAACTGACCACTAGAGGGCAGAATAAGGCTGATGTGAACGTGTTTCAGATTTATGGGTGTAAACGCTTTATATTCTATTCCGTATGTTTTTATTTTTTATAAAGTGTTTTAAAAATAGTCCATAAAGTGTGAATATGGTCATGTTTCGGGAATTCTCCTTTATTATACAACATTTTAAAATGTTTCAAATTCTCAATTTATTACATAAAACACGAACAAAGATTATTTTTGTTTTTTAAAATAATTCAAATTGACAGAGTAAAACAATACATTTGAACAGTTTTCTATAAAGTGTAAGCTATGAGGAGCATAGGATCAAAGTTCAGCAGGAAGTTTCCTCTGTCTGGGAAGGTTTTGGGATTTTACAAAGTCTGATCTCAGCCATTATTCCATCTGATGACAAACTTTATGGAGATACTGAATCCATTTTTAGCTGGACCTGGTACCTGCCATTATTTTTCATTGATCTGAAATAAACCATACAGACCATTTCCAGGCCATCATTAGAGAAAGACCTCATTAAACTCTCAGCAGAGAAAACACAGAAAAGGAGCCCCAAAGTAAGTTTATTTGTTTTTTAAAATGGGGCGATAAAAGTTAGATATTCTCCTATCGTGTTTTCTGTCTTCTTAAACACAGTTTGCAGCAGAGGGCTGCTCGTTCAGGTTCAGTCATTCCTCTCCACTGTCACCACATGCATGTTATGTATGAGTCAACAACACAACATGAGCTTGTATCTTCTATCTATGCATGCTGGTCCAGAAGGAGTTAAAGGTTCAAGTCAATGACTCCATGCAATCTGCTGTGTTTGCTTAATATGGGAACTTTGAAAGTTCTCTTGAAAATTAAATGAATACAGTAATATTTATTCCACATGCAAATATCTTTTATATTGAGCCTTTCCTTAGGTTAGTTTCCCCCCTTCTTCCCAGCTGAGCTCTCCCTCCCGTATCTCCGCCCCTGCTCCGGTGCTTCAGACTACATTAAATAACAATGATGGCGCGTCGTGCGCGTGCTCGTCTGGTCTCATTGTTTTCATGTTTTCACTCATCTCCGCGCGAACAAAGGCTCGTAAATCCTGCTCTCTGATTGGCTTCTAACCCTAGGGCCCCCAGCGTCGCTCCTACGCCCCCCTCCCCTCCCCCGACAGATGTCTCTGTCTCTCTCTCTCTCTCTCTCTCTCTTTCTCTCCCTCTCTCTCTCATCCTCGATGCTTCGCCGCACGCGCACCGCTGACGGTTTACCAACGGCAGGAGCACGAGACCGAGTTCCGACTCAGCCGTTGACCGGCCGTTGGTCGTCGAGGAGCCGAGGTAAGTGAAACCGAGAGAGAGGCTCCGAAGGCGGGCGAGGGATCCCACCGAGGTCGCTCCGAGAATCAGGGTTTGTTTGCTGCGGTTACACGAACTGCTTAAAACGGGGGATAGTTCTGAGGTAGTTGCCGTAGAAACCCCTTAACAACACAGCCGTACTCCCCAAAAAAACCCCATAAATATCAGTTTGTGTGCGTTTTTTTAATATTCAGCGAGCATCTTGTTTGATGCCCTGAATGGAAATGGAATGGAAACAATCCTCCTCATATCAGACGTGTTTTTTTCCACAAGGCAAACAGAGCCTTCAGTGTCAATAAAAACAGGTTATATAAGAAGGAAAGCGATGTTAAAAGTCCTCTCAGCTAGAGAACAGGTTCCGTACAGAGGATGCTTCCCTTCAAGCCGAGATACAACACAACCAAGCCCCCTCTCTCGTGTTTAAGCTCCTGAACTGGTGGATGTGTCTGATATAAAGTAGCTGCATCTGATATCAGCAACAAACAAAGCTCTGTCTAACATTACACACCACAAAAGTAATACAAATCTGAATGATTGGAGGCGATATTGTATAAATATCGATGTAACACTGAAGGCTCTAATATCGGTATCAGAAGCACCACTAACTTTGTTTATTTGTTAGCAAGGTGAATAGGAAAAAAATCACATATGATAAGGCATTATCAGCTCAGCAGCCAAACAAAATGAGTTATTTGAGCAGTTTAACCAACGAACAAACTGATGGTAAACAGCGAAATACATCAGACCAGGAAGAAGTGCTGCTGGTTTGCTATGAAAGTTTGGGCCGATGTTGATATCCCATGTTAATATGACTGTAATTGCAAATAATCGATAATACATTTATTTCCTATAACCACACTGCCTACACTGCCTTCTTGCTTCATTTCAACGTCTCCACAGTCGGTGAAACTCCTACACTAAATAAACATCGGTTGTTATTATTACTTATCAGTTCAAATATGACAAACATTGGCGGATTCCAAAGTTGATGCTGATATATTGTGGATTCAAGCATAATCCAGTTCTAATTTACTGTGGGATTACCGGTAGCCAGTTTATAACAGTAGCTTGGAGACTAAGTTAGCTGCTACCCACAATGCAAGATGTTTTTGAGCAATTTCATAATAACAATTTACTCAAAAGTTCATTTTTTATTTATATTGGATTTAGAGACTGCTTTTGGTGATATATAATTTACCTGATTGTTTTTTTGGTTTGTTTTATGAATACAAATCTGAAAAAATCTGCTGAGAACTTGTGTCCTCCCTGTTTACTCTGGTGCCCCTAAATAAAATCCATTGTAAACAATTAGATGTACTATAAATAAACTAGTTGCCTTCTGTGCTTCTAACATGTCAAAACACAAAAAAGTTCAGTGTTTTTCTTTAGATTTTAAACGTATTCTAAGTATTTAACCTTAAAAGTCTCTTTCAGTGAACATGTTTCTACTGGGGTTTACAGACCTGGACATTTTTAGCTGGTTCTGTAACTCTGATCTGAAAAGAAGTCTGGATTCATGTCAATAGCAGTCAAAAGTTTAAACAATTAATCAAAATGTATTTATGTAGCGCCTTGACCGAATTGCTTTAATTCAAATTAATCAAATTCAATTTAGTTTATTCATATAGCACCAAGAAAAATATGTAATTTAATTCCAATTGTATACATTCAAACTGATCCTAGTTGTCGAACATTGCATCTTCATTGATTTATCATTTAAATTAGTTTTTATAACTTTTCAGCAGATTCCGTTGAGCCACTGACTTGCAGCATTCAGTCTTGCTGGATCATCGCACCAAAACGATAGCTAGCATTGTCGTTGACTTTACAGCAATCCCTCATACTGAGCATGCATGTAGCAACAGTGGAGAGAAAAACACTCCCCTGTAACAGGTAGAAACCTCCAGCAGAATCTGGGTCAGTATGAGACAGAATACACAAATAGAAGCAGAGGAAACTAAAAAGTTAATAGCAGGAGATGGAGAACATTAAAAAAACATTACAAATTAAAGAAAATTTAACAAATGCTTAATGTTAAACATTAAAAACCTTTTACAATAAACATAGACCCTTTTTTTAAATCTTGGGTTAGACTCACAAAAAAGCCACATCCCCTCATTGTTTACGTCTAGATTGAGACGCTTTTCCGCGGATATTAAAGTTCTGCTGGGCCGGTGGGTTTGCAAGAGTTAGAAATGTAGATTGAATGACATTCAGTGCTTTAAAAACAAACAGCAACGGTTTACACTGTAGATTGTATCTGAATTTTGTACAAGTTGTAAATGGGATATGGACAATACATAAAATTAATCACACCTGGAGCTAACGGAGGTCAGTGCGGCTGAGAAACGCTTTTTTTTGTAGACAAGGCTGAAAACTTGTTTTCATAACAGCAGAATCCTGTTTGTCAGGGTTTAAGGAACGGTCAACTTTAATTCGTAGACCTTTCTCCCTCCTGGTTGAAGTGCGTGGGATGTTACATGATTTACTGCGTTGTGGAGTTGAGTTCCCACTTGTGAGGTTAACGTAGCAAAGCTGCTAGCTCTGACTTACTGCTGAGCGCTTCAGTTCAAACTCTAATTTTTAGAAATCTCCACTAGATTTCTCTTTTGAAAATGTTTTTGCTGTTTTAAAATTTATTTCGTCTCCAAGGAGCTCAGGCACATACAATGACGTTATGCTCACCTACTCTCCTATTGCGAATACGAGTATCTGGATATGCCTTACTAATGTTGATGAACACATTTACAGAAGAATCAAAAGACATATTTTTTTATTAGTATATTTGATTTATTTATTTTTTTCAAAATAATATCCATTAGTTATACTAAAATTTCCCCATTCTCTTGATAAAAAGATTTAGAATAAACCAAAATACAGATTATGAGTGATATTCTGTTTTTTATTTCTTCACGTTTTAACAGAGATTCGTTTTTTAAGAAAAGAAACTGCTAGAAGGATTATCACCAACCAACTATGTACTTGTTTAACGATTTCAGGATGTTTTCAGAGTCAATGTTCATGTTTAAAATCCAGCTCGAGTGAAAATGAAAATGGTAACAAAACAAAGAATCGACTTACTGGCAGCCTGAAAGCCATTTTTTTGGATAAGTCGTTCCTCGCTCGCATGTTTGACGTCTTCTTCAGGACCAGGATGTGCCAAACGGCGCTTCAGGCCCCGAGCCTGTTTACCCGTGGCTCAGTCGGATTTTTGTGGCGTTGCTATGACCGTGATGACAATAGAGAAGCAGAAAGGCAGCAGAGATCCTGTTGGTGTGCTCGGGACAGAAACAGGAGGAGGCTTGAAGCTATTCAGCGCTCTTGTCAGCCGAGGACATTGACTGAGGAGGTTTAGAGGCAACGGGTTGAGAGGGCACCAAACAGAGATGAGGCGGGGGCTGGTTTAAAGGCAGAACATGGAAAGGAAAGTCAGGTGGTGGGATTTTTAGAGGATGTTTAATAGAAAACAAAATGGCAGAGACTACGGTTTCTTAGAGGGAACTGGAATCTTCATCAACGGAGTTTTATGGTTTCGAACAACAGAGAGAAAAAAGATTAAGAGAGCGTAAGATGAGAAGATGGAGATGGAGGTTTGGCTGACATCATGATGAGCCTCCGGGGAATTCATAGGCTCAATAAATTCAGCGTTTCTACTGTTTCCCAGCACCTAGAAGGCCGATCCAAACTGGACTGGGTCGGCCACGGGTCAGGCCCGTCTGCAGATCTGCTGATGTTGGCGCCGCCGCTCCAGGCCTTTATCTTAAGAATAAGAACCTCTGGTTGTAAAAGTTGCAGTCATTATTGTTTGTTAGCGTGCGAAAACCAGATGTTTAAAGACGATGAATAAAAAAGAGGCTTTCACTTTTTTTATGACTGTCTGCAAACCCAGATGTTTCTATGAACCAACGTTGCTAAACCTAATAATTAGGACCGAAGTTTTAGTTAATTTGTTGTGTTATTAAAGATCTTGGGGGTTGGGGGACAACTGGGAAATGTTCCAAAGTTGGGACGTAATTTTGGTGTGGGGGGGCACAGGGGACCAGCACTTGATTGGCTCTCTGTTGTTTGGATCCCTTGTGTGATTGGCTGTCTCCAGTGTCACTCCTTAGAAGCTAACGTTACAATCAACTGACGCGCTGCTGAATTTGGTCTGTGATTGGAAGGTCATAGTGCTGGAGTTGTAAGCGCTATCGTAATTATAAGTATATGCTGGCTGGGTGTATTTTTTCATCTTCTTGGTAGTTGTTGGATTTTTGAGAAATCTTAAATGGTCCAGGAGTTACGGTTTTAAGGAGCACGCAGTTTGGTCATTGGATGGAATCTGCTACTGTAACTAAAGATATATTAATTAGATCTAAGCCTTCCTGAAACGTGAGCAGTATTGACAGCTGTCTAGTTTCCAGTACTACTTTAAAAGTTGTGGTGTGTGATGACAGATGCATAGTAGGTGGAGACGATGTTATGACAGCTTTTACATCATATCTGGCCTTAATGTCAGTAAATTCGAGTAAAACGCAGACTTTGCTCAACCTGTGGGAATGCGCCACAAGTAACACAGAGCTGGGGGGTAATTGATGCGAATAGGCACTACGGGATTAAGAAAAACATGATGTTTTCTACATGCTTAATAACCATTCAAACCAAAAAAGAAACCATTCAACTTAAAAGTAACAATTGAAACGTAGAAGAACTATGAGAAAACATGATGAACTGATATACAAGAGTATCCCCCCCCCCCCCCCCCCC
>JAVLVB010000559.1:402374-437841 GCA_032876305.1 Orestias chungarensis | reverse complement strand
TATCCAGAGGTGGCTGATCATGTGGTATTTGTTTGCTCATGTTACCGTGATAGTGACGTGGTGGATTTTTTATTTTTATTTTTTTCTGTTTTTATAGTGTTTGAAAATATATAAAATATCTCCATATTTAATATGGATATCTAACATCAGCGGTAACATCTGATATGCATATTGGCTAATTTTTGCCGACTGTCTTAGAGCAACAAAGTAAAAATGATTTGGAGTAGATTTTTCAAAACACTGATCCAAGCCCTATAAAAACACCTTCAAACCAACTCAGTTACACCAATTCTCTCAGAGGGAATGGATCAAAACTCTAGCAAATGTTTGTGAAAACTGATTTTTCAATAATCCCAACTGACCTGAAACAGCAGATTTTTATTTTCAATTAAATGTAAAAAAGAAAAAAACAGATCTAATCTATATTTACAGTGATAGCAGTTTGTAATTAATTGATAATTTTCAGTCTGTTCAACTTTGATTTAAACGGTTTTTAATGTCGAATGAAGTAAAAATTATTTCATACATTTCGTCTAAGATTTAATCACAACTTATTTGCTAATTTAAGCGCTATCTGTGGTATATTTTATCATTGTAGTCCTAATTTTTTTAATAAATATGTGCCAGTTAGTTTATCCCTAACTGCTGGGCTACTTTTATGTTTAAAAACAAGCAGAACAGACCCATAATAATATACATTTAGTTTAGGCCCAGTCAGATGGCGTTATCAGAGCTGGAGGCAGAACGGTTCTGTTGTTCGCTGCTTAGTCGCCTCTCGGCCATCACGGCTCTGTTTCGGTTTGACGGCTGCTCGCGTGTCAGCTTCAGACCGTTATTGCGCGTTGGAGCGCCTCCACCTTCCAACACAATCAGCGATACACGATACCAAGCGCTGCCATTGTGTCAGTCGACGGCGAGCTTTGGGGTTTCCTCGCTGAACTAACATGACTGGTGAAATATTGATGGAGCCCAGCGTGGGACCTGACTAATTGCTGTTCAATATTTAATTCATCCACATTCATTTCACACAGCCTCTGTCTTTTTTGTTTTAATCATCCCTGCGTTTAATTCTGCTGCTCAGGTCGTTTTTGTAATGACTAGCCCTGCGTCTCTGGACTCGGGTTTGAGTGTGTGGTTGTTGATCGGCGCCGTATGAATTGAGGAAGTTTAGGGTTGTATGAGGGCTGGCGTCAGCTTCCTGTGTGACTGACTGAGCGAAGGAGGAAGCCGTTTGACGGAAGGGGTGCACTTCCTTTTAAAGATCACCGCTCTTCCGTGTCTCGTCGGTGTCAAACAGAGTAAAGGGACCCGCGTTGGATCCTTAGGACGAAACAAACTCCCAGAACCTGTTTCCAGACATAGACTGGACCCATCCTTGTCCACTCAGACGGCTTCTGGGCTACTCAACAAAAACCTGCATTCTTCTCTGTGGTAAGATCTCAGAAACATGTTTGTTCACTCATATCTACTTCTTAATCAAATATTTTATTTATACTAAATCTATAGATATGTTGTCTTTACTTCCTGGAAGTCAAACCGCCACATTTTGACGTGATTTACCAGTAATCTTGATGATACTGTCCTTTGGACTGTGGTTTTTTTGTGCCTTTGCTGCGTCTGTAGCTTCTCAGATGAATGTATGAGCAGCTGAAAGGATCTAGAGCAGTAGGTGGGCCATGTGTGGCGCACCTGTCTCTCTGCGTCCGGAGGTTTCATTGCTGGCAAACCTCACACAGACCCAGTCTGAGTCCCAGCGTCCAACAGTGGGAAGTTGATGCTGGAAAGAAGAGATACAGCTGCTGTTCTCCGTCACGTTTTGGTTTTCTAAACAGACTCTGTCCTGTTTGGTCACTCTAGAACCTGGTTGGCAGGAAAGAAGATATGATCTTGGTTGTTTTTGTACCGTCTAAAGCTTTTGCCCCCTCCTCATTTTCCTGGGGCCACCCCCTCCTCCTCCGCCTCTTCCTCTTCCTCCCCAGGCTGTCCTCTGTGTGCCTCCGAGTTTGTCATGAGGAGTCATGAGACCCAGCCGGGTGAACGAGCATTGACTCTGTGTTTACTCCTTTGTTCCTCAGCTCCTGTCATGCTATCTGAGCATGGATGGTTCACAGGACGGGGTTCAGATCGGAGAGAACAAGTTCATCAGCAAGTAAGCCTCAGTTTTTAGCGCTTTCTCACGTAACTTAATGGGTCTGCGAGGAAATAAAAAAACATCCGGTTGTTGATTGTTGGTGTTTTTCTACAATTTTGATTTAAGATATTTTTCAATTTCAGGGGTTTAGAATTTTTGGAAGTTGACACCAAATACTTTACAAATAGGAAATATAGGCACAAATACACCCATTTACGTGAATTTAACATTTTACCACACAAGTGTGTTTTTTTTCTCTAAACTCCACATAGTTGGTAATCTAAATCATTTTATTTATAAATCAATCCTATAATGGAACATATAGTGAAATGAAAAAGGGCTTTTGTGTTTTTCAAACACCATTAATCTAAATTTTTTATTGTGAGAATTAATCAAAATTCCTGTCATGATAACAGAAGTATCGCATCAGCATTAAATGATAGGATAATGCCGACCATAAACCCATCCTAGTGTCATTTAACTAATTCACACATTTCCGGTTAAAGCCCCGCTTGTGTTTTGAAAACGCCATCCATTTATGTTTGTGATGGTACAAAAGACAAGGCCTTTTTGACAGCCTGCTGTTGACCTTGAATGTCGAGGAGTTGTTGTTGTTTTTTTTACCTCATTTGCCATCATTTGGCAAGCTGATCAATCAGGTCCTTGTCCAGCCTGGTGGCTAAAACAGATAAACCTCTATGTGATCCCACACAGCAATGAAAGAAGGATTAAACCGTATCTAAATAATTACATTTCAAATTAACAATGCTGCTTAAGTTTCTTTTTTTTTTAAAGCTCATGGAAATTAATTATACATTAATAACTAAAGTATTCTCTGCCAATTAATCTGTTTTGTTTTGTTATGCTATTGCAATAAAAGATTCATTTATGTTTATATTTTAACACGTCTTTAGCAAAGGCTCCAATAAATGCAACCATTACTGATCAAGTTTAATTGCTAGAAACCTATATTTACCTCTATTGTTGTTGTTATCGTGGTTTTCCTCTCTACCTTGACATCAAAATGTTCGAGCTGTGGTGCTGTCTGAAGCTTTATTTATAAAGTTCGACTCAGGAGGCCAGCCAGGGACAAATACAGGGCCCAACATCAAACTTAGCTAAAAAAACAAACAAAACAAAAAAACGTTCAGATCGTCTCGTAATGCATATTTTAATCTTAATGAAAAGAATCTCATAAACCTTTGATTAAATTCTGTCTGCACAGCAAATCTGTTTAAGCTCATCTGCTCGGCTCAAGCTGAAATTGATTGTGGTTTCTGAACATTTCCCTGTCGGTGATTCAGGTTTTTTTCTCTCTTCAGGGCGACAGTCCTCTCACATCTTAAAATGTACAACCTTTACTATGAAGGTCAGAATCTCCAGCTACGACACAGAGAGGTGAGAGGCTGCAGCCAGAATATTCACAGTGACCCCGCTCTTTCTTGCTCTTAAACTTTTTTCCCTTTAGAGCCGTCTTCCCTGCAGGCGTGATGTCTCTTAGTGTTCACACGCCTGTGTGTCTCCAAACAGGAGGAAGAGGAGCTGATCATCGAAGGCCTGCTAAACATCTTTTGGGGCCTCCGGCGACCGATCCGACTTCAGATGCAGGACGACCACGAGCGGATTCGACCGCCGCCGTCCTCCACGTCCTGGCACTCCGGCTGCAACCTGGACAGTCAAGGGCAAGTGAAACCAGACAGATCCGGTTACACTGCAGTGACCGGAAACGCTTATAGATTATTGATTAACTTAAATAGATGACAGGGGTGATGAAGAAGGTTCTGGAAACAGTATTGACTTTACAAAAACAAACACTGTAACTTTGAGTTTTGAAGTGAATGACTGAAGTAAACAATACGTTAATTGGACAGGGCTCAAAACAATCTTTACTTTTACTTCTTCTAAATCAGGTGTTCCCAATATGTCAGTCGATCGCGAGACGATTGCGGGTCGATCACACAGCTTTACAGGAAGTAGATGAGCACCTCAATCCATTTTCTTTTGATTCACATACCGGGCAGCAAACTGATGCCTTTTTAAGCATGCAAACAAACGCTAACTCAACATTAGATTTACGTTAGCTGCCTTAGCAAACTACGGTGTCGCATAGCAAGTCTCTGACTCTCTGATAGCATAGGCGGAGCTAGAGGCCGGTTAGCACTAAATCCCCCCACTGATATCTACATATACTGTATAAATATACGCACATCCCACAGTGGGTTAATACAGTTATGCAAGATAAACTCATATGTGTTACAGACTAAATTTAAATTCAATTTAAATATAGTTCATTCTGAACTGACAAAATCTACAAATAAAATGTATTTAAATAATACTAAATAAATAGCCTTTTTTTGGGTGGGGGGTCTGCTATTTGTTGGGTCACATAACTGTGATAGTGATGCAGCACAGGATTATGGCACATTAAACTGAAGCAGGGAAGCAATTAATAATATATATGATTAAAATAATGATCAGTAAAAATTGTTTATCAGTCTTACTAGTATTATTAATATAAATCTTGTTTTGATATCAGTGCAGTTCAATTTTCAGTTTCTTTAAGTTCTCTCTCATTTTTTTCCCTCCTTGTTCTCCAGTTCTCCCAACAACACCGACGGTCAACCGAGCATGGAACAAACTCCGCCCACTGTTGAAGTGACGCCACCCGACAGTCAACACGAAGACCGCCAGGAGTCGGATGAAGGTCTGCGACCTGGCGTCTTATTTTACATCTGGGGTTCGTTAATCCCATCCCTGTGAGGGAAACGTCGCCAAACAGGGTTCATGTCATCGCTAACAGGGACAAACATGTTTTTGCTTAGTTCGGATAATTGTAACGAGATCTAATCAACAAATTAACTAAATATTTCCTTTCTTAAATGCCAAAATGTTAATGATTGAAAAATACACCAATCTTGTCAGTTTATCTGTAAGATCAGCAACTTTGTAAAAGTAAGTCTTAGTATTTATTAGTAATTATTAAGTAGTAATTTAGTAATAATTATTAAGTCTTAGTAATTATAGTCGAAGTCCATCTGAAAATCACGTCAATGCAAATCCAGATCACAATAAATGTGATATAATTAGGTCTTTATTGTTTTTATTCAGAGGACAGCGAGAGCGCCGCTCAGCTTCTCAGGACAAAAAGTGATGCAGGGGTTTTAAGACGCGGCCAGCGTCGGTCTCCGAGCGACCAGAGGAAAATCCGACGGCATCGATTTTCCATCAACGGGCACTTTTACAACCATAAGGTGATTTTTTTCTCTTCTTGTATTGTTTTTTGGTGGAATCTGAAATGATTTGGAACAAAAGGGTAAATAATTCAACAAAATGTTATAATGTTGTGTTGTGTTCAGACGGCAGTGTTTACGCCCTCCTACGGTTCGGTCACCAACGTCAGGATCAACAGCTGCATGACCACGCCGCAGGTGCTCCGCGTTCTCCTCAACAAGTTCAAGATTGAGAACAGCCCGGATGATTTTGCGCTCTATCTTGTCCATGCCAGCGGAGGTAAGTGTTTTGTTCGGAGGTTTCTACTTCTTCTGCTGAGAAAATAAAGAGTGAGGACTCAAAAAGGGCTGATATCCAGCATGATATTCTGCATCATCCGCCTTTCATTTACTTTTCCAGTTAATTTCACATAAACATATTCTCTATAGTTTATCCAAACATAAAATTTATAAAACTCAGTCAAGCCTGTGTCTTCAACTTAGTCTGGTTTTAAATGGCTGCACTAAAGTCTTGCAGCAGCCTCTCTCACTCCAGGAGCATTTTGTGTTTATTTATTTACTATTTAAACATACTTCGCAGATAAAGACGGTTTGTTTTGATTGGCTAGCTGCCGGGGAGGCAGTCAGCTGACCCAGAACAGGCAGCGGACCCTTTAGAAAGGCACCGCTTAGAGATGACCTGCAGGAAACAACTTCACACTGTTTCTCCTCTGGGAAACAGGACGGATTGTTTACAGTCGCAAGCAAGTCAGTCAGCAAGCGACCCAGCAGGAAAGAGACTGCTGTGTTTTTCCGTTTCCATGGCACCATGTGACAACGAGGTAGGTTTACTGTTTGAAGCGCAGATCCTGGACCTGGAGCTGACTTGCCCCCATCGTTCCAGAATAGTATGTTTGTTTTTATGATCCAGCCGTCTAGATGTCGTATCTGACCAGGAGAAGTTTGGTTTCCTCCCCTCAGCTGAGATGAGTGATCTTATGCTGCAGTATCTCAGCAGCTTTTACCTCTTTCACTCTGAAAGCTGAAGCTCTACATGCCTTTGAACCAGTTTGCTGTTCTCTGGTATCTGAAATCAACTTCAGGGCAGCACAATGTTAGAAAATCTTGGATGCCGATAATATCGGTAAATATCACAATCAGGTGCCATAAATGTTTTCTTTTTTCTGTTTCTAATCGTTCTCACTCTGTGACCTTTTTGGCTGTGATTTGTGTCCAGTGTGAGCTTCTGCATTTTTTGTACAAGAATGAAAAAATACATCAGCAAATATATTTTAAGAGATGAAATATGAATGTTGTAAGTACTGACGTTACAATGATAAGTTTGTGATATCTTGTACCTAATTTGGAGCCCAGTGAGTATATGCGGTTTATGTTGACGGATTTTTGCTAACTGACATGTCTGGGATGTCCTGGTGTTTAGAGCGTGCCAAGGTGAAGCGGACCGATTTTCCTCTGGTGCTGAGAGTCATGCAGGGTCCGTGTGAGCAGGTCTGCAAAGTTTTCCTCATGGAAGAAGACTTGGGCGAGGAAGTTACGTATGATGTGAGTCCGATCAACAACTTTGTGACGTGATACTTCCAGCATCCCGGCTACATTCACACGCTTTACTTTTGCTACGGTCACACAGTAAACACGTAAACGCAAACCTAAGCAGATTTTTCCGTGGCTGTCTGAACATCTCCATTCTGATCCTTTCACCCAAAGAAAAATCCAAATTGTGCGGCTTCCATACGAGCTGCTAATTCAGATATATATATATATATGCTAGTTTTTTTAATTTATTTATTTTACGTTACTGATGTGAGACGTGTTGCAAAGTTTTGCACCAGAAGAAACCCGACGAGGTCAATCTGGACGTAAACAATGGCTGAAGGAAGCAGTGCCCAGTTTAGCTCTTTTTTATCATCTTGTTATGATCCTAACTTTCGCCAGCATCCATTGTTACTTGATCAAACATCGCGCTGTTATGTGATGTCTACGTTCTTCTGCGTATGTCCGGGTCGCTTTGGGCTCCTTTACACAGAAGTCTGGTGGCGACCACATGCAGTCGGTGGTATTATTATTTTTAATAATTCTTCATTAGTTCAATTAAAATCTAATTTACAAGACAGAAAACCACTTCGGTGTTAGTGAGAATCCAAATAATCAGAGGGGGAAAAATTAAGCATCAAGACCTGCTGTGTGAACTTTTAATACTTGAAGGCTTACCTGTAAATGTTTCCATCTTTCCACCAGGTGGCGCAATACATCAAGTTTGAGATGCCCGTCCTTAAGAGCTTCATCACCAAGTTGAAGGAGGAAGAGGACAGAGAGGTGCAGAAACTCAGGAGAAGGTACTGGTAATACTACAGATATTCTGAATATCTGCAGAAACTGAAGTAATGAACCCTCCTGCTTCCCTCAAGGCGACCTTTCACCTCCTCCTTTCTCCATGCTTTTAGGTACAATTATCTGCGGTGTATAATTGAAAAGCAGCTTCGCGGTCTCCCAGAGGGACCCAAGTGTATTTAAGCCGATCACGGTTGGACTGTGGAGAACTGCTTTCACGGATCGTAGATCCTCCAGGTCTGACGACCTTCTTCTTCCTCTCTGTTTAAAACCGACGCTGCACACAGGATCACATTTCTGTTTTCACCTTCTTGATTAGATCAAATGCTTCCTGAGGCTAAAGTAAGTGGCCACGTCCTTCCAGATTTTATCGTAATCCATTTCAAGCACAACTGTAAAGTGCCTACATCAACCTTCCTCGAGCAGAAAATGCTCGACCACGCGTTCGCAGATCCAAACGCGCTAAAGCCAATCCAGGCTGGTACATTCCTCCCTGACCGGGACCTAAATTGACATTTATGGCCCTTGTTTCGTTGCAGTTGATTATCCCAGTGCTCAGATTACGCTGATGTCGTTCTGCTAATTATACAATAAAATGATTGTTTGAAGTTTTATTTTTTTTTTTTTTAAAGCAGACTGTAAAAAACATGCCTTCGATTTTTTTATCCTGTTAATGTCTCTACTTTTGTTAAAGTTTCGTTTGTATTTTGCAAAAATTATTCACACCCAGGTTTTTTTTCCCCCTCCCATTATTAAAGTTACATGTTAACTTGTAGCTATTTTACTGGGCTCATATGTGGTAGACCAACTTAAAGTTGTGCTTTATGGTACAGTGGAAGGAAAATGTTGGATAACTTTATCAAAGCTGTTGTTTGCATTCAGACCCTTGTAGAACAATCTTTTGGAGCATTTACACCTGAATTCCACCAGATGGCGTGAAACAGATTTGAAACAGAGGATCAAACTCAGACAGAACTGATGAGGGGGTTCTGGCCTCGGGTTAAGGCAAATTAATATGTGTTGACCAAAACAACCACGTTGTAGCTCTGGCTCCTCGTTTTCGGGCCGACCTCCTGCTGGGAAGAGAAATTGCTCACCAGTCTCCTGCAGCCTCGAACAGTTTTGCTCAATTTTCACCCACCGTTCAGCTTCTTCCGCAACTCGGATTTGAGCTAAATGATCAAACTGTAAGCAAACAGAAAAGAAGCACTTCTCATGGCTTCGTTCTTGACATGTCCCACCTGAGCCGTGGAGCTCTGCAGCTCCCCCAGAGTTTCTATGAGGACGTCAGCTGCTTCTCTGATTCTGTGCCAGTTACTGGGGTTGATTTACAGTCGTGCCAAAAAAAAAATATTTATCCTTGGTATGTTGTTATATAGTCAAACCTTTGTTTTATTCAATACTTTAACTAGGCCTTTTTCTGTCGTTTTTCTGTGGCTTTTGTTCACCAACACATTTCGGGAAGCCTTCACAGAACAGCTGGATTTATTTTGTTGTCTCTATTTAGTAATTAGACTTTAAAAGACATTAGGTTGCACTGGATTATCTGCTTTGATATCACTGCTTTGTGTTGGTCTGTCACACAAAATCCCTTCAAAATATGTTGAAATTTTAATCTGTTTTAATCTGAAATTTTAATTTAAACAAATTAAACTGTGGGAAAGTTTGGTTAGTATGAATGTTTTTGCGAAGCCCAGTAATAGTGTAAACTGGGGGAAATGACATAGAGCTGATTCACTCTTTGTTCTTTTCAGGATTTTAACAAACATATTTGTGTTAATTGGTGAATTATTTCGATTTTGCTCCTTTCGACTGATGGAGGCAGATTTTTATTTTTGAATGTTTATTGAACGACCCGCTTGCCTTGTTGCTCTATATCAAACAGACAAGTAACGTTTAGTTTGATGTGTTATACTAAATATCTGGCATAAAAAAAATAAATGGAAAAAGCACAACCGAACCACTAAAGCCAATTGAAGCTGTGAATCATTTTTGATGATCTTTACAGTGGAATGTTTTAAACGTATGACTGAGGATTTGATCACGGCAGATTGTCTCCGGATTAGCAGCACTTTGCGCACGTTTGTCGTCGCTCTCTGGAGCGCTTGTCTGTGACTCTGAAGGCAAGCACGTTTAGATCGTTAGCGACTTTTAAAAAAAAAACTGCCTGCTTCGTATCAAGTTAACTTTCGAGGATTTTTAATGTGAAGAACTCGCGCCACATCTTCAAAAATGTTTTCTTACAGTGATTATATTATTTAATAAAAAGCCGTCTTTGGAATGTATCTGCTCGTCATTTTTTTTTGTTGGTAGCATTGTTGCCTCCCAGCAAGAAGGTCGTAGGTTTGAATCCCGACCTGGGGTCATTATGCATGAAGTCTGAAAACACGACTGTTTGATCATCTGTGTTTGATTTGTCTTTAAGTGTAGTTTATTGTCGAGTGCTTGTTCGTATTGCCATGTGATCTGGTGTGACCTTTGCCCTTCGCCCAATGACTGCCAGAGACTTGCTCCAGCAACCCTGAGAGGATTTATACCAGGTTCAATAGCCTTATAAATATATGACTATATAAAAAAAATCTGTACTTTCTTTATTAAATAATTAAAACTATTTTCAGATATTTGACAAAATGAATAATCTCACTTTTACATAGGAAAACAAACGGCTTAGTTAGAAGGATTTTGAATTAAAGAATTTATGCAGATATTGCATTTACAGTAAATGCTGCTGGCAAACATTATTTTTTTAAATCTTTAAAATGTTAACATTTTTTGTTTTGTTTCATAAGAGCCACGGTGACTCCTGGTTCCGATAATAAAGGGACTAACATTTACTTTCAGGTTGATCATGATAATCTGAACCTTGACTTTTTTAGGTTGCGGTTTTTTTTAAACTCTAGTCACACTTGATTGCTTCAGATCCTCAGGTGAATTTACAATTTTTGATAAAAGTAAGCAAGGTAGATACAAAATGCAGCTTTCAAATTAAACATTTAATTAAGAAAAACTCTCCAAACCAGCGTAATTCTTTGTGGATTAATCTCCAAGCGGAATACTTTTTAGAGCCACTATTATGTTTATGAGGTATAGGAAGGAAAGTTTCCAGCTTTTCTATGCACTAGTGTTTAAATTCAGTTGTGGTAGGGTTTCCAACATAAATAGACAGCAGCCTGCATTTAAGTACTGACTTTGACTTGGCCAATCTTAGACAACCCTTTAGAGCTTGAACAGTGCAGCATAAAGAATAGAGGAAAACTCCAGAGTCTGTGAGCCTGATTGAGATCTTAAACGGGATGACTATTCAATAAGCTATTTTATGTTAAATATTTTTATTTAAATATCATTATTTTCATTTTTTACTTTGACAATGGGTATTTTTTACATTTACTGCAAAAAAGCACGTTTTATGGATCATTATTTATTTGTAAAACCAATAAAAAGGCTAAAACATCCAAAGTGAACCTTTTACAGTCACTGTAATTCATTATTGAGGAAATCTCTGTAGATCCAAAACTAGGTTGAGTTGATTCACTCTTTTGGTTTTCAAAACTTTTGATATATTCAGCCAAGTTTAATAAATCGTATTTGATGGCGCCAGCTCTGCTTTTGAATAAAGGTTCAAGAAAATCATAGAAATCAAAGAGGTCAAATAGATTTTTACAGCAGAGCATGTTCTCACATCATCATTTATCAGAATAGACAAACAACAAGTCAGAGTGGAAGCTTCAGGACGGCCTGGGACTCGTTCTAGTTTCTTCTCTTAAGAGGTTTATTAATTTAGACCAAATTAGAAACATAAACACCGCCTCGCAGGTATTTAAGCGCGTCGTCTTTGGTCCGGCAGCTTACAGCTCGCTCTGCCAGTCAGCATTAGTGACCGTGGTCCACCTGACAGCTTGGAGGATAACAGACCCTCCGTGATTCATAGTTTCCCAAAGACGGTCAGGGCAGAGCGTTGCGAACATCCTTACAGAAACAAAAAGGCATTGTTTGAGCTTTCACCCCAACCAGCAGGTAAGCCTAGATATTCCTCTGTTTGGCTAACCTGGTGTTCACATATATTCTATGTTAAAACAATTTTTTTAGCTGGCTAAAATGTATCTGTTTTTTTGTTTGTTCTTTTGCATAATATACCATTAATAAATAGAGTATATTCCTTTAAAGCAACAAACAAATTAAATGTATCTTCTTCATCTATAGAGCTGCGACAGCTTTAACCTGAGTCTGGATTATTTTCAAGATAACTGACCTGGATTATTTATAGCTCAAACACATCATAACACAGATGAGAGTAAGTTGATGGCAGAGCAGAAGCTGGCAAACCTTTCACCACTTAAAATATTCATTCGATGTATTAATTCAGTAAAAACATGATAAAGTGGAGTTTAACGTCAAAAGCAGCCAGGACAAGTAAAAAAAGACAAACATTTTAATTTCTTTTACCTCAAGTACCTCTTTTATATTTACTTTAGTCACTGTTTTTTTGGAGGGGGGATGTCTTTTAGGACTGAATCAAGACTGCTTGGGATAAAAACAAACAACCACAGATTATGATCAAGTGAAACCTCTTGTTTTTCACAATCTCTGTGGTTCCAACATTATACTGTTAATGGAAGTATTTCACTCTGCTGTAACATACATGTACGTGACCTGCTGTAAGTATATGTGTTACAAGATTTAGATTTAGGAGTATTTTAAATATCTGTTATCATATAATAACAGATCTTGTTATAGTAATAAAATAAACAATTTTTAGTTTCCGATTTAAGTTTTTAAAATGCCTAAATTTTGCCCATAACCTAATATTTTTCAATCTATGGCTATTTTTTTATTTTACTGATTTCTGGCTACTCTTCCCATCTGTGCCCTAAATTAATATTTGTTTGTTATTTATTCAATTTAACAAGTTATAAAACATTATATTCTACCATATTGCCTTTCTATACAGCCTACTTTAAGTTATAAATTGTATATTTGTGTTTTGTCTCCATTCATTTGTCTGTTTTTTCCCACACAAATATTTCCGTTTAGTATTTAATCTAGTCTGTTAATCTCGTTTTAAAATGGTCAACCTCATAATTTACGTAAAAGCTCTTCTCTATGTCGCTCAAACATAAATGAGCTAAAAACTTAAGCTTTAGTATCTGCCCGGTGACGTCTCATACGTGTTTTACGGGTCCAACAGGCCTCGTCCTCGGATCCAAAGCCAGACATAATCTGCCAGATCCTAATAAAAGGACATAAAGATTATGAAAGCGATCTGATCTCATGTCAGCTCAATTGTCATCCTGTCCTGTGCTGCTTATGTAAGAAGTGTTTGTCAAAGACGGATTAAGAGCTGCTTTCTTTAGTTCTCCTAATGTAACTCCAGTGCAAAGATAGACATGCTAAAGCTGCAGGTTGTGGAAAAACACCCAACAGCACACGATTATATGCATTATGTCGTATATTAATGTGAATATATATGGAAGTGTTTGTTTCAAAGCTATGTTTAAGGTTATTCTTAGTGTCCACATTGACTTTCAACATCATAAAAACTGGCTGATTTTACTTATTTTATGGCTTGATTAAAAAAATTCATCAGTGTTTTAACATAATTTGATACCATCTTTGATTACAGATCATAAACAGTCCAAATGAATAGAAATAAGAAGCTCAGTTGATCCTAAAGTACTCAAAACTCAGTTGTAATGTTAAACATAGCTTGTAGTTTGATTTTTTGTGATTATAAAAGGTTAAAGGTTAAACACTTTCCACCCACAGACATAATGAAGTCGCAGCAGATCCCCATCGCTGCGGCCCTCTGCCTGCTGCTTCTCGGCTCCCTGCTGCCTTGCTCCGAGGCCCGGCGTGGAGGTGGTGGCTTCGGTCGAGGCTTCGGAGGAGGCGGAGGTGGAGGCTACAGCCGCGGGTGGGGCGGCCAGTCCTACAGACCCGCACCTGTCCAGTTACAGAGAAGTGGTCCGAGCGCGGGGAAGGTGGCCGGAGCAGCGGCGGCAGGAGCAATAGGTGGGGCGATGGTGGGGTCTGCCCTGAGCCGCCCAGGGTATGGATACGGCTATGGAGGATACGGAGGGTATGGAGGGTACGGACCAGGTTATGGTTCCCCTCAGTTTGGAGGCGGGTACCGTCCGAGACCCGGCTATGAGCCTGAGGGCTCCGGGGACATGGAGTACTACACGGCAGCGTCCAGCTGGCCCATCTATAACAGCATCGTCGTCGTCATCGGCTTCATAGCGTCAATGCTGATGGGAAACTGGGCAGCTGTCGTGTAGAGATGAATGTTCAGAAGAAGAAAACATTCTTAAAAAACCCAACTCTGTCTTGAGAATAAAGAGCAGCCATTTCCAGTCCTTTACGTTTCTGATGCAGATCTAAAGTTCTCAGCTTTCTTGTCCAGAATGGGAGGGAAATCCCATAAAGCATCTCAAGTGACTTTAGAAACTCCTGGCACTAAATCCCACTCCACGCTGTCTCTCCTTGAATTTGCTCAGGTTAACCTCAGTCAATCATAACAGGGGAGGATGTAAAAGCAGCTACACTTTAAAAGCTTTGGTTAATTTACGTCTTAAATTGTTAAAGTTTTGGTTATGATTTATAATTGATTCATCTGCATAAAATAGGGCTTGTATAAAAAGAGTTTTCTCAGGTACATATAAATATTTTAGACATTTTTTTTGCTTAATATTATGGTACTTTTGAAAGGTACTGGAAGTAAAAGATATCTGTGTATATATATTGATATATAAATATCTCTGAATATATATATTGTTTTGTTTGTGTTACAATAAAACGTGGAAAAAAAGTGTCTTTTTTTTTTCAGTCACTGGAAAACTAGACGAAATAGAGGAAGGCAGAAGTCTGCAGCTATTAGTGGTTCGATTCCTGACCTTTTGACTTTTGCCTGATTACTGTAAATAAAGCCCACCAGTGACACAAAGAAACTCCTAACCCTTCTCGCCATAGTACAGTAGGGTCAAGTAATCAAAAAGATTTTTTTTCTTCATCAATTGTAATTTTTTCTTTTGTCCGAGGGATGTGTGGCATTGTTTTAAGTAATCTCTTAACTTTAATTCTTATTATTCCTATTTTATTACCAGAAACCGTCACTTATCATCCAGTTAATTCATCTTAAATCCCGGATTTGATTCATCTTTCCATCTTTCATTTTCTGTGCATTTGCAAATAGGAAATTAAACAGAAAAATTTTCGCCATTCATGTAATAAATCAAGTAATTGTTAGGTTTTAAAAATTACAGGTTTATTATACAAGATAAGTCGCAGTAAAACAGGGTTCAGCAGAAAATCAAATAAAAAACAAAAACACTTGGAATGATTGAAGCCTTATCGCCATCTAGTGGCCAAAGTAAAGTTCTGCAGAAAGTCTGTATCACGTCTTTGAAACCAAAATGTCCAAGTTTTAAACTTGATTAAAGCAGTTTTAGTGACATCATTTTCAATCTTAGGATTCAAATAAAGAAATGCACCAAAATCTACACGTTTACAACCAAAATGTAAATGTGCAAAATAACATTTAGACACAGTCTACATTTCTGCCAGCTGGATGATAATTAAATCAGTCATGATGGAAATCAACACATCTTGTTCTTAATACACACAAGCAACTTTCGTATGTCTTAAATATTCACCGATTTCTGTTTCACCACCAAATTCGTTTAAAAACTGTTATGTGGAACTGATATGGAGGAGTTTCTCCTGTCACTGAATAAACCAAGATAACCATCTTTAGTCTCAACTATAAAAAAAATTTAAAATCAAAATAAATCAAACTGTAAGAACAAAAAAAGTCAAATAAACCTGAAATAACAGGTTTCTGTTGCCATCTTTGTTACTACTAGATCTAAACTTGTGATACACAGAAATATACAACTAAGATTTCTGTTAGCTCTAGGAAAGCTTTATATAAAAAGCCCTGAAAATTAAAAAAACTCACAATATTAAAAGGATTGCTGAGTTTGCCCTGAGTCAGTTCTGTAAGATAAACTTAAAAAAAACAACAAATAATAATTTCTTTGTTACACACAGAGAAAGGCAACATGGGTAAATGTGTGGCACAGCACATTTTGAAACAATCAAAAATAAATGAGGTCTTGTGTAGAAAACAACCTTTTAGAGGAAGGCTTACATCTGGAACGTTTAAAGATCCTTATATATGTCGACGGAGCCATTTAACAGAAATAAATAACAATACAGCAAATATTGTTTCTGAAGCTTCTTCCTTCTTCCGTGGCTGAACCAAAGGAGAACCAGGACTCTAAAAGATCAGAATACTATAAAAGGTTTGATCAAACATCTTGTTCTCTATTTCTCTAATATTTCGAAATGCAGTGGGAAGACTCAGCTATTCTTCTATCAGGAGAGGCAATATTGTAAAAAAAAAAAAAAAAACTGTTGCGCAAATATTCTTAAAATAAAGGTTCAATTTTATAAACGTCTCCTTGTAAGATTAGCCCTGCCCACGTTTGATATCTCACCTTCGCGGGGAGTGGATGATGCCGAAATAAAAGATTGATTCAGTTCAGTTTTACTGACTTTCACATGTTTTACTCAAAATGTGAAGGAAGAAACATAAAATAAAGAACTACTACTGAGTGACGCGATCTTCTTGCACATGACGTGGGACACCTTACAAATGTAATAAACATCAATGATTAAAAACCTAAATGGTAAAAAAAAAAACTTGTTGCTAACCTTGGGTAAAGAAAGACCTAAAACATGGAAAAATACAATGTAGTGCTCATAAACACCACTTATAATGTAAGACAAAGGTCGGTATAGTCTGAGTATGACATCATGATTACAGTTTCTAAATCAAATAATCTGTTAATAGTGAATCACTTGCTTTTAAAAAACCTCAGGCTGAAAGCAAAGACGATTAACATGCTTTTTACTCACATTGAGTTAGAGAGCTGGAGTCAGGGGGGGATCACTCCCATCAACAATCTCAGCGGCTGCTTGGTTGATTTTACTCAACTTTGCTTGACCACCATTTCATTGGTTGAGACTAACAATTTTTCCCTTTGACTTTGGATGTGGTGAAGCTGGTAGGACTTTTGCTCTTACCGATTTACAAACATGACAACATAGGGCTGGGCTGGATGGCCAAGTTATCGTATTAAACATATAACTAGCTTTAAATGTCTATTTTACTGTAACAGGGATTTATTAATGTTGTTTATTCCCTATCCAGACACAAGCGATCACATATCTACCGGTAAAGCTGTGTACGAAAAATCTATATCATGAAAAAAAATCAGAAACCGGTTTTCGATTTGAACCGTTTTACTACACAGGCCTACGACAACAACAATCAATCAAATCACAATGACTTTATTTATCCCAAAGGGACATTAAATGTTACTGGAGTATCTCATTTAACTGAGGAGTTGTTGTCGATGGTGATGGCTGTGGGCAGGAAAGATCTTCTGTAGCGGTCTGTTTTGCAACTAAGCTGAAGAATAAAATATATATTTTGTGTATTTATCTTTTCTATTTTATTGTACTTTAATATTTTCTTCTTATTTTATCTCTATAGTCTATTAACATTTGTTCTTGTATAAAACTGGACCGTGAGGTTCCAATTTTGTTCCAACTCATGTACACATTTGATGCGAATTACAATAACATTGTCTTTAATCCTAGACGAATTACAAAGTATTAGAAACTTCATGTTGATTTATTTATCTTTTACTTGCATATAAATGAAATTATTTTTTAAAAACCAGAGCGTTTTTGTTACCAGAGATGGTTTGAACCTGTAAGCAGTTAATACCTGTCTAGTCGTTTAAAAAAAAAAAAGAAATACAATTAATTTGGTGGAAATACAAAAAAAACTAGAGGACAACAGGAGTAGACGTTTCTTAAGGCTTTAGGGGATACATGCATTTCTTACAATCGATGTCAGACATTAAGGTTGGAGTCATTGGAGTTCTCGTTGGCTATGGGAAGCATAAAGAAATGCAGCACTGCCCCTCTGCCACTTGTTTCTGAAAGCAGACTTTTACAGCTCATAGTCTTTCATAGACAGGAAAAAACTGATTGTGGCCTGTCAGTCTTAATATATTTAGCAGGAGAAACAATTGCTGTTCTTTGTATTTAAAAACTTTGTATTTAAATATGATCACAATGATTTGTTTGGTATATTAAGAGTATCATACCATGGGACTCTCATAATGGGATGGATGGGGGGGGTTCGGGGGGGGTGTCACATTTTCAATCCTCCTACCCTAAAAAAGGTATCAGTGCAGGAGCATTATCATGTTGCTATTAATTACAATCAGCGTCATACCAAAGGCTACAGATAAAATCCCATTCAGGCTCAGGTTCAGCCCTTGAGCTCCTCCAGTATGTCTAATTAAGTATTTTTCAGAGTAACTCAAGTAAAGATCCAAACATTTTCTAACCTTCAGTTGCTCCATCAGTGCTGGATAACCGATCTCCTCAATGCTAACTGTATCGTCATCTCCATCGTTGTTGACACCCGGCGAAGCTGTAATATTAGGAGAGCCTTCTGCTCGGCTGCTGTTGGTGTTTCTGCCTGTTTTACTGGTTAAAATGGATGAAGCTCCGTCTTTGGGTTTGGCGGCTGCATTATTCTTCGGCTCTTCGTTCTCTGCAGACAGGTCGTTCCTCTTCATGCACAGGTCCATGTAGTTGTCGTAACTCTGTGGGGGCGGACTGTGGCGATAGTCCCTGCTGTAGTCGTTGCTGTCAGTTGAACGCGTACCATATCTCTTGTACATGTAGTGATTGTAGTGGCGCTCTTCTTGGGGATTGCGGAAGTGAAAATAAGGCCGGGGGAATCTTCCTAGTCCGTAGGCCAAGGCCATTCCCATTACAGCCCCTCCACTTGCCGCAATCATTGCTCTGCGGCCAAAGCCCCTTGAATCCTTATTAGGAAATAAACCCATTCCCTGAACTGACTGGGAAAACGGGGAGCCGCCCCGTGAGCCATATCCTCCATAGCCAAAGCTACCACCATAGTGAGGGCTCAGAATTTTGTTATTTGGGTTGGCATTAATGTATCCACCCGGGTAGCTTCTATCACCTCCTCCATTCGGTGACCCAATCCCTGGATTCTGGTGGTAGTAATAGCCATGTTTATTTTGTTTTGACTGTGTAGGATTGCCATTCTGAGAAGTCGAGCCCTGGTTTCCATAATTCCCACCTCTGCTGGATGTCGACCACCTTTTTCCACCCCCTCCCCTGCCTCCTCCTCTTGCCAGTAGCAAAGGGAAGAGACTGAAGAGAAGTGCCAGGCATAGTAGATACTTGAAATGCATCTTCACACTGTAGAAAAGAAAATACAAAGCTAATATATGAAAATATTCTCTGGATAGCAGTTCAAAAAGTATTTTAAAAGAAGAGTTTATGTAAAAGAGGCACAAACAAACGGATTAATAAAGAGGATTCAGGTTTTTGTTTTGTTTTTTTACTTTGTTTTTTGCAAACAAAACACTCACATGGACAACAGAACCAACAAAAACCCTTTACATTTCAAATAAGAAAAATTCTCTAGTAAGACGTCACTTACATCATGAATATGACTTTTTTTTAAATAAACAAACAAATGAACCAAACACAGGGCATTAAACAGAAAGGATTAAAATACGAATGAGAATAGAAATACGTGCATGTACACACAAAAAAAGAAAAAGAAAATGAATCACCAAAGAATAAACTAAATGACCCAGTCAAGACACGAAAAGCTACAGGTTTGCAGAGTGTTAGTCATCCAGTGATTGAATAGAGTTAACATAAGAAAGGGAAAACAAACAAGTTTTGCTAAAGAGATCAGAGCGTTTTCCAATGTTGTATTTATTGTTTTCTAGGTAAAGAAAAGCAATTAGGTCTTTCAACCAAGAATTAGATGGAGGAGGTTTAGAGTCGTTCCAATGGAGTAAAATGAGTCTACGGGCCAAAGGCGAAACAAAAGCAATAACATCTGTTTCCCTACCAGTGAAGCAGCCACGGTCAGCAGGGTCACCAAAAATACGGATGGCGGGGCTGGGGGTCAAAAGTCGATTAAGAACTTTAGATAGTGTGTCATAAAAAGAGGACCAAAATCGAGGCAACTTTGGGTAATAAAAAAGGATGTGGGTATGATTACCAATAGAAACCCAGCACCTGTTGCACATGTCACTTGTATTGAACATCTTTTTGGAGTTTAGCTTTGGAGATGTGTATTCTGTGAACAAACTTAAATTGTATTAATGTTAGGTTGGCATAAGGCGATGTAGTGTTGACCCTTCCTAGGGCCTCCTTCCACCATTCAGTTGTAAAGGTTTTTCCCAAATACGTCTGACTGCTAGGTGACATATGGAGGATGTAATTAATCTCATAACTGATGAGATCAATTTACAATCGGTGGGAAAAGACAAAATAGTTTAAGTAAAGGAATCCAATGGTAGAAAAGGGTTGGGGATGTGTTGCACAAAGTTGCGAAGTTGAAAGTATCTAAAAAAGTGGGATTGTGGTAAGTCAAACATAGTTTTAAGGCTGTTAAGGCTGGGTTTGTGGTGTAGTTTGAAGGATAGGAGTTAAGAGGAACAAAATCAAGGCTACTAATGAAACAGACTCATGACACATCTGACACCAACCAGTATTGGGAACGTCATACCATGCATAGATTTTTTGAATACTGACCATTAACATGCCAAAAAGTTGGTAAGTGCGAGGGCACCTTCTTTTTTGATCTTTTTGAAATAGAATAGTTTGCCCTGGGGCTCTTCCCTGCCAAAATAAAAGCTTATATATGTTAGTTTAGATCTTTGGCAAAAAGACGTTGGTAGGTAAACAAGTAAACACTGAAAAAGGAATAAAAATTTTGGGAGTATGTTCGTTTTTACTGCATTTATTCTCTCTATAGGAGATATCGGGAGGGCCTTCCAGCGCTTGAAGTCAGACTTCATTTGATTAACTAAATTTATAGATAGATGAAATGTTGTTGGAGATGTTCAAATGAAAAGGAAAAACTTGGGCTGGGATTGGTTTTGTGGCATCACTGAGAGGGAAACATTCACTCTTATTGATGTTCAGCTAATAGCCCAAAAAGGATCCAAATGTATGAAACATTTTCAAGATCCCACCAATACAGACATAAGGTTGCAAAATGCACAAAAATAAATCATCTGCATAAAGTGAGACCTTATGCTCAACTCTATCTGGAAATCCCAGTGAAAGATGACAAACCTTTAAGGGCAAGGGACAGTGGTTCAATAGAATGGGTGAAAGAGGGCACCCTTAACGGCAGCCTCGAGTTAATGGAAAGGGTTTGGACCGGGTAGAGCTGGTAATACCGCATGCTGTGGGTTTATTTTATAACAACTGAGTCCATGTAATGATTTTTTCACCAAATCCAAATCTGCTGAGAGCTAAGAATAAGCGCTCCCACTCTACCCCGTCAAAGGCCTTCTCTGAATCCATAGAAATTACCTTTTCTGTTGTAGTTGAGTTTGGCTTGGAGAGTATTATGTTAATTAATCTATGAATATTTGAAGACAGCTGTCTGCTTCTTATGAAGCCAGTTTGGTCATCAGTAATGATTTCGGGAAGACATGGATCTAAACGATTAGCAAGCATTTTTGCCAATAATTATACGTCAGAGTTGAGCAGAATGATTGATGTCCAATTGTTGCACTTGTTGCAGATTTTTATTTGTTTTGGGAAGTAAAGAGATTGAGGCTTGATTTAAAGAAGGGAGAAGTGCTCCATTCTCCAAATATTCATATCCAATGTCAAAGGGGCAGGCTGGTTGGAAAATTTCTTTAGGAATTCAACCGGAAAGCCATCCGGTTCTGGTGCTTTGCCATTCTGCATCGATTTGAGGCCAGCCAAAAGTTAACTTAGAGAGAGTGGGGCATCAAGGCAGCAATTAGTGTTATTGTCTATCTCAGGGAAGACTAAATTATCTAGAAATTTGTGGACGTGGGTTTTGTCAGATGGCGCTTCTGATCTGTAAAGAGAAGTATAAAACTGAGTAAATACTTCATTAATTTCATTTTCATCTGAGACCAAGGTAGACAGATTTTTACTAATCTCAAAAATGAAACGGGCTTTGGCTTGGTGTTTCAATTGAATAGCTAGAAGTTTACTGGTCCTGTCGCCGTGCTCATAGTATGTGCTCCTTATGCGCCTCAAGAGGGACTCTGTCCTATTTGTGGACAGTGTATCAAATTCTGTTTGAAGCTTGAGCATTTCATTTATAGGATGGCCATTCAGAGTCAAAGATTGCTATCTGTTGATGCGCTGGATTGCCTCAAGCAACACGTTCTGTCGCCGTTTTCTCTGCTTTTGAATTCTAGTATTATAAGCGATGATCTCACCTTGTAACACTGCTTTCAGAGTTTGCCACAAGAGGGAGGGGGAAGTGGACTCAGATTTGTTGGTCTGAATAAAAAAGGATAATTTCTCCAACATGAGTTCACAAAAGGCATCTGAGGAAAACAAGTCTGTTAAGTCGCCATTGAGAAGGTTTAAGGGACAGATAGACCTTGGGTATAGTTCCAGATCCCTCTGAATGAGGGCATGATCTAAAATTACTATAGCCGAGTATTCACATGATTTCACCTAGGGTACTGGTCTACAAAATAGTAATCAATACGTGAAGTGTGATGAACTGAAGAGTGAAAGGAAACATCTTTACATCGTAGATGGTAAAATTGCCAAGGATCTACACACCCTATCTGATAAATAGGAGAAATAAGGGTTTTAGCCATGTAGTGTGTTTACAATTACGCAGTTGGGTTTCTTGGAAAAATATTATTTCAGACTTTAGGCTGTATAGCTATGAAAATACCCTTGCCCTCTTTATAGGACCAACGAGCCCCCTTACATTCGAACTTGTAAACCTAACCAATTCTAGTCCCATCACATGGTCTGTGAAATTATCCTTTTTTATTCCGACCAACAAATCTGAGTCCACTTCCCCCTCCCTCTTGTGGCAAACTCTGAAAGCAGTGTTACAAGGTGAGATCATCGCTTATATGATGCTTTATTAGTTTGCATACAGATAATGGAGAGATTGATCTCCTCTAACTCTAAGGCTGAATCGAGTATGTGTGTGGTGGTGTTGTTTACAGAGGGAAAAACAAGACTATTGAAAAATGAGAACATCTCTGTGTTATCCGGGGGGGATTCAGATAGGTAAAGTGTGGAATAAAATTCTTTAAAAACATATTTTATAGATTTTGGATAAGAGCATAATGCACCTACAGAATCTTTAATTTGGGGGATTAATCGAGATGTAATATGTCTTTTAAGCTGGTGTGCTAAAAGTCTAGAGAGATTTTCACCATGATCATAAGAATTAGTACGTATTTGCAATAGTGCTTTCTCCGCCTCAGTAGTAGTAGTAAAATCAAATTCAGTTTGTAACTCAAGACAGCGTTTCAATAATGCGGGTGTTGGATTTGTCAAGTTAAGTTTGTCAACCTCAGTTAATTCAAGAATCAAGAATCAGTTCATTTACATAGCGCCAATTTACAACAGATGTCGTCTAAAGGCACTTTACAAGAAAATCAATTAAAATCAAAGATACATCATAAACAAATCAATTTTAAAAAGTTTCCAATCTAAGGGACCCCAGCAGATTGCATCGAGTCATTGACTTGCATCATTCACTCTTCTGGAATCAGCAGACCGAAACAATGGCTTGTGTTGTCATTGACTTTACAGCAATCTCTCATACTGAGCATGCATGTAGCAACAGTGGAGAGGAAAAAAACCCCTTTAACAGGAAGAAACCTCCAGCAGAACCAGGCTCAGTACAAGCAGCCGTCTGCCACAACCGAATGGGGGTTTGAAGAGACAGAAAGCAAAATTAAATGCATAGGATACTGAAAAAAAAGTTTATAGCAGCAGTTGTAGAGCGTCACTGGAAGGATCTTAGCCCATGTTCTCGTCCAAGAAGCTGTCTTAGCTAACAGAATGTCAGACCAAGTGTGGCTACTATGAAGAGAAAAACAAAAGGTTAACAAGGTTAAAATAACCGTAACTAAGAAGATTGGACAAAGGAAGAAAGTAGCAGAGAGAGAAGTGGTCAGATTGTCCTCCAGCAGTCTAAGCCTATAGCAGCATAACTATAGAAAAACTTAAATAACTTAACACTATAGAGTGAGACATGAAGAAGGTAGAGCAAAGGAGAACCGTCTGTCAAGACTGAGTTCATCCCTAACCGGATTAGGCTGTCTTCTCTACCTCTTCCTAACTATAAACTTTATCCAAAAGGAAGGTTTTAAGCCTAGATTTAAAAGTAGACAGGGTGTCTGCCTGACGGACTAAAGCTGGAAGCTGGTTCCACAGGAGAGGAGCCCGATAATTGAAAGATCTGCCTCCCATTCTGCTTTTAGAGATTCTAGGAACCACCAGTAAACCTGCAGTCTGAGAGCAAAGTGCTCTGTTAGGGACATAAGGAGTGATCGGATCACTGATATACGATTGAGCTTGATTAGTGAGGGCTTTATATGTCAAAAGAAGAATCTTGAAATCTATTCTAAGTTTGACAGGGAGCCAATGAAGGGAAGCTAAAATTGGAAAGATATGATCTCTCTTTTTAAGTTTCATCAGTTCTCTTGCTGCAGTGTTTTGGACCTACTGAAGGCTTTTAACTGCATTTTGTGGACTTCCTACTAATAAAGAGTTACGTTAATCCAGCATTGAAGTAACAAATGCATGGACTAGTTTTTCAGCATCTGTCCTAGAGAGAATATTTCTAATTTTTGCTATAATCCTAAGGTGAAAGAAGGAAATCTTACAGACCTGTTTTATATGGGACTTGAAAGACATTTCCTGAGCAAAAATACTTTACATTGTCACCAGACGCCAACCTGATGCTATCCAGTTTAAGAGGTTGACTAAGCAATTTCTTTTTTCTGGTCCAAAGATAACAACTTCTGTCTTTTCAGAGTTCAAGAGCAGAAAGTTTAAAGTCATCCACATTTTTATGTTATCTGGACATGCCTGTAATCTACCAAACTAACTAGATTCATTAGGATTTATAAATTAATTATTTCATCAAGTTTTGCAACTTAAGTTTGTGTGACCTGTTCCGGTATGCTGTGTATGATATAATTTGTTCACATAAGTATGCTTTGAGGGATTCCCAAAGAAGAGAAGATGTAACATATTCACTTTTATTAATAGCTATCAAGTCGTCGATTGAAAGTGAAATAAAATTAGTAAAAGCATCGTCAGATGGTAACAGCGAGTTTGAAAACAACAATGATTTGAGAATATTATATTTACAGACAAATATTTACAAAAACAGGCGCATGGTCGGAAATAACTATAGGGTGATAATCAGAGGAAACCACAGTACTGATGAGAGAAGTGTCAATAATAAAATAGTCAATGCGGGAGTACGTTTGGTGTGGATGAGAATAAAAAGAGAATACCTTGGCCTTCGGGTTATATACTTGACTGTTGTGTTCCGGGCTCCTTTGCTGTTTGTTCTTTGCCGTCGCCACTAATCCATTCAGCCACCAGATAGCGTCAGACTCACCTTTCCCGGAGTTGTGTGCTGTCGTCCCTTACACCTGAGTCCTATCGGTTCATCAGGCAGTGAGTACAAGAGAAGCTGACGGCCAGTACTTCGACGCCTGAGTGTTAGCCAGTAACGGTACCTCTGAGCCTCCTAGAGTTAGTCTCTGTTTTCCCTGTCGATCTGATCGCATAGTGATTGTTCCTATTATTTCCTGTTGTCAGGTTTTTCCTCCGTCAGTTTTCAAGCTCCGCCTGGATTCTCCGACTAGCCGTGAACGCATCACCTCAGTCTGCTTGAAAATTCCGCCTGGACTCTCAGCCTGGCCGTCGTGCCGCTCCTCTAACTCCAGCCCACCTGAACCTATCAGTCTTCCCTCCATCGCACTCCATCTTCAAGTACCTCGAACACCCTCAGCAAACCCCCCAAGGCTTCGCACCCCACTTTCACAAGTAAGATCGTTTCAATATCTGCCAGCATTCCCGTCTCCGACGCCATTGAACTCAACACCTCCTCGCTTTGTTTCTCATAGTAAAACGACCGCTCCGTGAGCCCCGCCTCTCACTGGACCAGACCCGTTACTTCACTCAGTTCGTTCGTTATTCTCTAATAAATTCACTTTCACTGATACTTCTTCTCCTGGGTTGTGTTCTGCATGTGGGTTTGTAAAATAATCTCATCATGACAGAACACTCAGGCCAACAAACAAGGCCAGCATACACAATCAGGAGAACATTATCCGAGCAACACACCCTGTTACAGTCTCACAACAAAGCCTTAAAACAACTAGGCACACACCAAGCTGATACCAACCGACGGCTAGACGAACTTGCTTCAAAGTTCCAGATCCAGTCCAGTTAGTCCAACCCACATTTTCGGGGATCCGTCCTCCAAATCATGAAAGATTTTCTGGTGACCTGAGCAAATGTAAGGGTTTTCTGTTACAATGTTCTATAGTTTTCAATCACTCTCTGCAAAGTTTTTCTCACGGCAGCGCTAAGATCGCTTATATCTTGTCCCTGTTGTCCGGGCGGGCTTTAGAGTGATCTGAGGCCCCTTTCCCTTCCCCCGCAACTTATGATGCTCGTTTGGTGAATTTTTGAGAGTTCCGACAAGTTTTAAGTCATGACTCAGATGAATCATTTAATTCACGCGAATTATGGAAACTCAAACAGGGCCGGCGTACTATAGCTGACTATGGTTGTGGATTTTAGGATAAGAACTGCAGCTACAGATTGGAATGCAGCCGCATTAAAGAACGCTTATTTTAACGCTCTGAACGAGTCTCTTAAAGATGAGCTCGCTACCTTAGACGAACCAGAGACGTTAGAGGAACTAATAAATCTAGCCATTCGCCTGGATAACCGAATCCGGTCTCGTACTAGGGATAGAAACCGGAGAGACCCACCGTCTAGGATCCTGGGAGGTGTTACATCTACTCCTGCGCTCTCTCCATCCCCTCCTACCCCTCAGGACCCTGAACCCATGCAGGTGGGTTGGACTCGCCTCTCCCCAGAGGAGCGACAAACGCGAATCTCAGCCCGTCTTTGTCTGTACTGGGGATCCCCTGGACACGTCCTCTCCCAATGCCCGGTCTGTTTAAACTTCCCGGTCTGCCAGTAAAGGCGAGGAGGCTGGCGGACCGGCTTCAAAGTAACTACTCCCCTCGCCTATCATTACCTGCCACGTTAGTGTTCAAGAACCAAACATTACCATTCTCCGCTCTAGTTGATTCAGGCTGTGAACAGAATCTCGTTGACAGCTGGCTAGTCCAACAAATATCTATCGAGACCGAACCACTGACTGTCCCTCTACGAGTCACGGCCATTGATGGAAGATCCCTTCTCCAAATAACTCTTCAGAGTAAACCACTACATTTAATCATTTCCGGAAACCACAGCGAACTCACCTCTTTTTTGGTTTTCCCCACGTCCAATTCACCAATCATTCTAGGCTTCAAATGGCTCCAGCAGCACAACCCCCGAATCAACTGGTCAGAAAGGCATGTCGAATCCTGGTCCTACTTCTGTCATGCATCTTGTCTCCGCTCAGCTGTGCCCTCAGGTCCATCACCGGTTGAACCGCAGGAAGCAGATCCGCCAGACCTGTCAAACATTCCCCTTGATTATCACGACCTTGCTCCAGTGTTCAGTAAGTCCATGCCACTCTCATTACCTCCTCATCATCTGTATGATTGTTCCATAGATCTTCTACCCGGTGCACCTTTACCCACTAGCCGTCTTTACAACATCTCCCGACCAGAGCTGGATACTATGGAAAAATACATCAAGGACTCTCTGGCTCCCGGCATAAACCGCCCATCCTCTTCTCCCCTGGGAGCGGGTTTCTTTTTCGTGGGTAAGAAGGATGGTTCACTAATACCCTGTATTGATTACCGTGGGCTAAATAACGTTACAGTTAAAAATAAGTAACCCATGCCTTTGTTATCTTCAGCCTTCGAACCAGTTCACGGTGCCACTATTTTTTCCAAGCTCGATTAAAGAAATGCATATCATCTACTCCGCATTCACAAAGGCAATGAATGGAAGACAGCATTAAATACCCCCATCGGCCACTATGAGCACCTAGTGATTCCTTGTAGGTTATCAAATGCTCCTGCCTTTTTTCAGGCCCTCGTCAACGATGTTTTGAGGGATTTCTTAAACATCTTCGTGTTTGTCTACCTCGATGATATTCTGATCTACTCCACGACTCTTGAGGAACACAAACATCATGTCCGTCTGGTCTACAGCGTTTCTTCGGATTTGCCAACTTTTACCGTAGGTTCATCCGTAATTATAGCCAAACCGTCCTGCCATTAACCGCCTTCACCTCTACCAAGATCTCCTTCAGTTGGACCCCAGAGGCTGAAGCCGCTTTCACTCGACTCAAGAACCTCTTAACCAACGCCCCTGTACTCATCCAACCTGACCCATCTAAACAGTTCATCATCCAAGTCGATGCGTCGGATACTAGAGTGGGAGCCGTGCTGTCCCAGATCTCCTCCCATGACAATAGAACTCACCCTTGTGCCTTTTTTTCTCGCAGATTATCACCTACCGAGCATAACTATGATGTGGGAGATCGTGAACTATTGGCCATTAAGTTGGCTCTGGAGGAGTGGCGGCACTGGCTGGAGGGAGCTGAACATCAGGTACTAGTCTGGACCGACCATAAAAACCTATCGCAACTACAATCAGCGAAGTGGCTTAACCCCCGTCAGTCACGTTGGTCATTGTTTTTCTCAAGATTTAACCTCTCCATTTCCTACTGTCCAGGGTTCCGTAACATAAAGCCAGATACCCTGTCCCGTCTACATTCATCTGACGACTCAGAGAGTCCCAGCCGCTATCCTTCCCCCAAGCTGCACAGTGGCCGCATTCACCTGGGAGATAGAGGATCTAATTTATATCTCAGGTTTGTAAATGTTTCTGTACCGCACTTCATGCGAAGGTTTCACTGACTTCTGGTTTTCATCCTCAGACTAGTGGACAAACCGAGAGACGAAACCAAGATCTTGAAACCACACTCCGCTGTTTTACCTCCTCAAACCCATCTGATTGGAGTCATTTCCTCCCTTGGGTCGAATATGCTCATAATAGCCACATTCCTGCCGCCACTGGCCTATCTCCATTCGAAGCTTCCTTGGGTTATCAACCTCCGCTACTCCCGTCCGAAGAGGCCAACATCTCTGTGACCTCGGTTCGCCACCACATCCGCCGTTGCCAGAACGTTTGGAGAACCACCATTCACAACCTCAACAGTACTGCCGAGCTAAAGAAAGCGTCAGGCTGATCGAAAGGCTGATCGAAAACGGATCCCAGCTCCCACCTAGACTCCTGGCCAGCAGGTTTGGTTGTCGTCCCGTGACATTCCCCTGAAATCCATATCCAAGAAGCTTTCTCCCCGGTTTATCGGTCCTTTCGAGATCGAAGCTATTATCAATCCCTCTGCTGTCCGTCTCCGCCTTCCAGCCTCCCTTCGCATTCATCCCACCTTCCATGTATCTCGGATTAAACCCAGCCTGACCAGTACAATGTGCCCTCCTCCAGAGCCCCCTCCTCCCACCCGTGATGTTGATGGCCATCCGGCCTACTCTGTCCGCCGGATCGTGGCTGGCAGTACCTAGTCGATTGGGAGGGCTACGGTCTGGAGGATCGCTCCTGGGTCCCTGGTTCCTTTATTTTAGATCCTTCCCTCATCTCGGATCACCGCTCCTCGCTCCCCTCCTGTTCGTCTAGGTCGCCAGGTGGCGACCGTTGTGGGGGGGGGGGGGGGGTACTGTTGTGTTCCGGGGTCCTTTGCTGTTTGTTCTTTGGTGTTGCCACTAATCCATTCAGCCACCAGATAGCGTCAGACTCACCTTTCCTGGAGTTGTGTGCTGTCGTCCCTTACACCTGAGTCCTATCGGTTCATCAGGCAGTGAGTACGAGAGGAGCTGAGCTGACGGCCCATCATGACATTGACTTGAAGTCAAGTACTGTTTGGGAGGTCTAGGAACAGGACACGGTGCGAGTGCCTGATTTGTCTAAGACTGGGTCTGAAACTGGTAATTAAAATAAACAAAAGCACCAAAAACATAAATAAATGGACTCTCAGTGTCTGTTAACAGACAATGCACTTGGATAAAAACTAAAAATTAAAATAAAATGGAAATAAAAACTACATTCAACCAAAAAAGTGATGTATGCCAATTGTGAACTACACTGTCTGTGAGCGCGCACCACTTTGCGCCGTCCTTTTTGTATGTTTCCCGTCGATTAATTGCTTCACTAATAGCGGACTGTCGGGAACTTGAATACGGAGACGGCCTACATTTTTTGCCCAGCTGAGAAAACTGAATTGGATTGTTGCTTTTTAAGTGCATGTACAAGTTGGTTGTATTGCCGTTCTTCGTTGCTACCGTTTTATCGCCTGTGCGGAGAGAAGCAAAGGGGCGCGACAAAAAGACACAGGGGAAACAGTATCTGACAGGGAAACGCAACTCGACGGAACACCGGCTTGCAAATGTCCAGCGGTTCGCCTCGAAAATGCTCAGAAATGCTACCACACTGGTGCAGTTAAGTTCAACTTTGTAACCAGTTCTATTTTGAGGTTTGTCCCAATATCAGCTAGTGTTTCTTAAGCATGCTAACTGAACTAAAACTCTGGAGAAGTACAAAATGGCGCACCGCCCTGATTTATTATTAACTCCTCCCTCAGGCTGGGAAAATGAGAAAGGGAGGGGCAAGTTGAGAGCACCGGAGTTAAGCCTTTTTGTCATTCAGTGTTGAAATAGGAAAAGGCTGGTAAAAACGATAAAGCCGATAAGTGGAAATGATCGAACTGATTTTAATTATCCTACGATTAATTGATTTATCGTTATATATATATATATATATATATATATGCTCCACCTAGTCCACTGTACCCTGCCATCTTTTAATTTGTGTTTGATGCGATTACTCCCCTTTGTGGCGACTTTTAACAATTTTTTACTCTTACACACAAGGCTGAATTTGTGTGTACACCAATGGGAAAGGTTCGTAGTCATATAAATTTGAGTTGTTTTCACAATATTATAGAGTTTTGGATTCAAGAACCTTATAGACAAATAAATGTGAATACATGAATATATATGAGTATATTATAAATATTGCACACACTGATATTGCAATGACAATATATGCTTGCCAAATTCAAGTTTGGCTGGAAACAGAGCAGTGGCAGGTGTTTATTTTAATACAAACTGTAGGCTTGAGGCAGCTGGAATGGTAGGAAATATAAAAATAATAATTGCAAAGTCGGATTTCTGTGACAAACAAGAGAACCTCACAATTTAACTATCACAATCAAATGATCAATATGTGGGGCTGCTTAAAACCAACTAATGGTTTGGTTTCTTGAGAAAATTGAGGGAAAGCCAAGCTTTTTCTTTTTTCGTATTCCATCCATGATGGCTTTTAAATCCATTAATAAGAACTGAAATAGAAAACCAGAAACATCAAGACAAAAAAAAAAAAAGTCCGGTCTTCTCATTGTAAACAACAGTAACTCTAAATTGTTTACACATTTATCAATGTAAAGTTGCTGGTGCAAAACTCTAGCAGTTCATAAGCAAAAGTATTAAGTGTCAACATTGTATGTTGCGAATATGCATCATATACCGTTCCCATTGATTTTAAAATATTTCTACAATTTTTAGTGTAACATTATATCTTTTTAAGATTTAATATTTTCCTGTTTAATTTTAACTCTCTATAGTACTCACCAAAAAAAAAAACTTTACACTTATTGGTACCCCAAATATAACTCAAGCCTTTTTAAATAGACATTTTACATATGTAAATTTATCAGTTTCTAGAAATGTTCAAATGTTCTAATGTCTTCCTGCTTCCTTAAACTATGAAGATAAAGAAGCAAAAAAATTCCGTTTCCATCAGCCTTTGGCTAATAGGCTGGAAATCGACCAACATTCTTCAAGCCATGATGAATGTTATCTATGTTTCCACTCAAATTTTCTTACGAATTGTGAGCAAACTTCAAAATGTTGCAAAAAATACAGAAGAAAAAAAAACGCACGTTTCCATCTAAGGGTTTAAACCGAATCAATCAGGCTTCACAAGGCATAATTTCAACAGATGTTGATGATACGAATGGGTGTAGTAAACAGGACGTAGCAAGAGATGTTTGCAACAACAGAATCTATTCAGCAGATCAACCGCAAAAAAAAACATCAAGCTAAAGTTAAAGACTCTTTTTCCATTAAAATGTTCTAGTGCTATGCTTTGATATGTGCATAAAAATTGTTGATGGAAACATGGGTAGTCATTAGGAGGGACAAGAACAAGAAATGCTACCTATGTCTGCAGGAATCTAAGAAACAAAACCCTTTCTGTCCTACCATCACAAATAAGGGTACCTTAAGTCCTACTCGTATGTTAATGCGAAGTGTTTAATTTGTTAAAAGAAAAATAAGATAATAAACAACAAGCACTCTAAGTGATATTGGTGAAAAACAAGTGGAAAAGGACATCATGGCCAAGTGATGTTGGGGAATCTGTGATCCTGGGAGCAAATGTGTCTTTCAAATCGTCTGGGAAGCATAACAGCAATTATGGCATTATGAGCAGTGTGGAAAAGAAAAATGTTCATTAAAATTTCATTGGACTCTTTTAGTTGTTCCTCCAGCAGGATAACTATTATGAACAAACACAACCAGAACTAAATCCTACCGAAAAACCTGAGCGATGGAGTGAAGACAACCAAATATTCTGGATGACGTACAGAGATTATATAGAGATAGGTAATAAAATATCTCCTTTTCTCTATTCTCCAACCTTCTCCAAGTGACGTCACAACACCAATAGTAACATTAACGAATTTACAACATCAGAAACAATGGTTACAGAAAAAAACTAGTGGTTACCTTTTTCTTTTAAGGAATCAAAGTTCGATATTTCTTTTATTCTGGTAAATAAATTCTAAATATATCATTGTTTTTACAAGTAAACCCTATAATGATGGCAAAATGACTGCTCTTACCTACCTGGTATTTATCTCATTTAATGAGTGGCTTAATTTTACTCCTTTGTTGGTCATTGAAAAATTGCAATACATAAAATCGGATATGGAGTTGAGACAACTGCCTGTAGCCCCTATTATTAGGTTTATAAATGACTTTTAAATTGTTAATGTTTGCTTTTCAGCGCTTTCCACTGTAATTTTGACAAACATGATCATCTTTATCTCCCTCACTTGATGTAAGTACTCTGTCTGTAGACACTCCCACATATATGTAGACACTCCCACATACATATATATATATATATATATATATGTATATATACATATATATGTATTTATGTCTTCCATTAATTAGATGCATCATTAAATCATGAAATACATCAATAAATAATTAAATACGTCATGAAATTCTGAAATATGCTACTTAAATGTCAAAATTCATATATTCTTATTTACAAATGTATTTAAATATTTCATGGTGTATTTAATCCTTTTTATTTATTTATTAATTTCATGACACCATGTATATATATATTTCTGTTTTCCTAACTATTTTATTCAAAACTAAGCTTGTTTGTGATATAACTTTCACAGTAACAGTATTTTCTGTATTAGGGACTTTGGAAGAAAAAAATTTAACTTCTTCTTTTAGGTTATATGTTTTATACCTTACATATGAAAAGAAAGTCATTTTCCAGTCTTTGTAAATACAAAACCAGCCAACATACTTGTATTTACCTTGTGCAATGTTTCAGTTTCAAGCATCATAAACCAAATAATCATGTTGTTTTGTTATTTTTAATATGGTTTCTAATGCGAAATGATTTATCATAACAAAAGTAAAGGTCTTCATCTGATCACAACAGGAAAAAACAAACAGCTTCAAACACAATAAGCCATATCGTATCATATAAAGCTTAACATTTCCACTCTTGTTCTAATAACTGGTCTAGTTTCAGTTAAGAAGGCGCCAATTGACCAAACAGTTGATTTACAAACGATAAAAGTCTAGTTTGTCAGTAGCTACACCTGAATGTTCGATAAGTCTCACGTTTTCACCTCAAAACATATTTATGCGTAGATTCAATCCGTGTATCGTTCGTTCTTTCTATATTCAACTGTCAATTAAAAACTGAGAAAAGAAGGAGTGATGTTTTATTTTTTAATCTCACACAAAAAAAGAAAATATGCCTGGTTTTTCATATTTCAATGTTAGAGTGTGATCACAAATATGAAGTCAAAAAACGGTCCAAAGGACTGAATTTCATTTTGATATTTCTTTAGTGTGGTTTATGTGCCCCGGAAATGGCTTCGCGCACCTTAAACTTAGGTACTCTGAGCTACAATCGTATTTTGTTTTTAAAACTAATTGTTTTCGGAGCCGGAACAATTGCATTGGACTCTATGAAGCACCTGATTCACTTTGCAGGGGCAGGGAACCGACTGCATATTGCAAAACACTGGAAAGAAAGTGAAAGATAAAATAAAAGAGCTTCACCAAGGACATTTGTTGTGTAATCATAACCATTTTATGAGCTCATGTTTTTGAGAATATGTTTTTGAGATTGGGGGATAATCCATTAGAATAATTTTGAGGATTTTAAAAAGCCCGAAGTAGTTCAAAAAATGTATAGCAGTAATTAATTTCCACACTGCAAGTCTTTGGATACTGTTTTAAACAGTTCAAGAGATTTTTTTTAAACATTGATACAATTATTTAAAAGCTCACTCTTTGAGGCTCTATTTGGCATTGGGCATTCTAGTATATTATGAAAAAATCATAATAATATTCGTGCTTCTTCATTCAAAAAAACTTAATCCGAAAAGCGTTACATTATATAAAGATATTTTGATAACACTACACATGTCATGGTTGAATCTCTTTATTTTATCTTTCACTTTTTTTCCGGTGATTTAATTTGCAGAAGGTCCCACGTCTGCAAAGTGAATCAGGCGCTTCAAACAGCCCAATGCAATTCTTCCAGCATCGAAGACAGACCGTTTCAGAAAAATAGGATTGTAGCTCAGAGCCCAACTGGCTGTGATTGCAGTGAGGTGTCGGATTCGTAGAAACAATGTTCCGTAGATAACTTATTGATATGGAAATGCCGAATCTGTTAATATCTTTCTAACTTTACCTAAATTTAAGGTGCACGAACACATTTTGGGGGCACGTAAACCAGACCAAAGAAATCCAGACCTGCCAACACTCCCGAATTTTGCGGGACTCTCCCCTTTTTTAGCCCTTTTCTCCCGCCCTGCTCCCGATTTGTAATCTATCCCACTTTCTCCCGATTTTAAAGTAATGGGTCAAAATATTTGCGTTTCATGTGTAATTGTACCTAATCTGGTAACCCGATCCAAATGACCCCCCCCCCCCCACGTCATACCCAAGCATTATTGTACTCCTATGCAATTCTACAAATACCCGGAGCTAAATAAAATGAGCGAGACAGCTTACAAACATAAGAAATATGCTTCAAAGTTTCAATCTGCGTGGTGTGACACTTTTAGTTTCTGATCGCGAGTAATGAGAGTCATTTACACTCATTTTGTAAAGTTTGTCGGACGGCCTTTAGCGTCGAACATGGAGGAAACAATGAGGTTAACAGGCGTGCTAACTGTACTAAACATAAACAGGTTGTGGAGACAGAGGGGAACGCCAGGAATCGGATCCTTCTTGTTGAGGGACGTGTCGGAGGCTGACAGATTGACAAAAGCAGAAGTGCAGATGAAAATGTTAGTCGCTAAAAACAACGTAGCCTTTGCCTT
>JAVLVB010000559.1:375715-402274 GCA_032876305.1 Orestias chungarensis | reverse complement strand
CTTTAGCGTCGAACATGGAGGAAACAATGAGGTTAACAGGCGTGCTAACTGTACTAAACATAAACAGGTTGTGGAGACAGAGGGGAACGCCAGGAATCGGATCCTTCTTGTTGAGGGACGTGTCGGAGGCTGACAGATTGACAAAAGCAGAAGTGCAGATGAAAATGTTAGTCGCTAAAAACAACGTAGCCTTTGCCTTTTGTGATGATTTTAGTAAAACGGTAGCAGATATGTTTCCAGACTCAGCTAGAAAATATGAATTTGGTAGAACCAAAACAACACAGCTTGTGAAAAGTAAGATCAGTGTTTTTTTTATTGTTTGTGTTTGATTTGTTATTTGTCGGTTTTCCCCCATCCTGCCAGTGATTTTAATAAAAGCTTTATCTCCAATCTGAATATTGGTATATTTTTGTACAGGAGCCATAAATGTTGAACTAGACAATGAAGTCTCCAGGATCTGCCAGACCAGCCATATTCACTCATGTGATGAATCTGACAACATAAAAACACACAAAGAGTTTATTATTTTAGCCAGAATGTATGATGAGACTCATGCAGGTGGAGACCAAGTTCCTGCAATATGGGCACTGCTGAACATCTGCTTGTAAATCAAATCTCCCTCTTTCACAGCCCCATGTTGGCAGGTATGAAATATTACAATAAACAGCTAAAAAACAACAACGGATAAGACATGAGAATTTGAAACTAAATAAAAAAGAAATTTAAGGAAAATGTAAAAAACTTTAAAATATTTTAAATACTTTAAAAGAAAAAACAAATCAACAGAAGGATGGGGAAACTATCTTGAGGTGGAGACCAAGTTCCTGCAATATGGGCACTGCTGAACATCTGCTTGTAAATCAAATCTCCCTCTTTTACAGCCCCATGTCGGCAGGTATGAAATATTAACATCTACTTCAGTCCTGTGGCCCCTTTTTTGACTTTGATCACAGTCTGACGTTGAAATATGAAAAACCAGGCCTATTTTCTCCTTTTGTGTTGGATTAAAAAACGAAAAACTAAATAAAACGTCACTTCTTCTGCTTCTCTTCTCAGTTTTCGATCGACAGTTGAAAATAGAAACGACGACACGCGGATTGAATCGACGCATGAATATGTTTTGAGGTGAAAACGTGAGACTTATCGGGTGCAGCCACTCGACACAAAGCCTTACCTTGAGGTTTCAGCGCCCTTTTCTCCGCGTTAGCCTCCCACTTGTCGCTCAGATTCCTCGTAATGATTTCGGGCGGAGAAAACCGTTTGTTTTTCCGCGCCGTCGTAAACGCCTCGCGCGCACCTGCGATGCGGGCTGGGTGGGACCTGATTGGTTGTCAGTCACCCAGAGCCCGGAGGAGTTAATGAGGCGAGCTGTGGATGTGGAAAATCACAAAGAACAGGGTGGATGGAAGCAAGCTTTATTTTGCATCGCGTTTTAGACACATTTTAGAAACACATTTATGAAATAGAGGCTGCACAGTGGCGAGCTTGGTGGCATCAAGAGGTCTCTGGGTTCAATTCCACCTTGGGCCTTGGCTGGATAGTTTGCATGCTCTCCCTGTGCATGCATGGATTCTCTCCGGGTACTCTGGGTTCCTCCCACAGTCCAAAAAGACATGACTGTTAGGCTTGTTTAGACTCTTAGAAATAACACATTAGTGCGGATCACACGTCACTACAAACAAATTTTGAACACGATACTAAGACAGATGGAAAGTGTTTCCGAACCTATATTCATGAATTAAAAAGAACTGAAATAAGATTTAAAAACATCTCAACTTTAGTATTTTTCTGTGGAAATGGCAAAGGTGATTAAAGATCCATTAAACACCCCAAACATGTAGACCATTGTAATAGGACATTTTTACGGGTTAGGGTTACGGGACGCTATGTTCGTCTGTGTTTACATTCGTGCAGGCGGCATGTGACGTCAATCACTCCAAAATCGCAATCTTTCATTCCAGTCACTGATGTTTGATATCAGTCACCTTCTCAATATGCACAGCAAATGGTTTACCACTACCTCCGTTACACAGACTCTAAAGCACTCTATTTTTATACATTGCAAAGACATTTTTTACTTTACACAGTCACTTAAGGACTTCATTTCTGTATTCCTACATTTTTATATTTTGACCCTTTATGTTGTAGATTTGTATATATTGTCTTATCTTGTGCTTCTTTTGTGATGTCTGTTTGCTTTGTATGTCTCCTGCTGGATGCCTTGAATTTCCCCCTGGGATCAATAAAGTATCTATCTATCTACTTATGTAATAACTTAAAGCAACAGTCCAGCTGGTTTGAAATGTATTTTCATTATATGTACACAACAAGTTGTCTGTCTTCCGTTTATGGTTTACTTTTGTTTCCCGTTATAAAGGAAAGTAGCATTAATAGTAGTAGTATAAAATAAGATAAACATTTGTTTTTTGCATTCAACCTTTGAATTTCACTCAAGTTTGCAATTATTATAGTTAGATTTATGAATTAGTGATTTATAAATTAGTAATACAGGAAACATAACCTTGACAAAGTGTGTGCAGCACCAGAGTGCAAAGTAATCCTGATGACATGTTGGCTGGTCAGATTTCTTGAATAAATAAAACAAGAGTCCAAGCTTTGAAGATTTCTTTCAGGATCTGTTACACTTAGTAGTGCAAGCTAACTGAGCACAGATGGACAAGGTGGGGATAAAGACAGTAAGAAAGCATGAGAAGAGACACCAGGTTAAACCAAGTAGTTAAACCTTTAGTTCTGTGGTCTTTACGTTATCAAGCATCGACAGGAAAGCTCACAGCTAAACTACAGTAGCTCGACAAACAACTAGTCATAATCATCGCAAAGCTCAAGCTGCACTTCTCGTCACGGCTGTGTGTTTAGATCAGGGTATGTTTGTAGTAAACGCCATATAGACCTCCACCTGTCAGGTGTGGCAGATTCAAAATTTACATTACCAGTCAGAGGAATAATGCTTTGTCAAACTTCATCTTTCTTTTTTTTACCTCACTTTGTTGTCAATGGAGGTCTTAGTGGTGCAGCATTAACATGTCACAGTCCATTAACGTCATAGTTGTGCTTATTAGTAACAAAGGAAGCCCTTGCCATCCCATCAGTAGACTTTGGGACCCACTGCCGGGTGAAGGCTCCTCCTTTTTCTTCAAGTGCTTCTGAGAGTAAACGATGTAAAGCTCAGTGCATCGTTTCACCTTCATCTGTTTGATGAGCGCAGGGTAGCCGATTTCCACAATACTGACGGTGTCATCATTTGCTTCATCGTTTTGGAGAATTTGCTTCTGAGTTGTGGCATAGACCACAGACTTATTGAAAGGCTTGTTGGTTGAATTAGAGGCAGGTGAAAGGTTTTCTGCCGCAGTGGTGTTACTTGTTGTGTTGCCTGTAGGAGTAGTAGTTGTGGTTGCTGGAATGGTTGTTGTTGTGGTTTTAGTCGTGGTGGTAGGTGGCTTGGTTCCCTGGTTCTGTCCTGGCAGCAGATCGGTTCTCTTCAAGCAGGAGGTCATGTACCTGTCGAAGGTTTCGGGTGGTTGATTGAACTGGTAGTCCCTGCTGTAGTCATCCCTGTCGGAGGATTTGACTCCGTATCTCCTGTACATGTAGTAGTTGTAGTAATACTCCTCCTGTGGGCTGTGGAAGGGGAAGTTGGGGCGAGGGAACCGTCCTAATCCATAGCCTAGGGCCATCCCAGCCACAGCTCCTCCAGCTGCCGCCATTACTGCGCTGCGCCCAAACCCTTTGGATTTATCAGACGGAGCAAATCCCATATTCTGAACTGTGTGAGAGAAAGGGGAACCACCCCCGCCTCCGTAACCCCCATATCCAAAGCTGCCTCCATAGTGAGGGCTCAGGATTTTGTTGTTTGGGTTGTGGTTGATGTAGCCACCTGGATAAGTCCCATAAGCTCCTCCAAATGTGTTGCCAGGTGCCTGATAACCCCCAGCGGAGTAACTTGGGTACCGAGGGTAGCTTGCAGGGTAAGGATAACCTCCATGATGGTTTGTATTTTGAGGATAGCCTCTGGCGGGATACTGAGGGTAACCACCTGGGTTGGGATACGCTCCTGGATGGCCTGGCTGCTGGGGATAACCTCCTGCTGGTTGCTTAGGGTAACTTTCTTTTGCTTTGTTTTTTTTCCCGGTGTATTTTAAAATTGAATCTTTAATCCTTGTGTTCAGATTTGTTGTTTTTTTTAAAGTGTTTTTAGAAGGATTTATTGAGGGGTTTTTTTTGTCAGCCATTGAGAGATGAATGTGAACCAAGAGAAGGGAAAGCCACAGGACAGCTGTGCAAGACAGCCTCATCTTTACTCTACAAACAGTAAAAACAAAATAAACCCAAAGTTAACCTTGAATATACACCTTTATGGAAAAATAAACATGTTGTTTAGGAAAGGAAACCACAGCATTCTGTCTTCAAATAAATCCTTTTCAATTAAGACTACAGAAAATATCTCTGTTCACAAACATCATTGTAAAAAAGTCATGTAGACTTTCTATGTTAACCTTTTTATGTGAACTATGTGAACTTTAGAAGGCAAGAAAAACAGGATTTCTGTCTCACTCACATTTTTCTTTCTCAACATTCTCACAAAGGATTACAACTTACCACTGTATTGATTGTATGCGGTTAAAATGCTTATTTCTGCTATTTTTTTCTGAAGAAGTAAACATCAGAAAACATGTTTCAAATTGTTCCAAAACCAAAAAGCTCTTCTGTTTATAAAGTTTATTCTAAATTGGGAATTAAATTCCCTGTTTGTTCAGTGAATTGTGTCAGATTTTAGGGAGTGAGGTAAGGCCTCTACAGGTAAATGTTAATTTAGTAGAAAGGGTTTAGACACAGCTGTGGCGGTTCTGTGAGATCTTACAAATTGATCTCTCAGACAAGCTTTTCTTGTAGAATAAGTCTGTATTATGTGGGCTGAATGAAAGGCTGTGCCTTTGAAAAGAGATTGATAAATAAATCAAAGAAATGTGAAGATTAAAGTGTCCACACGCTCCATCTGCAGTCCAGCTGTCACCCCCGTAGAGCCGTCAAGCCGAAAATAGCATCAGACCTACTACAGGCAGTAATATGCTAACTCTTTCTTTTTGTTGTTTTTAAAACCAAACGCATACCAGATAAATCTCTCACAACAACCGTAGTAAATATACAAATCCATAGAGTTATGTCCTATATCTGTTTTGTTTTTGTAGTAAAATAATGTAAGAATCGTCCGCTTTAGAGTGTCAGTCTTGTGGGATCCCAGCATGTTGAAGAGTTTGACCCTAATAATAGCCACCTCTGCCTTGTTTTTGTCTATTTCTATCTTAATTTATACAAAAATAAATTGTCAGAAATACTGACCTTGTGCTTTCAGGACGGTCCCAAACACCAAAGTTCCCCCGTCCTTCCTCTGGTCTCCTTGGGTTTCAGCCCCTCCTGCCTGTGTTGCTCTCCTAAACTTAGATACAAGCGCTCACCAGTGCATCATATCCAGTAACCAACCGCATAATCCATTAAAATAAAAAAATCTAGAATAATATTGACACTAAATGTTTTCATTTAATTTTTATTTGGTTGAAACGCTGATTAATTTTGTTCTTTTAAAGCAACACTAAAGAAATTTCTATTTTGGTAGATTTTGGCACCACTGTGGACAAAGCGGGAATGTTTTGCCTGAAAGAAGACTGCATTTCCCATGAGGACCAGCGTATACCGTTGTAAAATCCTGATCTCCCGGTCGAGTCCAGTTGGATTGAAGTACATTTCTGTTTCCAGTGGCTTCGTGAAGGATGAATAGCGATAATTAAAGTTGTGATAATAGCGGTAATGAAAATGTGGTGAAACAAATGATGTTGAAAATAAGAAACAGTGGACATAACATATGCCGCAAAGCAGTCAGCCCATTTTTTTTTTACCAGGGTTCCTGCCACCCTCCCCAAAGTTGCGGGTTAAAGCGATACGGACCCCCTCGGGCCATGACAGAGGTGTCATTAAATGAGCTGTAATTCAACTTATAATCACAAAAGTTATAGAAATATTTGATGAAGGTTAAAAAGTTACTTAGTGTTGCTTTAAGGATCCCAAATAAATATTACTGCAGCAATAACTATTCTTCATGGGGTCCGCATCAAAACATCACAATAACAATAACATTACAAGAAATATCAAATATAACACAAAATATTTTATTAAGATTTTCTTTTGAAACATTGCAACTCTTTATTTGTTGTCCTTATGATTCTGTGTGATTCATCAAGGTAATTATATTACATATGAAGACAGTTTTACAAATTACAGATTTATTTAATGCATTAGTTTGGGGTAAATGTGATTTAAAATTCATTAAGATAGATTGTTTAGTTCTTTACTCATGTCTGTCTTTTATGGGAGACTGTTTTTTCGGTCACAAACATTCTTACAACAAACTGAGTCAGTGTAGTCGCCGTTCTCTGCTCAACTGTTACCCATAATAGCTTTTTATACATCCTATCAACATCGTCCCTCATACAATAGTTCAAAGAAAGTCTATTCTGAGTAGGCTGCATTTTTTTGGTCTTGTTTTGGAAACACAGGACCATAAAATTTCACAATATTCCAATTGACCCAAAACTAAAGCATGAATAACTTATGGGCTGTGTATAACACTCTTCTCAGTTAGAATAATCTTCTAATAACCTAAATACCTTTACTTAGTATTTGCTTGCAAAATACTTTCAGATATTAAAGGATATATACCTTAATAATATGTGGAACCTGTAATGGTGTTCTTAGAAAGGATAAAATCATTGGAGGCATCTTTCCACTGTGTGTGAAACACCAACAAATGAATTGTCCATCTGTCTTTTTGTTTGTTTTTGTTTTATATGTAATGCTTTTTTTCTAAGGGATTTATGTTTTGGACTGTGCAAAACATTGCATGCTACTGCTCTGTAATGTGTGTCTTATTGAAGATAAGCCATACTGTGTCAGATCTTTTTAGCACCAGTTTTTTTTTTTTATGCTTAAATGTTTATTCTGAAACTAATAAACACACTTGTCAAAAAAAAAAACATTTAAGAAGTGAGAAATGTTGGCTAAGGGGCACTGAATACAAGCGCACTCCACACTTGTGTAAGATTTTTATTTTAAGAGAGTAAGAGCCACTTTGTCGGCCTGTCAGATATAATCTAAATGAAACAAGTTGAAGTTTGTTGTTCAATGTATGTAAATGTACTTGCAAGGAAATATTATATCCTAAACCTGAATACAGAATTGTTTTTAAAAAATTGTTATGTAACTAGGGGTTGCATATTTCTTTAAACATATTTTAAGCTAAATGGTATCTGGGATCCAGTGTTTTAAAGCTATAATTTTCCAAATTGCTCTGGCAATTATGATTCAAGGACATCATAAATCAATTACAATTTTCTTCCTCAAGAGTAAAAATCCCCCATCTCAGACAAACAACTTTCAAATCTGAGATGTAATTGGGTTCAAGACTCCTTTAATCATATTTTACTTGCTACTCTGGTGTCAGAGTGCTTGAGGATTGAAGCATGTAAATGAGAGACACTCCTCCAAAGGTCAATGTAAGCATTCCATGCTCGAGGTGGGGAATGGGAGGTTATGCTTTTAGAGTTTACTGCATTGTTTTTTTATACATTTGTCTTTTGGTTCAACTCCTCTCGCAGCAGACAACATAGCAGATGAAAGACGCCACCTGCTCTCCAGATCACAACTTTTTATCCGATCAGATTCTCATCGTAAGAACTCATGTTAGAGGGACTCCATCCAATCAGAAGAAACACATTGTTCTTCTCTAGAAGCACCAATAAAGGCAGAAAATCTTGTGATCACGAGATCCTTCTTCAGTAATCATGAGGAAGTTTAGCAATGCTGGAGACTGGCGGAGTATTTCAGAAACCCATTTAGTCTTAGCTGCAGGATAAAGTATTAAATTATAATAAAATATATTTAACACATTTAAAAAGTTTTTTTTTGTATGATTTCACCTAAATATCTGTACTTGTATTAGAGGATTCTGCCCTCTACTGGCCATGAAACAATCTACTTAAAGACGAAGGTCATAATTTCACTCCCATCACTTGTCATCTAGTGGCAACATAGAATTATGCATCTAAAACTATTGGAAAGTTAAGTGGAAGAAACGTCTGGGCTGGAAAATTCATTCAAAAAGTGTAACTGAAATTTCTATACTATAAAATCCATTATTTTTATTTGAGAAGCAGAATTATATATGCAAATGTTTCAATTTATCTAGTTTTTATGATTTTATTTTTTGCGGACATTCTAATCTATTGCGATGGAGCTTTTATTTTCCCTAAAGACTTGGAAACCTGTTAGTTTGAAGAGGATTTTTGGGCTCTACTTTGAAGGATCAGATTTTTCGAAGAACTTTAAAACAACATATACACAAGGACTGCAGATAACGGGTTGTATAATTTTTGTTCTGTTTCATCATCGCTCTGGGCGACTGAAGCAAGATTAACTAGACAGTAATCTCATTACTGAGCCATGAGAAGCCATCAGTGACTCCAGCAGGTACGGTTACAACACAGTAATGACGCAAACAGAGAAATAAATCCCAGGTGACCAAGGGGCCGATAAAAGCATTAAGAGAGCATGAAAAGAAACTCCAGGTGAAACAAAGTCTAGCTGTTGCTTCAATTTCTGTTGTCTTTACGTCATCAAGCATCGGCTGGAAAACCTCGCATCTTAACCACAGAAGACGGAAAAAAAACTAACTACAAATTGCTGCACTTCTCGTCACGGCTGTGTGTTCAGATCGGGTTGTGTTTGTAGTAAACGCCATATTAACCTACGCCTCTCAGATGTGACGGCTTTAAAATTTACAATACCGGTCAGAGGAAAATGCTGGGTTTTGTTTTTTTAAATGTCGCAGCAAAGCGCAAAGACACAGCAAAGCAGATACAATCTGTTCAGTTCTGTTTCGTTTTAAACAAACAAAATAAAATAAAAAATTTGAAAAAAGGGAACCGATAATAATGATCACACATCAGGTATTTAACCAGGTTGTCTCAAACAGCAGAGGTGCAACTCCGCATTTCATATCTGAGGTTTAAAGAAAGTAACTTTGGTACAATTTAATCCAAAAAATTACAGATCCTTTGAGATCTGTCCGTTTCTAGGATGTTCTAATGGGTAAACAGAAATTTGATTATGGATCGCACAATGAGGGGGGCATCAAGATGAAAATGAGAAAAAAAAAATACGAAAGGAGGGGAAATTCATCTGTACACAATAATTTTACCTCTTATTGACACAATACAAAAAAATCTGCGGGATTCAGGATTTTAGCTTCTTCCTCCACTTAACAGAACATCTATACAGATATTATCCAGTATATTATTTTTAAAGGACAGATCATCATTCTAGCGTTAACATATAAGATACATTAAAAAATATATATGCATCTGCACGTCTTTGTACAGATTGTCCTTTCAGTGGTTTACCAGTAAAGAGACAGTCGAAGATTTAAGGAGTGAACCTCCAAGTCTGAACCAGTCTTTATTTGCTGATTCAAGCTGCTGCAGACTTCATATAAACTATATCTTCAACAAGAGAAAGACGGAAAATCTGGATTTATGATGTGTTTGAATTCAGTTTAGTTGAGCTTTCGGATGACTAGAACAGAAAATCGAAAGTGTGTCCTCTTCTGAACCAAAAAGTTCTACAGAGCATCTCCGGGAAGTTTTAAAAGCCATCAGCAAATAAAAATCGAACTGATACGAGAGAAAGTGCCGGTCTTTGCATAGCAAACTGTACAAAGCTGCTGCTTCTGTGGTGAGAGGAAAATATACATAATATTTACAAATGTACACACAAGGGATCGGAAAAGAGACATCCGGGGGATAAAGGAAGGCCTGAACCTCACTTCCTCGACATCAGGTCCAAGAGAGAGTTACTGGGGATTTAAACGGGCAAACATGGAGGCCAGGCCGTAGCTCAAAAACCACAATATGAAACGGAAAGAGCCAAACTCCTCCTGGATCAGACACAGGTCCAGAACAAAACCATGAAGTCGTGCAGCCACACTTAGGATGCAGGTCTGTGCCAGCCGGTCCTGTCGCTTCATCCCAGACTGCCTCCCTTCATACACCGTTGGCGCTCATCTTGCTCTTCTGGGACACATCGGTTGCTGCTTTAGCCTGTGAACGCATCACAAGGCACAGTCTAAATAAAGTCCTTCCATTTCCTTCTTCCCCTGATTCAAAACATTGGATCAGACACAGGCTGGTTTTCAGGATCAATGTACAGCAGAAACAAAAATTGTAAAGCTTAAGTGAGATTCCAGAGAAAGTTCTCATTTAACTATTTAACTTAACCAACAACCATAAAAAGAGACTCCATAAAAAAAAAAACTTAAAAAAAAAACTGCAACACGGAATAAAATCAGATCCAGAATTAGTCTCCCAATAGTTAATAAAACATGATTTAATTTGAATATAGAATAAAGAATCCAGAACAAATGTTTCCAAATATATGAATGTGGAACCAGATGTAACTACTAAAACCGCATCAATTAAAAGCTTTACAGCCAAAACAGGTTGTATAAAATAATCTGATTACAGGATTCAAAAAGAGGAATACTTTTTTCGATTATTGAGCCGCAAAAATTAGATTTAACATTTTATATTACAGTTTAAAAAGCGGCTTACATAGATATTAGAAAAAAAGAACATTTTAGATCTAATCAACTCTTTACCACAGATTAAGTTACTCGAGTTGATTTATGAAAAGGGCCAATCAACAAAAACTTATCTCCAGACAAAAAAGCAAAATAACAAATTTAACTGAAGGAGAGAAGTAACAGCTAATTAAATTAACTCAATGACATCCATTCCTATAAAAAATATTTTAGGTCGGGTTAAGATAATTATCAAAAAATAAAAGGTTTTCCATCTTATAGGTTTTGAAAACAGAAATGGATAGTCTTTCTATGGGATGTTAATATTTTAGAAATATAATGTAAACATGTATATTTTAAAAAAGCACAGTTTTAAACCAGATAAGAAAAGTGGAGCAGAAAAATTATTTGCGCATTTACTGGAGTTTACTGTAGCAATTATGATTAAAATAGAAAAACAATTTCTGTCTCTACTGATAATCGGCTCTGTGGAGACTCACCTGTACGACCTCGGCGGGAGTTAAAGGTTTATCCAGCAGCACAGGCGCCTGATCCCGCAGTTCCTCCACCTGGAGTGCAGACAGAACAGCAGCAATGAGGCGACTGGATGAAATTATGATCAAACTATGATCAAATTATGACTCGCATACACCGAGCAATACGGCACTGGTCAGAGCAGTTTGTAATTTCTTAGCAACACAAAACTAGTGAAATCATTTTTCGTCACTCCTTAAAATGGAAAAAAAAAAATTTTTGTAGGGGTTTGTAGATTTAATCTAGTTTACAAACCATTCAGGATATTTTAGGAAACAGAGTTAAAGAGAAATAAGAGCCAATACTTGTAAATGACATTAACGTAAATATAAAGCTATATATAAAATTGGCTAAATAAGATTTCCCATTAGGTAGAATCTGTAATCCTTTTACAATCAAAATCCAATTAGGCTAATAATTAAATGTACATCCATTACTTGCTGGATTCAAGTAAAATGTAAAATATTTATCAAATTGTTGAGGATTATTTTAAGGAATCGCATAATAAACTCCTGTAAACACACTAAGATTCAGTCAAAAATGTTTTCATAATCATATTTAAAAGTCCTCAACAATACTGATAATGATGAGTAAGGACAAAAATAACCTCTTGGTGGCTTAAACTGTAGCTGCAATCCAATGTGTTTACCATCGTTGCTAAAGTCTTCTACTGCTGATGAAATTATCATTTTATTTTTCCATCACCCACTGACCGGTCGGTCTTTGATGACAACGGCCACGTCTGCCAGACGCTCTGGGTTGGTGGCGGCTGGGTTTGATGCAGAGCTTTCTGCATGAGGACCGGCAGACTTCTGCAGAGCATAAAGAGACGATGAGAAAGCAGAAAAAAATGCAAAAAAGGCGAATTTTTTTTAACGTTTCCGAAAATATCTGTCATTTCAACATTTGGACAGTGCAGAATTTAAAACCACATATGTGTGTGAAAAAATAACAAAACACAAAAAAAACAAAGAGGAAATGACATAAAGCTGATTAGGGTCACATTTCTTTATACAGGACAATATAATGCCAGAAGCCTCATCAACTCAACACACCAAACAGTTATTTGCAAAAATATGTATGACTGGAACAACCTCTAGTTTTTAGACTGAAGTGTGTTTACAGTGATGCGCTCTCTAACACTTTTATGATGCGTTCAGACTGAACATTATTTGGTCCAATGACTCACATGCATTTTAAAGTCGGACGCTTGATGCAGGTCAAGCAAATTGACACTTTACCGCTTCAGCTGCGTTTTTGTACAATGGCGGATGAAACTGAGGTAGCAGCTTAGGTTTATTTACTGATAAAAAAGCAAGAAACATTGTTGTCATGTGGCTCAACGTCTTGTCTGGACAGACTGGATAATTCAGTGGGTCCAGGATGGCGGACGATTTCAGAGCCGTTTTCGTCTCATCCTGATTGGAGCAAGCGGCAACATGACATTATCCTACGTTTTATCATTTCCAGGCTGTCGGTCTTCCGTCCCGTTGGAAAACGTGTCACTACGTTGCATAGCGGGGTCTCTCTAATTGGTTGAAACTCAGAGTCCAGCAGTGAAACTTCATATTTTCCAACTAAAAGCTTTACCGACAAAACTTCTCTGTGTCTACTAGACTTTGTATGTAAACTAGACGCCCTTGACGACAAGAAGTTTGTTCTGAAAGCAGCATTAGGAGACTGAACCGGTCTAACCTCTACTTTGGGAACTGGCGGGATAACAGGGGGTTTTGGTTTCAGTTCGGTCAGATACATGGCCCTGGAGAGCAGCAGCAGCGATGGAGGGACGTTCTCCTTCAGGTGGAGATCCACCCACTGTAAAAGAACAAAAAAAAGAAATTCATTAGAAACAAACAAACCACAAGTCATTAACCCAGTCCCGGTGATGCTCATCATTGTGTCCCCGAGTTTACACAAAATAATCCATAAGCAGTTAAATTACAGCCTCTTGTAAATCAGGTGGGATAGTGAAACAAGGAGTATACGTGTTACTTTGCAACTAACGACTATTTTAATAGTCGACTAGTCACCGACTATTGAAACGATTAGACGACTAATCGGATCATTATTCATTTTTCTTAAATTTAGCATGAAATTGCTTTAGTTATGAGGCAAATGATAATAAACACAAGAAAGATGGTTACTTCAATGAAATATGCATCTTTTATTCAACTTTGCTGCTGATTCATACAAAAAGTAAATAGAAATGTCCTTAACTAGTTAGGCCCAGTGCTCAGTCAGTATAGATGTAAATCCAAAAATAAATAAATCTCTGTCCATTTTTTAGGACAGACAAAGGGTATTTATAAAAAAATAATAACTTAAACTCAAGTAAACATTTTTTTCCTGTAAACCAAGCAGCAGCGAAACAGTAAAAAAACAAAGAGCATTCTGTGAGGTATGTTCGGTGGTCAACTGGAAAACAACTTTACAATTCTCAACAGTCTGAAATCTGACGGTTTTAACCTCTGACTTTGTAGATACAAATTCAAGTGGTAAGCACGGGCTCTCAAACTGGGCTATCATGTGTTGAAACCCGGCACTATCGACCACAGAGAGCTGCTTCATATCATAGATCAGCATCTGTAATAATGACTCGGTGAGGACAGTCGCCTGTTGCGGGGTGCACATCTGCTTCTTTTGTAGAAAGGAGTCCATGGTGGCTCTGTTTGTCGGACTGCATGTATTTAATTTAAAATACTTTTGTCAGGAACAGTCAGGCATAACGTTAAAAATCTCTTAAAGCGAAAAAACGCTTAGAAAACGTATATTGTACCGCAAAAACAAAACTTATTGGTGTGAATTTTGCTTGAATCTTACCGAAGCGAGTCAGACTGTTTCAAGTCTTTTTATTCGCCGTATCCAGACAAAAATGTTCCCAAACTTTATAAGTTTTTGTACGCGTTGCTAATGTGTTGGACAGCGCCATTTCTGTGTAGGTAACATCTCGACGCTATTGTGCACGTGACTCTCGGCAGATTGTAATTAAGTGAGATGCCTCACTCTGTTGGAAAAACATGTCTGCCGACAATTGTCGACAATGTGATTCATTGACGACTTTTTCTATTATCGATTTTTGTCGACAACGGTGACGAATCGTTGCAGACCTACTTTGCAACAACAACAAAACAAAAACAGAGGGGCGGACCTGCTGCATCTGCTGACGAAGCTGATCCGTGGTGAGACCCAGAGACCTCATCCCGCGACTGCGAGATGCTGCCTGCAGCTCCGACACGCTCATCACCGCCACGCCCTCTGCTGCGATCATCTGTGGAGGAAATTGAGAGGAGGCGGAGGAGCTATTAACCAGGAAGAAACAAATGCAGGACCAATTCTTTCTTTTAAAAAAATGGCTCATAAAGGCTTTAAAACTAATAAAGTTTAAACTGAATTAGTTTTCACATGGAACTGGCTGGAACAACTATTAGCGCAACGTGTTTGTTGGGTAACGGTGTCTTAACTCAACGGGTGGAAGCTCACACAGGTGCTCCTCTTACCTCATCGTCCGACTTGATAGCTCTTAGTTTCATCATAAGCTGGAACCGCAGCAGGTTGTTTGTGCCAATCGGTTGGAGCTCCAACAGCTTGCACAGAGCGACCAGCTGGGGTCGCTGTAGGTGCTCGAGGGTCAGCTCGTCTTCAAACAGCTTAGAGAAGCGGACGATTTCCTTCGTGGAGGGCTGCTCGCCTGTTCCCCGCACCTGAAAAACATTTGACAAAGAGACACGTCGCTTAAACCTTAAATACGTGCTTCAAATTCTTCTGATGCATAAAAATCAGAATGGAAATCAGAAACTAGTCCTGATTAAAAACAAGTACAGAGATCTTCAAGTTGCTGTAGCTCATCGTTATCATCATCACCATCATAGACATGTCGTTCCTCTTTCAATGAGTGAGACTAGAAGGAACGAGTCTTCTGTCGTATTTCTGGGCGTATGTGGAAATCGACTTCAGATTGATTATGATTTACCTTCTGAACATATTTGGAGAACCTCTGTGTTTCGTCTTCAATCTGAGCTTTGGCTTTGTTCCTTTGCGCCATCTCTGCGATGGTCTCTTGGAGAAACTTGGCCAGTTCCAGCTTCGCAGCCAAACCCTTCTTCTGCTTCTCCTCCTGCAGAAATAAGGTTTAGTGCCATCATTAGTAAATAGTTTACTAGAGTGAAACCCCAACTTCGTAGAGCTGGTTTCTTTGCATTTTATTTAGTTCAGCATTTTTAGCTATTTATTGAGCAGCTGTTATATGCATAAAAACACAACCATGATTAAGTTTTTTTTTTTTTCTTCTTTTAAATAGACCAGTTTTTTAAAGAAGCTTACACTATAAAAAACTAACAATAAAAGAAAAGGTTTTCAGTTCAGTGAAAGTAAATGCTTTCACACCAACTAAGGTAAATTACATCAAACAGACATTTATAAATACCAACATACTCCAAATATTTCTAGGGATTTTGACTTAATATTTCATTCTGTTCGGCAATCTGAAAACAATAACAGTGAGAAAAATGTCTACAAAGATTTGCAAGACGTCTCCACAAACCAGATCAGCAAGCTGAAGGGTTTTTAGGAAATTGGTGATCATTTACATTATTTTCCCATAAGCTCATACGCATTGAGTGTCAACAGGTTAGAACTCCTAATTCTGGGCCAAATCAAGATCAGTACTGTGGAATAAAACAGTAACAAACTCTTAAAATATGAATAATAAACAGTTGTCTCTGCATTCTATGAGTTCTTAAAATTAATTATTCAATTTAATTTCCAGTCTTTATCTTTCGTTCGTACTTGAAATCCAAACGTTGTTGTGATTAGGCGTGTCCCGATCCGATATTGATATCAGGCCGATATCAGCCAAAAAAAATCCTTAAATAATATTGACCTAAATCTAAAATATCCAATTTCATCACTCCAACACGAGGAGTTTGATCCAGTGTTTGATCGCCACCGCTGCTAAATTTGTCATTTTATTCAGTTTTATTCTTTCTTTGAAAAAAGGTTAATATTTATGTAACCCATTGATTATTAATAATTGGATCAGTTTTTCCTCATAACTATTGTTGTTAACCACTGTTCTCTCATGAATATCTCTTATTCAAGCCTTTTCTAACCTTCCACATTACAAAAGAAATAAAATTCTGTTTGATTCATGCTATCGTTTGATATTGATATCGAATCGGTTCAAAATCTGTGTCGACCAATAATCCAACAATGACGACTGAAATATCAGTATTTTATCAGAAGTGTAACAGGTGCATCGTGACACCCCTAAATGTGTGAACAACCAGAACCTTTCACCTTTAATTGGACAGATATATAAACACTTGGGGTATAAGATAAGTTAGGAGTATATAGAAGTGATATTAAAATATTATACTTTAAATACGACTTAACATGTATAAATGTCTCTATGGCCAGGATGGGGTAGACCGCAAACCTGCATGTCTCATATGTTTTCAGCTAAACTGAGATGTCTGCAAAGTTATATAATCACAATAAACTGTGGAAAGGTCACTGAGGACAAATGTGCGAGTTTTATGTGTGTGCTTATAGAAACACGTGCCTTTTTAGACTCTGTCTCGAAGGTTGACGGCAGCATTTCTGGAAAGAGCTTGAGGAAGACAGGAAGAAGGAACTCCATGAAAGGAATGATGATGAACAACACAAAGGGCACCAGGCGAAAGAGGTCGGCGCAGGTCCTCATCAGCTGTCGACAAAAAGAGAAAAAGACGACATCACATATTTGGGGGATGAAATGGCCGCCTGAACCACAGTGTGCTTGGATCCCCGCTCCACAAACATGGAGTTTCCCTCTCATTAAAACAGCTCAAATATATACTTACCATGTTGTGAGTAGAACTCGGGACTCCGCAGCTGAATCTCCTTATGACAATCAGATGTAAACAGGCAGGGCTATGACCGTTTTTATGACTATTTATCTTTAGCTTTCCAGAGTTCCCAGAGATTTAATTTGACCTCATTTGGGAAATGTTTGAAAAACAAACGTATAAACTTTCAATATAAAACGGGTTTCTGCTATGCAAAGTTAAACAAAATACTCAAGCATCAAAGAACAAAAATCATAAAAAAAATCCCTTTAAGCTACTAAATAACTGGCTACCCTAACAATATCCAGGAGGAAATATTGAGACTAAGACACTTTTAACAAAGCTGACCCTTTTTATAAGGAAAACCTTGCTTCTATAAGCCGAGATGAAATCTCTCGATATTAGAACAATATAGAATCAGAACAAACTTCTCTCGTTTCAGTCAGTTAGGATAAATACATTTGTTTTTAAGGCTAAAGGCCAGAACTACAAATTGTTTCGTTACTTTAAGCATCTGCCTTCAACACCAAGATTCCTCAGACTCTGATTAATAAACTCTCCTCACTTGGACTGAGCTCTTCCATCTGCAACTAGGTCCTGGACTTCCTGACCAACAGGCCGCAGTCTGTGAGGATTCACAACATCTCCTCCCCCAACATCACCCTCAGCACTGGCTCCCCTCAGGGCTGTGTGCTGAGCCCCCTCCTGTTCACACTGCTAACATATGACTGCTCGCCTAACCATCCAGGCTGTCATATTGTGAAGTTTGCAGACGACACAGCAGTGGTCGGATGCATCACAAACCGTGATGAGTCCAGCTACAGGCAGGAGGTGGAACACCTGGAGGGTTGGTGCAGAGAGAACAACCTCTGCATTAATGTAAAGAAAACCAAGGATATGATTGTGTACTTCAAAAGGGGCAAGCATGCCCACCTCCCCCTGCACATGGGAGGATCTGCGATGCAAGTGGTCAACAGCTACAGGTATTTGGGTGTACACCTGAGTAACAACCTCACCTGGAGCAACAACACTTCCATTCTGGTCAGGAAGGCGCACCAGCGGCTCTACTTCCTAAGGAGGCTTAGTCAAGCTGGACTCGGGAGCTCAGTCCTCACCCCCTTCTACAGATGTGTGGTGGAGAGCGTCTTGTGCTCCAGCATCAACGTGTGGCATGGAAGCTGCTCTGCTGCAGACAGGAAAGCTCTGCAGAGGGTGGTGAAGATCGCACACAGGATTGTTGGAGTCAGCCTCCCCAGCACCACAGACATCTACACCTCCAGATGCAGGAAAAGGGCCAACTGCATCAGGAAGGATCCCACACACCCAGCACACTCACTTTTTTGTCACACTTCCCTCAGGCAGGAGGCTGCGGAGCATCAAGTGCAGAACAGCCTGTCTAAGAAACAGCTTCATTCCTGAAGCTGTGAGACTCTTGGACTCCACCTAAACAACCACTGCACTGACACTTTATATGGACAATACACACTGAACATCTTCACCTACCCACACTGAGACACTTTACTCCCTTATATTATTTATATTTTGTGTATTACATTTTTTTTTATTTATAATTACTTTTTTAACTTTATTTTATCTATTTTAATATTAGCTCTTGGGTGGAACTGGACCGTGAAAAATACAATTTCGTTCCACCTCATGTTCCACATGTGTGAAATGACAATAAAGTCTCCTTGAATCCTTGAATACTACAATTGCAAACTATATATATAATCTGCCATGCAAAGTAGTAAAAGCACAGTATAAGTATAAGGCCCTGATTATCAAAACATATCTGACAATTTAGCGCCAACACCTGAAGTACGTGTTTTAGAGGCAGAGATTATACATGTTGGAGAACAGCGACGAGTTTTTGTTCGCCATAACAGTAAAGCAATTAAAGAGACCCTAAAAAAAAGCTGTCAGCCCCACAAAAGGGCTCTTTAAGCACAACATACAGACCTTACATAAGAATGCTGGGTACTGGGTTTTGTCCATAAAATTAATTTTAGGGGTGAAAAACATTAAATTAAGCCAAGACCCAGATTTGTTCAATCACCAAACATCCGACTGATGTTAATTTTTAACATATTGGTATCAGTTACCCGAGTATTTTCCTTTTACTGCCGCAGGATTGTAAAGTGTTTAACTCAAGCAGGGAGGCGATGTAATTATTGTGTTGTTTTCCTCGTGTCGAAAAGGTAGAGAAATATATAAAATATGTATAAATATCAGCTAAGACAACAATATCGGTGTTGCATCTATTTATTCAAACTAATATCAACTAAGGACTAAAACAATTACTTGCAGTATATTCTACTTTTGTAACCACAAACTCTACTTGGTGTTAGATTATTTTAACTAACCCAATAACAGGACTGACATGTTGTCGTTTGTGTATTTTGTAAACAATATAGATAAAAAGGGGCCAAAAGTTTCACTTTTTTTACTTTACAATTTTTTCTGAAAATGTAAAAAAAACTGCAGAAAACTTAAGACCTCTTTGGTGAGAAACTTGTAATTTTACTCAATATAATGGTTACTATAGTGATAGTGACTTGGCCTTATCATTCTGGTGAAAAGAAACGTGTCCTCTTACCCTCCTCCTTTCCCTGCGCGTTAGCACTTGTCCATGGAGCAGAGTCCACACCATCCTCCCAGCAATCTTTGTGTCAATGCCTAGCAGCCTGAAGCCGTTATAATAATGCTTGAGCTCATCCACAATCCTCTGATACAGAGATTTCCTCGCAACAACTCCCTCTGGGACCGACAGGACAGCCGCTGGCGGCGCAGCTACCAGCGGCTTCTCCGCCGCAGGAGCGTCCTGAGCGGCCGCTGGAGGCGCTTTGGTGTCATCCTGCTTTATATCCTGGAGCCAAACACCTGAGTTGTGTAGAGTGCGCGCGAGCAGGACGGCGCCATCACTGCGGCTGAGGGAATGGACCCGGGCGCAGTGAGGGTAGCCGTAGCAGGAGTGTCGGGGAGGAAACGGAGACGAGACGTGGCACGAAAACTCAGTGTGGAGATAAGCTTTGGAGGACAGAGGGGAGCAGTTGTGTCTCCTGGACAACAGATACGATCCTCTGTGGACAGAGATGGGAAATAATCGTTAGAAGCGATACAAAAATTGTCGATTACATTACAGCATAAACACTAAATAGCCATACTTAGACTTCATTGAGTATTTTGCAAGCTTCATATAAACCTAAACATTACACAGACTATCACTTAAAGAAAAATTAGTTAACTTATTTCAACTGAATTTAAGGAGAATAAAAACATTTTATTGTTTCAGCTCTTTCCTTATATTAACATAAATGGTCAAGTCTTCTCAAGGAGATTGTTTTTTTTTTTCATATTCACAATTTTTGAATATATTCTTAAATTCATCAGGAGCCATTTAAATAATAAAAAAAGTTAAAAAAGGTAAAATTCATTACACGATTCCAAACATTTTTCCTATAGATGCAATAATTCGGTAATAACAATCAATGGCTCAAGATTTTATGTTTTCATTGACCTTTTAAACAAAACAAAAAAAAAAATCATAATCTCTTCAAATATTCCTATTCCAGTTCCTAGCAGAACATATTACTGAAAATCTAATACAGCATAAAATAAATCATCTTTAGAAATGTGTCTCAATTTATTGCCTCTCTGTCGGCGTACAGTCATCGGCTGAAAACGTTGGGCTAATATTTAACCGGGCGTCTGAAAATAAAGTGTCTCGGTCTGTCCCTCGACTCTCTATGCAGACTTAATGAGCCCCCCCACCCCCCATGGACATTAGTCAGTAAAGCAAAACCATCTGCCATGGTCAGGAATAGACAAACTTAAGCGGCAAAGTGGAACAGAAGAAAACTAAAGCTAATAGCAGTTTACGAAATCCAATGATAGAAAACATTTTTAAAAACAACTTTAGAAATATTTTTTTAGGGACACCTAAACAAAATAGGCAGAAATTTAATCATTCTGGTCAGAAGTAATTTGTACTAGTTGACCTTCCATGCTGTAAAGTTTAAAATCTTGCCTGGTTTACTTAATAACCCTGTCTTTTTTTAAACCACATTTAGAAATTACTATTTCTAAAGTATTACTATTACTTAACTGCACTAAGCAACTACATCTAATCATAATTTCTGAAATTATTTTCTGTCTAAATGAAACAAACTGTGGAGGAGAAAAGTACCGGTAACAGGCCTGCTTGTTCAAGGATTCAAGGAATTTTATTGTCATCACATCACATGTGGTACATGAGGTGGGATGAAATTATATCCCACGGTCCAGTTTACCCCCTGAGAGCAATTGTAAAATAGCTAAAACTAAGAATAATATAATAAAATATAAAGAAATAAAAAAAAATAAGATTGTGAAATACACAAAATATACAGAATACACAATATGTTTTTGGAGTTGTTAAACATCATTAATAATAAAATCAAAAGTCATATCATCACAACTAATCGCGATAATAACGGCACTGTATACCTAAAACGGTAACTAAATCCTGTACATTATCATGTGATTGTGTGTGTTAAGACCTTTTGCATGCCAATAAACAGTATGCATCCACACTAGGTCACTTAGAGCCGTTTTAGTTTGATCGTGATCCTAATCTTTGGTATTTTGGATTAAAATAAACTATGACTAATACAAATATTGTATGACAGTAAAAAAATATCTACAGAAAATGATAACAAAACTAAATTAATGGTGATATGCACATTGGTGAGAAATTGTTTTGGTGTATGGATAACGAAAGCTAGCCAGTAAACTATTTCATTAAAAAATTCTTAGAAAAGAGAGTTAGGTCAAAAGATTGCGGTGTTTTCTTAAATCTTTGTAGTTGCAGGAAGAAAGAGGAACTGAGCATCCTTTTCTTTTATCGTAACATATCAAGGTAAAGCCTTTCATGCAGTGCTTCACCGTCTGAAGCACTGCATCCAACTGTTAGTCATTGTTTGCACCCTGGCGATGATGCACACCCCAGTCTCTGCAGAGCACAGCCAACGTTGTAAAGTCTGTTTACCTCGATCTGGCGACCGCCAGAAGCGCCTGGTGACTGAAGACTGCCATTGCGGAGTCGGATCACAGTTTTCTGTTGGGGTTCACATGGGAGTCAGAAAAACAGGGCAGGTTTCAGGTCACATCCGAGAAGAAAACATCCAACAGACGATCAAAACGCTCGCTTGCAAGTTTGTCACTAAACTCCGCAGAAGGTCCGGGACGTTTTTGGGAATTTTCCACGGATGTCCCTACATGGACTAAACCCAGGCTAACTCAAAACAATATCCTTTTTATTTGTTTGGCATTAAAAATGTAAACTTGTAAGTAACTAGCAACCATTCGGACACCTAGCCGGTGTTTGATCGGAAACAAACACCCCTTCTTATGTGAGCTTTCGCTACTTTAAACTGTAATTTTAACTGTCAACAGTCAATCACCGATTCTTCGGTTTCCTTTATTAATGAGAAAAACCACGAATAAAAAAGCACTAAAATATGCTAACTTGTCAATAAGCTGTGCGCACTTTATGGTAAAAAAAGCACAACACCGGCTGCCGCGGGTGTTGTGCCGAAAAACGCACCCAGGTCTGGTGTTAGCTCCTTAGCTTAGCCGTAGCCAACCGTTGCAGCTGAAATGGAGTCCGCTCACCTCCAGCGTCAGCGACCGAGCTGTGGCTTTGCCGCTTTTCACGGGGCGTCGTACGGCTTCTCGGTGAAACGTGGACGATATTATCCATCCAAAACAGACGGGAGAAGTGATCTTAATTGGCGAAATAACCGTCCGGTGTGGTGCTAAACCCATTTACGACGGGTTTATGGGTGAAACCGTCCCTTCTGCTCGTCGAGCAGCGGCCTCCTCCAGGCTGCTTGCGCTTCAGGTCGCGTTGCGCATGCGTACCTGGAGCTGCCAGAGATCGTCTTTTTCAAAGTGAGTGCAAACTCCTTAGAGTTATGAAAACATCAACAAAATAAATGTGCTGTTAGTTTCTACATAAACACTTTTTAAATATTTATGATGGCATTGTATATGGATCTGTACGTCATTGATAGCATTGAAGGAACTGGGAAAGCTAAAAAAAACAACTGAATCTTGACTGCACCTCTATTAAGATAACCATGGAAGTGAGCAGGTTGAAGCGGGTAAACACCAGTTTATACTACCACGGTTCAAGTTTCTCCTTTGTTTAAAAGGTTTTTGTAAAAGCAATATTTATTTTTTATCGACCCATTTACGTACATTTCCAGGGGAGCACCACAAGGCCCTGTTCTTGGTACTGTTATTTTTGGCACTGTTGATGCCATTTTTTTTCTGGATCATATTTGTGTTCATTTTCAAGGTTTTCTACTGATCCTCATTAATGAAAGATCTCTTGTCTATCCTGAGGTTGGAATTAATTAAATTAAAACCAGACTGTAGACCCCTACCAGAACTACCCTTCCTCCCTGACCTCATATACAAGAATCATCAGTTCAAACCTGAGGATGATAGCATACAGTTGCCCGAAACTACATGGTAAATACTTTTTTACAGGGTTTAGACAAACGATTAGGCTTTTTTTTCTCTAAAAGACATCTTAATGCACACATTTTTACTTTCATTAAGTAGTATTTCGACTTCTGAATGCATTTCTTTTTGGAATAAGACAAAATGCGTTTGCTTGATGTTTAATTAGTAAATACTAGTGCATTTCTATCGATTTTGTAATTCCCTAATTTTTTACCTTTTATTCTCCGGGTCATGATTGTGTCTTTGTTTTGGTTTAACTACAGAGCACTTTGATCAGCCTTTTTCTTTTTAACCTACCTCTCAAATAGAGTGACATGATGTGCACCCTTTCATCTAACACTCACAAGGCGTATAAGTATTGTAAGTATAATAATTATTGTTGTTAAGTTGTTGTAATTACTACATAGTGAAGGCAAACATAGAGGCAGAGTGAGAAGTCTTCAATTTCTGCTTCTCTTAGCTGCAGATCAGCTGAGGAGGTCTAATGAGCCAATCAGAGGCTCTGTTGCAAATGTAGCCAGTGTAATCAGGTGGCATCCTATAATGTAAATATTTGAGAAAATTACATAGACCTTTTTTGTTATCTGCTATTGTTTGAATGTTTCAAGATTTCTGTTTATTAAGTGCCAATACTCTGAAGTAAACAAAAAAATCCCACGTTCTTCCTCTGCCCAAGTAATGACAAGCAAATATGTAGTATAGTCGACATTCTCCAAACCTGTTAGCATATTCCACTTCTTCCTGAATAAAAATAAGATTCAAAGTATTCATGAGACACATTCTAAAATATTGTAATTTTTTAAATAAATCTAAAAACATTAGGAGAAAATCTACTTTAGCTATTTTTAATTTCTTTTACTTGTCTTAGCAATTCTGATTTATATATCAAAAATTAAAATTGCTTCAGGTATATCAGTACAGGTTTTGAGAAATAAACCACAAAACTAACATTATATGTATTAAAAAAGGCATTATATACACAGGATACCATTTAAAGATGATGTAATAGAATAGAACTATGCTGCAAATATATGAACGATTAAGAAATATATATTTACTTTTACTTCTGAGTAGTGGATGTTGCTTATGGAACTTATTATTTGAGGAGCTCTTAATTTGTTGTTTAAAATATAAAAATTTGGGTTTTTAAGTTGGAAGAATCTACTCAAACTTTCTACTGAAGTATAAATGCCAACTCAAAGGATCTCCCTCTTGCTCCTTATATTTTTCATATCCATTTATGAGATACGGCAAAATAAATTACTTGTATGTTCAAATAAGTACTTTGCATACAGCTATTTCTGATTTAGACATTGTTTTTGTATATAAGCCATTTTGGATTTTAAAGACTTTTGTCCTATTGAAGTGTATATACTTTAGTTACTGGAGTAACTAAATTAAACTCCATGATCACACAAGTGGCTTACGGACTTTTTTTTTTTTTTTTTTACACTGATAACAGTGTTTTGACTATTAGCTAACTATCAGTTACTAAGTTCTACCCTTTCTTCTTCAGAAACTTTTACTATGCACATAAGAATACAATGTCTTCTGTCCCTTCAAACCCCCAGTCGGTTGTGGCAGACGGCTATTCGTACTGTGTCTTCTGGTTCTGATGGAGGTTTCTTCGTGTTAAAGGGGAGTTTTCCCTCTCCACTGTCGCCACATGCATGCTCAGTATGAGGGATTGCTGTAAAGTAAATGACACAACGCAAGCTATCGTTCTAGTGTGCTGATTCTGGAGGAGTGAATGCTGCAAGTCAATGACTCGATGCAAACTGCTGGGTTTCCTTAAATTGGAAACTTTTTAAACTTATTTGTTTATGCTGCATTTATGATTGGACTTAAATGATTTTCTTCTAAAGTGCCTTGGCGACACGTGTTGTAAATTGGCGCTATATAAATAAACTGTATCTTGTACAAAAAACCCCCAAAAAACTCCCACTGATAACAAAGCAAAATGTTTGGCAGATGTTGACAAACTCTGCGTAGTTAAAAATAATACTAATTCATCAGAAGTTAGCTAAACGTAAATATATTTGGAGTAAGACACTAAAATGTTTTATAGAATTGTAATTTAATTTGTTTAACTTGTTCTAAATACACGTACAGTGACGTCACGGAAGGCCCTCTTAGGAGAAAAAAAACGTTGACTTGACTGTTGTGACGTCATTACGTAAGTCGAGTTTCAAATTTGGTGGTAAACGTAACGCAGCTAATTGGGGGGAAAAAAGAGAAGATCCGTTTATGCGGTTAAAAGCTTCAACGGTCTAGAAAAAAACCCCGAGCAGAGGATGTTAAAAGCAAAAAACATGGCGCTTCGGTGAAACCAAGTGAAGAGGAAGCCGAAGAAGGGAAGGTGAAGAAAGGCAGGAGGGGGCGAGAACTGGACGTGTCTCTCCCCGAATGGGCTGCGGCTAAATGCTGGAGTCTCTGCGTTGACGTTGAGCCAGGCTCTCTGTGATTGGTTGGCGTCCTTCAGTGTAGCAGCAAGCCCCACCCCGCGAAAGCGCCGCCACCATCATCATCATCATCTCCTCTGTTGAAAATTGCGTTAAAAGGAAAAAGGCCCTGAGCTTTTGTCAACATTACAGGATTAATATAAATATATATATTGCACATTCCTCCCCTCCCCACACCCTCCGGTAGATTAAGAGGAACCGTCGCAGGCTGGTGTATGTGTTTAGAATGGGACACGCTGAAGGTATTTGCATCTTTATTTCATTTTTAAAGAAGCTAAGATTTTTTTACACGCCTCTTGCTGCTCGGCGTTACAAACCCGTGTTGCCTGTTATGCTCTTCCTCTGGAGAGATGAGCCTGTTTTCTTGATCCGCTGCTGCTCGTCTCTTCCTTCTTCCCCCCCACATGGGCGTATTTAGCTTGTTTTGGAAACACATTTTTGCCCCGATAGTGATTGGTGTTTTAATCATAGTTTGATTTAAAGAGAAGGAGAGCGAGCTGGGGGGGTTCTCAGGCCGCCATATTGGGAGACCAGCGTTAGCCAACATTAGCATCTCCTTTCACCCCCCCCCCCCCCCCCCCCC
>JAVLVB010000559.1:344968-369267 GCA_032876305.1 Orestias chungarensis | reverse complement strand
AATTGGGGGGGGGGGGGGTAGAAAAGACCAAATCATTATTTTTCATGACAAGGGTCTTAAAGCAACACTGAAGAAGTTTCAGTTTTGGTTGATTCTGGCGGCCCAGTGTGGACAAACGTGGTAGTGTTTTGCCTGAAGGAAGACTGCATTTCCCAAAAGAACCCGTTTGTAGCATCGTAAAATACTGATCTCACTGTTGCCTGCAGTTGGATTGAAGTACATTTCTGTTTCCTGTGGCCGTGTGAAGGATGAATAGAGATGAAGTAATGAATCTAACTGTGGTGAAACAATGTCATATTAGGATGTTCAAAATAAGAAACAGGAGAATTTATTTATGACATAAAGCAGTCAGCACATATGTGGCAGGGTTCCTTCCACCCTCCTCAAAGTTTCTTAGTGCCTGTTAAAGTGATACGGACCCCCTCGGGCCATGACAGAGGCGTCATTCAACGAGCTGTAATTCTACCTATAATCACATAGTTATGAAAATATTTTATGAAGGTTGAAAAGTTACTTGGTGTTGCTTTGAAACATGGATGTGATTGTATCATCCTGTGGAGATGTATTTTTGTTGACTGACTAGTTTGCATAGAGGGTTGTGATGAACACAAAATACAGAGAGTTTCTTAAACAAAACCCAGTCTAAGACTTTCTGGACTCCAAACCAAGAGGGCCGTTCGTCTTCCAACACAACAGGGCCCGAAGTACGCTGTTCAGATTGCAAAGGAGTCTTTACGCCAATCCTCTACACATCCTCTAGTGACCTTATCAAATCCTAGGCTTAAATGTGTTTATATCTTATATCTTTACTTATAAATGGGGGTCAACTGATGATGCCCATCCAAACTGGTGTGCCACGTTTGTAGAGACAAATCAAGACAGAGCTGAGTCTATCCCTGTGTCAAAAGTACTTGATCATAATTTGAACACATTTTTTTCTTACTTATTATTTGAAATTTTTATCTTTTTTGATACGTTTAACAAAATGTGCCATAAAATGTGTTTACTGTTTTATTATTGCCTATTTTGAGTAGATGTGATGTATTAGGAATGTAGGAATTTGTCTATAGCATAACTATGTTTGAGAAAATGTAAAATGGGGTCCTAAATACTGAATATAATAATCTGGTGGTTCTGAAATATAGAAAGTAAGGAAACAAACACAAAAGATGCTTTATTTGGTCCTCGCTCTCCGTTTCAGAAGGAGTCTCAGAAGAACGAGGCGACTCAAATGCAGCGCAGGCACGAGAGGAAGAAGGAGAAGAGGAAAAAAGTCGCCAGGTTTCAGCTTCAACCTCACCAGAGTGTGGAGCGCAGCCAAGAGCAAACCTGTGCAGCGACCAAGACGGAGGACCCCGACGTCCAGCCGCAATCCAGAGAACCACTTGCGAGCGAGCTGCCGTTGGCCCAGACGGAGAGACCTCAGAGGATGGTCATCAAGACCGAACCAAAAACACCAAAGGCAAGATGAGCGAGTGCTTCAGGACCTTCGACTCCAGTATCTTGTAGATCATTAAACCAGACCAGTAACCAGTTCATCTTCATCTGCAGGTTTCTAAAGTCCATCATCCATCGGTGATCCAGGAGACGGGGTTCTGTAAGGAATTTGTGATCGGAGATCTGGTTTGGTCCAAGGTTGGCACTTTTCCCTGGTGGCCCTGCATGATCTCCTCGGACCCACAGATGAAGGTTCACACTCGCATCAACACCAGAGGTGAGATTTGACTGCGAAATATAACAAAAACACAGAGCTGCCAAACAAATCCTTCCTCTGAACGCTCGCTACTCACTGTGGTTAACAGGACACAGGGAGTACCACGTCCAGTTCTTCGGCAGCGTCGCAGAGCGAGCGTGGATCCATGAGAAGAGGATAGTCACATACCAGGGGAAGCAGCAGTTTGACGAGCTTCAGGCCGAGACGCTGCGCAAAGCCTCAAATCCTGTGGAGAGGCAAAAAGTACGAACAGATGTCATCTCTGGAAAAAATGTAGACATAAAAAAAACAAAACCTAAATCTATTTAGAAATGTGGATATTGGGGTGGGGGGGACCCTTTAAAAACACACATTCCTAACCCATTACATTATCTGGTGTTTATTAAATAGTTACAATGTCATGTGAGTTTCAAGATAATATTTTTAAATTAATGAATAAAAATAATTCTGTTAATTATATTTAAGAAATAAATTACTTTAATTTATGGTCAAAAGTTTAAGAAAACAATTGTTTTTAGACTGTTTATGTCAAATCTTGTTACTGCTGATTTATAAAGATCCTAAATATATATATAGATTAACACTCTTTAATTTTTTTTAGAACAATCTATATTTCCCATAAGCCATCTTGTTTAATGCTGCACCAAGTTACTTGACTCTATACAAGGATATGGATTTGATATACTTGTTAAAGCTCTCAATAGGTCGTCTCAGTATATTAGAAAATCTGCAGAAATTCATCTCTCCTGGTCAGAAACGACCAATCAGAGCCAGGAGAGAAATTATTTGACCCATTAATTCATCCTTGACTTGTGGTAATGAATCAAGAATCAAAGTTTATATATAGGCAAGGCACTTCAATCATTTCAAATCATTGATACATCATAAACAAATCAGTAAAAAAAAAAAAAAGTTTCCGATCTAATGAAACCCAACAGATTGCATCAAGTCATTAACTTGCATCATTCACTCCTCCTGGATCACCACGCCAAAACATAGAAACCTCCAGCAGAACCTGGCTCAGTACAAGCAGGCCCCTTCTACGACCGACTGGATGTTTGAGGAGGCAGGAAACACAAAAGGATGCAGAGGAAACTGAAACAAAACGAGAGTTCATAGAGTTTCTATGTTGTAGAACATTGCTGTCAACATCTCAACCCATGTCCTCCTCCATGAAGCTGTCTCCGCTAACAGAACCCCAGACCAGGTGAAGCTACTATGGAGACAAGAACACTAAGAGAAAACAAAAAGTTAACAAGGTTGAAATAATAACAACTCAAGCAGATTGGACAAAGGAAGATGGCAGAGAAACATCTTACCATCCTAGGAAAATGGTTTATCTGTTATGTTGACCAGCCAAAGTTATACTTTGGAGGCCGACTTTCATAAAACGGTTTAAAGGGGTCTCTGACCTAAAAAAAATTTCAAATATGTCTTCAAGCTTCTGCTGAAGAAGCTTAACGTATTTTTAGAGTATTAGGCAGTTGATCGTTGACTGTTTGGCAAGTTTTAGTCAATAACTCTTTTGTAATCAACCACCTTATTGGTGGTGAAGTAGTTTGTGTTAGGGTTGTTTTGTATGCTATTTTGCATAGTTTAGCTGAGGAAACTGAAATAAAAGCGCTTCTTTGTGGCAGGCTGCTGCATTATTGTTGCATTGAATTGAATACTTTTCCATTAAATGATAATGACTAATAAAAAATGTTTCTCCAGCTTTTGAAGCCTATCCCTCAGAGGGAGCGTAGTCAGTGGGAGGTGGGTGTCGGCCACGCAGAGGATGCCTTCCTCATGTCGCGCCAGGAGCGGATTGACAACTACACCTTCATCTACGTCGACCCGAACCCCGAAGAGGCCCCGCCCACCAAGAAACCCATCATCCGAGCTGAAAAGCGGAGCCGCCGCTCCAGCGCCTCGGTTGGAAAGAAGGAGGACGTGAGCGTGAAGTCGCCCGACAGGGAGCAGCCGCCGCGGAGGCAGCTGCCACGGCGGCAGTGCAGCGTTTCCAACATAGACGATGGCGCAAGCGCGCAGCCTGCCGGCGAGGAGAAGAACGAGAAGGGAGAACCACAGAAGAACAGTTCGCCGAAGCCAAACGGCAGCTCCGAATTGAAACAGAACTCGCCCCCGGCGCCGGCCAGGCTGTGGAAAACGGCCGCTGCAAGGAAGCTGCTGCCTCTTTCCATCACCATGAAGCGGTTGAATGTGGAGATCACCAAGTGTGACTGGCCTCTGCTGCATAAAAACGTCACGCCATCCCCAAAGAAGGAGAAAGAAGAAGAGCAGAAGGAGAGAGTGGAAAGAGAGGCCAGGCAGCCCGACCTGGGGTACTGCTCGCCCGACGTAGGTCAAACTGGGTGCAGATCAGGTCGGAAAGATGACACAGATGTTCTGTAAGATCTGATCTGGACGCTGCTTTCAACAGGACAGCAGAGCCAAACCTGAGCCGAGTCCAGAGGAGGAGGAGGAAGAGGGAGACGAAGGTGAGGAAGAGAGCGACGAGAGAGAAGAGAGAAGAGGCTCCCCTGCCAGCAGGAGGAGTGAGTCAGCAAATCGACAAACGTCTTCGCCCGGATCACCCAGCAGCAGTCCACAAGGTGAGTCGACGTAGCACGCATGCTAAATTTAGCACCTTTCACATTTTGAGTACTCCTGTAAAAAAAAAAAAATCCTTAAAAGAAATTAACATTTTATTACAGCAGCACAGAAAACTATTAATTTGATGACATTTATTCTTGTGGAGCATTAGGGGGAACTGCTAGCTAAAAGCTAGTGGCACTATAAAAACGTCACGCCATCCCCAAAGGAGATGATGCAACATGTTACCCAGAAGAAGAGCCAGGACATCATTCAGCTACTTTACTACTCATTACATGTTTAGTTTCTTATTTAATGAAATGAGAAGATGTGAGAGAATTTAGAAGACAAATATCCGTGTGTTACGGAGAAGTAGAGGAGTTGAACCAGTGACTATATTATTTTATTCAAATTTACATCCCATTGTCGAATATTTTACCCCAATGGACGAATGTTCTCCCATTAAAAGTTGGACTTTTTGGAGTTTATTTTAGGTTTTTCTGGCTCATCTTTACCTATTGGGCCAAATTAAATGTGGCTCTTTTTCGTTTCTCTGCGTGACGTTGGCACAAAAATTCAGGCTATTTACTTATTTTGCTGCTTTCAGGCTCTCAGGAGAGGAAGCCTCAGCGGCGATCAGTCAGAAGTAGGTCCGAGTCGGAGAGAGGCACCGATCCCGTCCCTAAGAAGAAAACCAAAAAAGAACAGGTATGAGTCTACCTCTGCTAACCTGCTGCTCAGATGGAAATATTGTTTACCTTTCCTTGCAGCCATCTTTGTTTTATGTTGTGTGCTAAAAATGAAGGAAATCATGAGTTAAAATTCCTGCAGATGCATTTTGGAAAGTTGTTGCTGCATGCTGGAGTGAATTCGCGTTTGACAAAGAGCTTTTTGTGATTGTCAGGCTGAGATGGCGCCGGAAACCACGCTGAAAACCGGTTCACAGAAAGGTATAGACGGACTCCTCAACACTTCCTCTAAAGCTTTAAACTCCTTCATAATATAAATGAAATCCCTCTAATCCCATCCACAGGAGCCAGTGAGATCTCAGACGCCTGCAAACCCCTGAAGAAGCGAAGCAGAGCGTCAACAGACGTGGAAATGGCTTCATCGCAGTACAGAGACACATCTGACTCCGACTCCAGGGGTCTGAACGACCCGCAGGTGGGCATCAAATCAAACAGACACTCGCAGACAAACAAGGAAGTCGTATTATTATTGTATTTTTTTACTACTAATAACTCTCCAGGGATTGTTCGGGAAGAACCTTGACAGTCCAGCAGCAGCAGATGCAGACGCATCGGACACTCAGTCTGTAGATTCGGGTTTGTCCCGTCAGGACAGCGGCACTGGACAGAGAGACACGGTGTGCCAGGTAAGGTTTCTGCTGCGAAGGTTCTCATCAGGCTCCCTCACATCTCCTAAACAAGCTCACTTAAATGTGTTTTTATTGTGATTTCTTTGCGCTTCACAAGCAGAAATTGCAATGTGTGGCTCCACAGCGCCTCCTTGTTAACTATTTTGGGATTTTTGGTTTTATTTGGGCTTTTGTGATGTTAAACAGCCATGGCTATGCATCATAACAAATGTCCAAAAGTAAGAAAATGTCAACATAAACTCTACTAGCAGGACAGCCTCCAAAGCTAGAGAGAATACCTGTTCAAAAATGTCAAATCTTTGCCAAAAATGATGGTTTTAAAGATTTGAAATGCTAGAGTGGGCCAATTCTGGAATAAGTGTTGTGGTTCAGGGTACAAAAAATGATTTGGGTCATATGAAGGTCTGACTGTCTGTCTCTGCAACGTTTAGATCTGCGAGGTGTACGGAGAAGGCTTAGTCGTGTGTGAGGGTGACTGCAACAGACAGTTCCACCTGGAGTGTCTGGGCCTGTCGTCTCCACCGGAGGGCAGATTCACCTGCGCTGAATGTAGAAATGGTAAGAACAAAACAGCATCGGGTATTTCTTTAGTTTCTTGGCTCATTTTTGTTTTTATTTTTTTTCTTATTTAATTGTTTTTCTTTTTTCTTGCTTTTTTAGGCAATCATCCTTGTTTTAGCTGTAAGTCTGTGGACCTGGAGGTGACTCGATGCTCTGTAGCCGGATGCGGATGCTTCTACCACGAGGATTGTGTTCGGAAATTGCCAGGCACCACCTGCGGTTCTGGCGGAGGCTTTTGCTGCCCGCAGCACAGCTGCTCGACTTGTTGCCTCGAGCGAGATGTGCAACGAGCCGGCAAAGGTCGAGCCTCTTCTGCTTCTTTATTTTTTTTTTTTTTGCAGTGTTATGATTTTGTTTAATTCTGGCTGCTAAATATTAAGAGCTAAATTTGTATTCAAAAACAATGATAAAATCAAACTTATCTCGAAATACAAGGGCAAGGAACCTTTCTATTTTTAGATAAATGACAAATAATTTGGCGGATAAAAAAAAAAGTCAGCATTTGTTTTGAAGGTAATTTTTTTAAAGGTAGTTGTGATTGGATCCCAAAAAAAGAAGTTAAATTATAATTTGATAGCCGGGGCCACTCATTTAATTGGATTCAGTTTATTTATATAGCATCAATTCAAAACACACATCATCCCAAGGTACTTTACTAGAGTTTATTTGAATCCAATCATATTTATCTATTTATCAACAATTAACCAGTTTAGTATTAAAATTAGCTTGAAATGTTTAAAATCTAAGAAAACCAAGCAGATTGCATTCATTTGTTGATTTACAGCATTCACTCCTCCTGGAGTAGCATGCAGAGATTGTAGCTCATAGGTTGCCATGTGTTGTTTACTGTATACCAGTCCCTCATTCCGAGCGTGCAAGCATATAGCGACAGTGGAGAGGAAAGACTCTCCTTTTTAACAGGAAAAAAACCCCCAGAAAAACCTGGCTCAGTACAAGCGGCCGTCCCCGGTCGACACACTGGGGGGATTTGAGAAAATAGAAAACAGAAAAGAGGCAGAAAAACTAATATAGGCTTAGTTCGAGTAAAAGGTAATAAACTCTGAGGGAACACTGAGTTGCTTCCAGCATCGTGTCAGCCGTGGTGTCATGGCCTACTGAAAACCAGACCAGGTGTAGCTTCTATGGAGAGGAAAGACAGAAAAAATATATTATCAGTTGAAATTGGAGCAACGGATGGAAATTGAAAGAAAGATACTGGATAAGCATAAAATCAAGAGAAAAACATCTTTTATTTTCTATTATTTTGCGCCCCTCACTTACTAATGCTGCCCTCGGCAACTACCCATATCCCCTAAACTAAAAATGAGCTTTTGTTTAATCCTAAAAAGTGATGGCCTAGATCAGAAACAGTTTGGCAGAATAAGTGGGAATTTTTAAGCATTAAATTTCACTACCATATCAGTGCTTCTCTACTATTGTTATTCATTTTTAGTATTCTTTCAATGTAACTGGAGTGGCTGTGACTGCAAAGTTGAAAATATCCTCCAAAGCATGCGGCAGCATTTCCTTTGACTCTCCCCCAAAACATTTTCCAGGGCGTCTGATTCGATGCATCCGCTGCCCTCTGGCCTATCACCCCGGCGACGGCTGCCTGGCCGCCGGCAGCGTCATCCTCACACACCACATCATGATCTGCAGCAACCACGGCAGCGCCAAGAAGAACGGCCTCCTCTCCTCGCCCGTCAACGTGGGCTGGTGCTTTCTGTGTGCCAGAGGTAAGCGTCCACCTCTCTACGCTCCCCGCCGCCGCCACGTCATCACAGCCAATTGTTTTTCAGCGCGTAGATGCTTTGATTCGTGTTTCGTGTTCAGGACTTTTGTTCATGAAAACGTGTGCTGTGTGTGTTTGTTTACCATCGTGATATTAATATTAGCATTAACCCTTGGGGCTTTTCACACTGCACTCTACTTGGAAGGCAGAAAACGGGGTTTCTTAAAAATCAGCTAATCGGGCTTGACGCTTAACGCCGAGTTGAGTGCACTGTTCGGCCTCTGTACGTTGGGACAGACTTGTTTCGTTTACCGCTTTCTCTGAGTGTGTGCGAGGCTGTGCTTGTGTGTTTGTTTCTCGCTCTGTGTGAAATTTGGGTAATTTTCGAGTTTGACTGCGGCTCACCCCCCGTCTCTTCCTGTGTGTCTTGTGTAGGGCTGTTAGTGCAAGACCTTACTGACACCATATTAAGTTCATATGCCTATAAGTCCCACTACCTTCTGACTGAGTCAAATCGTGCTGAGTTGAAATTACCTATGATTCCCTCTCCTTCGTCAGCTACCAAAAAGAATGTTGGGAAAGGTAACTGAACAGTTTTTCTCTTTTACTCCTTTGTTCCCCCTCCCTTCCTCCCCTTGGTCCGTGTTTGTGTTGTGCCTGCTTCCGTTCTGATTCAGTTTACCTCCTGTTATTTTTTATTTTATTTTACTTTTTTTGCACACGTCTTTCATTTCAAAGCCTCCAGATGGAGAGTTAATTAACTGATTACACATGCAGTTCATTTTGATGCAGAGTGATTCAAAAAGAAGCAGCTCCAGGTGTGGGACTCATGCAAGAATCGTTTTCAGGGCAATATCCCAGCATTTTGTGTTATAGGGAGGCTAAAGAGAGGGATACCAACAGGTAATGTTTCTATCTATCATCTAGGTTGTAAATTGATGATGAATAATATACAGGGCCTGTAGTCAATGCAGTAGGAAGTCTTTTTGCAAGTGTATAATTTACAGAAATCAGATACGCCTTCGAAACAGCATAGAAAAACCCATTTTGCTTTATTCTCAATATTCCAAGTTTAATCAGAGAAAATTTGCGGTGTCGATTCTCACATTAATTCCTGGGCAAACCTCTACTCTACTACCTGGGTCTAAAATAAGAAGTTATACTCTAAACTAGCCTCTTTGTTCTCAAAGATGAATAAAAAATGCCTACTCAACACAGAGAAAAATCCAAAAATGACGCGCGACAATGCTCTAGTAGTGTTCACTCCTAGATCGATTCCCGGATGTGAAGTTAGTATTGAATAAAAGCAAAAAATTTTTTTTGCAAAAAAAAGAAAGAAACAAAAACAAACAAAGCCACAAATAAGTTGCATTGCATCTGATGTTTTTGTGCCCCCACTCCTTATGGCGCCCTGGGAAACTTTTACCTTTATTGCTCATATAAAAGTGATTTTTAAAGTAAAAAAAGATGCATCGCACACATTTAATTTGAAATCGTCCCTCATTTGCCTTTCACCCTTTAATATTAGCTGGTTTTCCGATGATCTGTTTCATTAAACCTCATTAAAATACCGTCCGTAGTTGTGATTAGGTATGAATACTACTGCAAACAACTCTCTGTATGCTCAAATTTGGGAGTCAGGAAAAAAATAAGATGAAGTCAGATTGCTAAATAAATGTAGTTTAGGTTGAGTATTGTAATTTTCTGTAACATCTGGCTATCACGTTAGTAGGTTGTTAGATCATAATTTTTTCTTATTAGAAACTCTTTTCAGCACAGATTTATTTGTTGTATTATTTTTCTGTCAGGGCAACTCGATCTTGCATGAGGCCTGTTCTGAAAATCAATCATTCTGGGTTCTGATTCCTCTCTGCAGGATGTTCTGGGTTAATTAATTCTGGTTGTGTCTTTTTTTTCTCCTCCCCCTTAAATGGATCTCTGCTGAAGATGCGGTGCTTCTCTGCTTTCAGCACTTTGGGCTTATTTTTATTTTTATATTTTATTTTAAACGGCCTTGTTCAGCTTCACCTCTTTTTTTGTTTTTTTTGACTGCATCTAAGTTTGTTTTTTGTTTTTTGGACCCGTCTTGGATGGAATGTAAAATCCCACTCAGTAACAAATTTTTTTAATGCAGGATGACAAATTTTTATTTATTTATTTAAAAAAAAAACATTTTTTCTTTTTTAATGTTGCTAATAAAAGACAATCAGAAAACAAAATTTTTTGTTAACGTTGGATTCCATGCAAGCTGGTCTCTGCAGGTTGTTGCTGTGCAATGGGCCAAGTTTGCTGCTCCAGCAGGACTGCATGCCTGCTTATTGCAAATAATGTGTTGTTGGAGTATAACCCTGAATAATTTCCACCTTGCTGGCTGATTTTTTTATTTTATTTTTTTATTCCAGTGCTGCCGCATGTTTTTCGCATAGACTGGTCTTGGTGCAGTGCTCTGAATCTGATTGCCAGACATGCTGTAGCAACTGCAAAAGAAGGGTTAATATAATTAAGAGTTTAAGATTACTGGAGCCTTAATTTAAGTAAAAATGCTGTGGTTCTGCCAAATTAGTCTAATCAAAAGTATTTTCCCCCCTTAAATAAGAATAAAATATGATTTGACTCCATATTTCCTGCTTAGGCTTGTCTGCAAATGAGATTCAGAGATTGTCCAGGTGTCAAATGTGCATCCACCTAATCATACACTCCTCCTCTCTTTGCATACCCCACTCTCCCAAACGCATGCGCACACACACACACACACACACACACACACACACACCACTCACACACACACACACACACACACACACACACACACACACACACACACTCAATTTCAAACACACACACACAAACACATATTTACATCCATCCAAATGTAGGAGGCAAGTTGCTGTGCTGCGACTCATGCCCAGCTTCCTTCCACCCGGAGTGTCTGGAGATGGAGATGCCCGAGGGTTCATGGTCCTGCACTGATTGCAGGGCAGGGAAGAAGCCTCACTACAAACAAATTGTCTGGGTCAAACTGGGAAACTACAGGTAGGCAGAGCACATCTGTCGGTCGATCACAGACTGCCGAGGGTTAGATTTCCTTTCAGTGTGTGCTGTTGGATAGTTATGTTAAAATGAAACACTCAGGTTTGTGTTGTTTTGTCTATTTTCTTTAACTCATCAAGTTTTTTTATTTTTATATTTTGCGTTCATAGAGAGAGACTTGTTAATTTTTGCAGTGGTCTTCACCAACAGATCTCCAGGTTTTCATGAGAATTTTCTACACACACCAAACAAATGTATATCTTCAGTCAGTAGCCTAAGAGATTTTCTGTATCACAGACCGCTACAGGAGATTCTTACCGCCCACAGCCATCAACATCTACAATAACTATTTAAATAAGCAAAAGTTACTGAAATCGTTCCCTGTTCTGATAAGTCTTCTTTTCTTTTACATCATGTGAAGTCCTTTAAGCGAAACATTGTGCACTGATGACTGCGGTCACTTTCAGCATTAAAAATGATTTGGGAATGATTTGAGGACCAAAACAGAGAGCTTAAGATGTTACACATATCTTAACCCAATGAAGCATCTGTAGGTGAGCTGGACAAACGAGTCGGATTCATGAAGATCCGGTGCTTCCATCAACAACTAATCTTGAACGATTCATTGGGGTGTTTTAAAGACTGGGTTGCAAATGTGGCACCAACACAATGTTAGGCTGGTGGTTATATTAATATGCTGAAGCTATTTTTGATCTCACAGTTAATACTGGGGTCAGGACTTTAAGATGACTTAATAAAAAGCAAAAGTGAAAGACCTTCAGAAAACCTGGAGAACTACTGATGACCACTTTAAAAGTTTTCGTTCAAGTCTCACACATTTGCATTTTCAGATTAACGCTGTTCGAATTCTTGCCCTAATTTAGTAAAGACTTATTAAAAAAATAAACCCTTAGTTGAGCAAACAGGATGTGAAGGTTTAGATGGGCTTTATGTGTTTTCCTGGAAATCATTTTCGGCAAATAGTTCCCCTTAAATCAGGGGTTCCCAATACGTCGACCGAGAGAGGAGAATGCATCGATCTAATGGCATTAAAGGAAGTAGATGACCGCATCCATTAAATTTAATTAACATATACTTCATCCTTAAAATACAAAATATACAATAATAAAGATTTAAATAATATAAAATGTTTGTGTGTAGATCCCTTAGGATTCGCCATCTTTAAAGTAGCTCGCAATCTGGAAAAGTAAGGACACCCCCACCTTAAATGAGCTTGGAGAAGATCAGATTTAATAAAAGCTGTATCTTTTATAAAAATGTATGTTTTGAATGTCTGTTTAACATTTCACTTTGTAATGACAGTAGAATAAAACACGTCTAGTCTTTGGATAAAAATCTTACTCCTCTGGCTTCTCCCATTGGTTCTACTGCTATTTGCAGATCTAAGCCGTTCCCGGTCAGACACAACCAAACAAAGACGGAAGCGACTTCTTAGCCCTATTAACAAACATTTACAATTAATTATTGAAGGACCGAACATTTACAAAGTTACATGAAAGTTTGTTGTCAAAGTTGAGGTAAAGCATATAATGGATGTTTCGTCTCTTCCAGTGAATCTTTCTGTAAGGTTAAAAACGTTAATGTTGGGACTTTAGTAGCTGTACATAATAAATGTTACCGGAATACTATGGAGAGCGAAGATTCCCAAATTACCATTACTAAATAACTTAAATGTGTCAATAATTTATTTAAAATAAATGGATGCATTATCTTATAAATAAATGGGTAAATGTAATTATACTGTTTTTAAGCCTGTGACAGATTTCTTCACACTAGACCAGATGGAGATAATTTAGCGACTAAAGTTGCTCACCCAGTATTTATAGTAAATAAATTTATGAAAAATATCGAAATACGTTTTCAACCAAACTCGAAAGATGTGAACTTGCTGTTGTGAAGCAGCCAATCAGATGTCGGCGTGTCTGCGGAAACCCCGCCCATGTTTGCATTTAGAATTAGAATAATTAATTATGTGCTTTAGCACAACAATATAAAATCATGCATTTAACCAGGATATAATTATATCTTAACTTTTGTAATGAAATCAATACAAATTTCCAAGGTAGATATAATTAACTCTATATCGAATCAATTATGTAGTTTATATATTTCCAAAATTTAAAGGTATATTAAATTTATTAAGGTATGTATTTATTGTAATGTGGCACTTTTCTTTCTCCTCCCTCAATTCTACACTGATATCAAAAATCTAAATTGGTTCTGACTGTTTGTAGACTTTTTATTTTTAGATGAATAAGGTAAAATTAAGCTAGAATTCACTAACGGATTCATTTAATTATCAATCTATTTCAAAGAACCTAAATATTTAATAGATTATCAAAAATAAAAATTTTCTAATCAAACTTAATATCAGTTGATCCCAACGCCGCTAAGGCCCTAATCACTGCTGATGTTTCCATGTTTTTACAGTTACTTCCTATTACGTGTCTCTCTCTCATTACGCTCGGCGCTCCTTTTTTAGATGGTGGCCGGCTGAGATCTGCAACCCTCGCTTGGTGCCGTCAAACATTCAGAGCCTTCGGCATGACATTGGCGACTTCCCGGTCTTCTTCTTCGGCTCGCACGACTACTACTGGATAAACCAGGGCCGGGTTTTCCCGTACGTAGAAAACGACAAGAACTTTGTCACGGGTCAGATCAACATCAACAAAACCTTCAAAAAAGGTACGATTTTACTTTTCTTTTTGCCAGCAAGGATACATTTTTTTGCGTTTTACTCCCTTAAACTGAGATGAAAGGGATTTACTGGGAAATGTTAATGTTTCAGCTCTGGAAGAAGCGGCTCGGCGGTTTCAAGAGCTGAAGGCGCAGAGGGAGAGCAGGGAAGCTCTGGAGCATGAGCGCAACTCCCGAAAGCCTCCGCCATACAAATTCATCAAGGTTTTTGTCCCTTTATTTTCTCAACGATTGCAAAGCCATCTTTTAAAAGAAGCTACCTTAACTGGATTGTTCTTCTTTTTCCTGTGACAGTCCAACAAGCCAGTCGGTAAGGTGCAGATGCACCTGGCTGACCTGTCAGAAATCCCTCGGTGCAACTGCAAACCAACAGAGGAGCATCCTTGTAGCCTCAGCTCCCACTGTCTCAACCGCATGCTGCAGTACGAGTGTCATCCACAGGTATTTTTTTCTTTTTGTTTTCTCTATAGTAAACGAGAGCTGTAGGTAAAGATCATGTTAAACAACAGCGCCTATTTTGTAACCTCTGTCGTGTTTGCATTAGGTGTGTCCCGCTGGAGACCGATGTGAGAATCAGTGCTTCTCCAAGAGGTTGTACGCAGAAACCGAGGTAATGAAGACGGAGGGCTGCGGATGGGGGCTCACAACAAACCAGGCGCTCCAGAAGGTGAGGGTGGAGTTTGAAGTGTAGAGCAAAAGACTTCAAAACTCAGACGTTACTGTCACACACATGCCAAACAAGTACAAATTACAGGGAAATTATTTAAAAACATCAAAAACAACCAAGGAGACAGGTGCATGAAGCTGCAGTCCTTTAAAGACTTTAAAGAATCTTTTGAATTATGTATAAGGAGATTGCTGAAATCAAAGTCTTTATCTTATTTAATTGTCTTTGATGTTCACTTCTCCTCATTAGTTGGTTAAAGGGTGTCTGGTTAATGCCTAGAGTAATAATATTGTGGCGTCTTTCTTTTTCCTTCAGGGTGACTTTGTGACAGAGTACGTGGGAGAGGTCATTGACTCGGAGGAGTGTCAGCAGCGAATCAAACAAGCCCACGAAAATCATGTGACTAACTTCTACATGCTCACCCTAACCAAGGTAAAGCTGCTGCTGGTATGTTGTTGTCAGTAGTAGTAAAAACGTACTATTTATAGATAGAAGCTCAGATCTGCCGTACCAGAAATGTTCCCAGGGGAAAGCCGTGCAAGGATGCTTTAGAAATAATCCAGAGACTCACAGTACAGTCTAAAGAAAAAAGGAGGAAAGGAGCTCAGATCACCAGACACATCTATGTGCAACTGGAGACCACTAGTTCAAACTGCGAATCGCCTTACAGAGCGGACAATGTCTGAGATATGATCCTGTTGGGCTTTCCGATATCCAACCAACCGGACGTTGTGGTTATTGACTGCTTGATCTTCCAACTTTTGTGTTCATACGTCGACTTATAGCTTGTTGAATGACACCTCTGGCATAGCCTGAAGGTGTCCGTATCGCTTTAACCGGCACTAAGCAACTTTGAGGAGGGCCCTGCCACACAAAACAACTACAAATGTGCTGACTTCTTTACTGCATACATCATATTGCTACTTCAATCCAACTGCAGGCGACTGGGAGATCACAATTTTACGACGCTAGGGGCTGGTCATCATGGGAAATGCAGTTTTCCTTCAGCCAAAACAATTTCGCTTTTGTCCAAACTGTCGCCAAAATCGACCAGAACTGAAACTTCTTTAGTGTTGCTTTAAGGAAAAAGCAACACGAGAGAAGGGAGAATAATGATAAAATGTAAAAAAATCCTGACGGATGGAGGAAACTGTTTTAGACAGTAGACATTGAAGCAGAGGGACAAGTATTTTTATGTCTGTATAAGCATGTACACAGGTTAGATAAATCATTAAAAGCTAAAAATTAAGGAAAATGATTCATGTTTACGACCTTCTTAGCAGTTTGGTATCTTTATATTTCTGGTTAGGACCGTGTGATAGACGCCGGCCCAAAAGGAAACTCGTCTCGGTTCATGAACCACAGCTGCAGCCCCAACTGCGAAACCCAGAAGTGGACGGTCAACGGAGAGGTTCGCATCGGGCTCTTTGCCCTCTGCGACATCGAGGCTGGTGGGTAAAGACGTCCGTGGCGTCTCCTCGGTTTTCAGGACAGACACCGTGTTTATCTCGGGCTTGTATCTCTGTGTGTCTGCAGGCACAGAGCTGACATTCAACTACAACCTGCACTGTGTGGGCAACAGGAGGATGTCCTGTCACTGCGGGTCCGACAACTGCTCTGGATTCCTCGGTGTGCAGCCAACGGTGAGGACACTTACCTGAAACTCCTACCGAGACCAAAGTCAAGGTTGGAGGCTCATTTCCTCTGTTTTTCTGTGTCTTCCAGAGTGTTGTGGTGATGGAGAAAGAGGAGAAGGCCAAGAACGCGAAGCTGAAGCCCAAGAAAAGGAAGCTGCGACTGGAAGGAAAACACACTCACGAGTATTTCTGTTTCTGCTGTGGAGAAGGAGGAGAGCTGGTGATGTGTGACAGGAAGGACTGTCCGAAAGCTTATCACCTCCTCTGCCTCAACCTCACCAAGCCGCCATACGGTACAATCACAATTATTCTTCATTCCTTTATATATAGCAATTAATTCAACATAATGTGTCAAAGCAACTTGTTAGCATCTTAACTGTCTCTGAAGTTGGAAGCAAGGCTTTGCGCTACAGTAGGTCAAAGAAGGAGGTGAAATTTCTTCACTTGATTCCTATGGGGCAAATTGTCTTTAGGATGGTCTGAATTAGAGACTCTCTGGGTTTTCTTTTGAGTACTTTGGCAGAGAAATCCTTCTGCTTCTGTAGCAAACTCGGTATAAGTTTCTCTGTCTACTGACGGTAATATGTAAAATCCATGTTTTTAGCTTTATATCATCAAAAAAAGGCCTAGAGTGTTTCTTTGACCCATGAATCCTTATTAATGTAACATTGCCACCAGACTAACGGTAGCAGCAATTATGCTGCGTTCACATCGATGCGTCAAAATCGATGGTCTTTTTGCACAATGGCAGATGAAACTGAGAGAGCGGCTTGGCATTATTTAAAGCAAGAGAACTATAGCTGCAACCACCGATTATTTTCATAATCTATTAATCTGTTGATTATTTTTTCGATTAATCGCTTTTTATTTTATTTGGCCGTTACTTTCCCATGTAAGCTATTAAAAATTATTTTGGTTAAGAAACAGGAAAACACAAGAGAATTGTACAGTTCACTGCAATTTATTTAACTTTGTTTAAAGAAACAAATTAGCTCAGTAGTGTAAAACGTGTTGATTTTTCTAGGCAAAAAATACAAAAATGAGTTAGAATTTCATAAAACTTATTCAAACTAAAGCATATTAACAAAAATCTTGGCCCTTATTATGCGTACATTTAAATTAACATTGTATTTAGTGTTTGTGCCGCCTGAGTATTCACGTTAGCCATGATTGGCTGATTTCTTCTTCTACTGCTTGACCGGTAGATCACAGCCTTATTTACCGCCAAACGCTGCTCTAGATGTGCGTAACGGGGCTCACGACTTTTTGACACCTCTAGACGCGCATCTACATACACTTCGCATGTATGTCAGACGCTCTTGACGCTCCAGATGCATTTTCAATCAGCTAAAACCTGGTGAAGCTGCGGAACAGTATCCTGAGTTGCCTTTTTACAAAAACTTTCATAAATGGACGTCTTGAACAAACAGCGGAAAAGGAGCTTCTTAAAGAAATTATGGTACGATTCCCATATCGTTGTTGCCAATATTCAATATTTACCTGTGCTACATATATTTACTTATGCTCTGGACACCTTGAAAAAGTAACCCTGCATCAGCCAACAGCTTTGTTCCCATCCATGTCACACATATTTTTAGAGTACTATTAAAATGTTGGAAAAAAATAAAAAGGGAATTGGCCGTTTACTGGTTTGGACTTAATCAGTCAAGCTAGGCAAAGTGTTTCTTTTCACATGACAGACAAAGTAAAAGTAGAGGGATGGCTCTGACCAACATCAACCTGATAAAGATGTTGATGCCGATTGATTGTGCTTCCCTTCTCAACATTCCCACCTTCATTCCTCTAGTGTGGTTGTTATGAACAAAACAGAGCTTTCGGACCATTGCCTGTTAAAATGTTTCTGCAAAATCATTTCATTATTTTCCTTTTCCTCCACCGATTGCATAAAATCTGCAGTTGATACAGGTTTCTGTCTCTATTCAGAGTTTCATACATTAAAATTATGACAAATCTTGTCTTGAGGTTCATTAAAGTCTTAGTTGGGAGTCGAGCTTCAATGTCCCCCCCCCCCCCCGTCTCCAGGACGCTGGGAATGTCCGTGGCACGACTGCAGCGTCTGCGGCGCCTCGGCTTCTTCGCTCTGCAACTTCTGCCCGCGCTCCTTCTGCCGGGACCACGAGGCCGGCGTGCTCACTGCCTCCTCTCTGGACGACCGCCTCTGCTGCTCCAACCACGACCCGCTGAGTCCGCTCAGCTCTGGCCCCGTCCGGGTCAAGGAGGAGTCTAAAGAGTGAAGCCCCAACGTCCGCTATACCTCATTCCCAGGGAAGTGCCGTGTGACGTCTGCAGCGGAGGGGGATACAATGTTTTTTATTTTTTGTTGTTTATTTCTGTTTTTCGACTGGTATGACGGCTGCCATCTGCAGCCGGGACACGCTGATGAAAGCCACGACGCTGTTGGCAGCGACAGGAGGAAGTGTCCAAGCATAATCGTGCGCTGTTTTCTCTCCTCTCTTGACATTAAAAACGATCAATAGTCAGCTCGCCTGGATCCGTCTGAAGGCTCGGATTTAATGCGTTTCTTCTTCTGTTTGCTTTTTTTGTCATATTTAAATGTTTAGCAATATTAAACCACCTTCAAATCTCAGACAAAATTTGTTTAACACAAAAGAAACACGATGAATTTTATTTTTTTTGTGATCTCTTTACGAAAGTCTAGTAATTTATTCACCATTAAAATTTGGTGAAGCTAACTATCCATAAATTGAGTCTTAAATCTTTAGGGATAGCTTAGTAATCATTACCAGAACAAAATCTTGTAATCTGTTCTTCGGTTTCTTTTGATTAGGTTTTTTTTTTTTTTACTTAAAAAAAAGTAAACTTAAGGGAAAAGTACATAATATTAAAGTTAGTTTGACCAGAAACATCTAAATGTGACATCAGAAAAACGATGAAAGAAAGAAATATGTAGGCGGGGCTTTAATACTTTTCCACAGTCCCGTAAGTGTCGCCACGTTTGGTCGCTTTGAAGATCTCAATGGTTAGAGAGGAGGAGGAGGAGGAGGTGCTACATCGAGCCTCTCCACCGTGCTGCTCTCTCCCCCCCGTTTACCTGCTGTAAAAACCTTCTAAAGGATCTCTCGACGAAGCAGACGAGGCAGCTCTTCTTCATCGCCTCCCAGAAAAAAAACATCCTCCCCCTTACTCCTTCTTTCTTGTCGGAAACAGAACTGGTAATTATGACCAAATTGGTGCAATTTGAGTTTTTTGTTTTGTTTTTGTTTAGTTTTTTGTTTTTGGTATTGTTTCTACAGGACCCACACTACATTCCAATCTTCCTTGAACATGCTTTTTAATATACTTATGGGGTATAGATGAATATAATTATATACAGTATCTATGTTTGTTAATGTTTACAGACAGATCTCTCTCACTTCATCTCGGTGAGTGGCGTATTTGCGTTAGTTCGTTCGTTTGTTTCGGTGTTGAACATTACGCAGACCTCTTTGTGAAAATAGTCCTATTAAGGTGAAATATAATGGTATATAGTGTAATGGTATGACATTACAGACGTACTTGTGATTTCATATTGCCAGTCCCGTTCACCATTGTGTACATAATTGGCTCACCATTATTGTAAAGTACGTACAGATCCGGAGGGCGGAGGCTCTCCTGATGCGTCTGGAGGAACTTCCTGTTTCTTTTTTGTTTCTTTTTATTTACATTTTCACGTATCTGTATAGTAAATGGAGGGAGGGGGAGGGGTGTGCCCGGCTTGTGAAATCACTGGTGCCGGGTTTCAAGTATTGTTATTAAGCCTTAAGTTAGATTTTTTTGTTGTTTAGTTTTTGTTTTTTTTCTTTTACAGCTGCGAAGGGATGGCGCCACATTTCGGTAAATTAATTTTACCCGTGTAACTGTGACAGTTTTTCGGGGTTTTTTTTTGTTTTTTTTAAAGTTTTTGCCAAATCTTTGAACAGCACTTTCACACGGGCAGACGCAGAAATACCTGCAAATGACAAGTATTTCAAAGCGGATACCTCTTCTTGTCATTACATTAGTCTTTAATCTGTGTTGTGACTGTTTTGGTTGGTTTTTTTGTCTCGCAGTTGGAAACATTGCGAAGGCTAGCTCTTAATTTCCAACGAAAGTGGCCTAACTGTTTTTGTTGTTTTTGGAGCTAGTGGGTGCACAAGTGGAAATGAACTCCCACCCCAGATAAAAAGATTATTTTTTTTAAATTGTCTTTTTTTAGAGGCACTTTTTTTGTTTCTTTTCAAGAGGAAATGGTGTCACAGCAAACCAGTCCAGTATGATTTACAAACACAAACGACTGTACAGTGTTTTTAAATCAATCATTACGTCAGAACTAAAGTTTTTTGTATTTATTGCACCACATTTTATACAGATTTCTTTTTATTATAATTGTTGTTTAAAACACCAGTGCAGTAACTCGTCTCTCCCTTCTCACCGAGGTGTAATGAACATGCACGATAGAATAAAATAAAGATAAAATAAAATGATAAAACACAGTTTGGTGTATCATGCCTGTATCTAAGCATTTTCTTACGTTTAGTGTAACGATTCCACATTTGGTGGCAGCAGCTGGTCGTCTGCCTGCGCTGTGACTCACTATTCTGTGTTTAAAGCGGTTCAGTGTTAGAATGAAAGAGTTTTGTTTTTTAGTTACGATAAAGTTAATCATGACTGGATGAAACGATTCTTCTGTAATCTAGTCTTGTTTTTTTCTTCTCCTTTGGTTCATCTTGTTAAATTTGGTTTTGTTCTTCCCTCAAAAGGAAGATTTTTAGTTTTTAAATGTAATCATGAAAGATGTAAGATGTGTCCCAGGATGAAAAAGTGCCAATGTCAAAAGTGTCTTGTTTTTTATTTTATTTTTGTTTGGTTGTTTCAAGTGAACATTTTCAGACTGGCTGATATTTAAGTTAGAAAGTTCAAATGTTTTTGCTGCTTCACTAATAAATCCTAAATGCTCCTTTTTTATGTTTCTCTCCTAAAACAATGAAGACCAATATAAATATCAGAAGCCTGCAGCTGCATTTTAAAACACAAAGAATATGAAAAAAAATCTTAATGTTTAATAGATTGGTTTTGCAACTATTTCTCTCTGTTCCAAGGCTTTGAGCAAATTTATTCTATATAAAATTGCAGCTGAATGTAGAAAAAAAGGGAAATAAGCTCATTAATCCTTTTCCTATTTGAAATTTACAAATCTCTTACAAACTGGATCATAATCAGAAGAAATTTCCTACCTGAGTCGTTAAATATGAAACCCAAAGAGCTGAAAATGAAGGATCCTTTCCACGGTTCAGCTCTGTTGCTAACGCTTTGATAGTGCTTCCCCTTGTTCACTATTGAGGCCCTTTTTTCTATTTAAACTCCAAACCTGATGTTTTTCCTGCGTTTATTTGTTTTCCCACACGTTTAATACAGCGCTTTGTTGCTCGAGAGATTTTCTCCTGACTCCTTGTGCTTGTTAATTTAAGCCGGAATGTCGTTACGCATGCTTCCATCATCTAGAGGACGATTTGATGCCAATGTTTTCTCTGTATCTTTTTTGATTTTTCACAACATTGCACAGAGATTCTGCATACGAAAACTAAAAAATACACCCGAGCAGCCTTTATTTTTGTTTTTCTTTGCACCTGTAGTTTGCATCTTTGTGCCAGTCGGTCGTCTGCTGCCCCGCTAGGTTGCTGCATTTGAACTATTTGTGCTTTAATTGTCTTTTTGTCCACAATTAATTTGACGCTGTCAGTTTTATCCTTTTGTTTACCCCTTTTTTGGGCATATTTCTGTTCACTGAGGTGTTTTTTTGTGTGTGTGCGCGATGTTGGGCCGCCTGTTGTTGAGGTGTTACCTGACATACTGTCAGATACTGTTGGAATAAATGAATATTTTCACCTGCATAAGCACTCTTCACCTTTCCTTAGTAGGAAACCTGCTCAAAGTAAATCTTGCCTGAGGGGGTCATAGGTCACTGTCTCTCTCTCTCTTTCTCTCTGTGGTGGTTCGATGAAACCGTGGACGAACACACACCGCCATGTTGACTACCTGTGTTACTGCATACCACACACACATCATGTCCAGGAACTTGTAAATACGTCGCATTTGAATTTGCATAGACTCATGTTACTGTGGTGTGCTCTTTTTTTAAAAACAATTTTTTTTTGTTTTGCCTGTATAAATCTGCTTCTAAATGTGTGTGACTCTTGAAAAGACACTTCATTTTGTACATGACCTGTCTTTTTATTTGAAGATATCGATTCTGTCCTTTTTCATTCTGAAGTTGAGTTTGAAGAGTTCAGACATGCTTGAAGTTTGACTTTAATAAAGCTGTACTCTGTCTCAGTGAAACTTTTCTTGCTGCTTGTGACTGTAAAACATTAAGAGAATCTTATCTATTGATTTTTTTTTATTATCATTTACAGCATCTATAAAAGTATTAACCCCCCCCCCCCGCCTTGGATGTTCTCCCCTTTTTATTGCTTTTACGAATCCTCAAAAAAAGATGTAACTTTTCTTACTTATTACTAACAAAACCATTTAATTGCAAAGTGAAAACTTAATTCTGTGAAATAAAACGATAAAAATGTGGCAGAAAATATGTGTTGAATAAGTATTCAACCTGCTTAAATTCAAAAGAGGTCTAACTAAGATAAGAGAGACACCTCTAACAACTGTTTTGTTGGTTCCTCCTCATTCAAAGCTGTTGAAGAAGCTCATATAAAATCTTTAGGAGACTAGTTAAGTAGAATACAGTTATTTGGTGTTGTTGGAGCAAAATGGAGGAAAACTGCAGAGTTTGACAGTAAAAGCCGGATTGAGACCAAACAAAGGGGCCTATATTAATATACTGACAAGAGGGGGTGAATATTTATTTACCTTGCATTTTTTTTAAGTGCGTTTATTTTGTAAAAATCCTTTTTTAGTCTGACATTAAAGGGACTCCCCAAAAAATAATTATTGATTTGCAAAAGTAATAGAAAGGGAAAAACTTTTAATTGGTATTAATATTTGTAGGAAGTGTAAAATGTAGATTAACAATTACTGAGGAGGATTCCTTGCACAAAATGAAAAAATAAAAAATACCTGGAAGGCGAAATGTAACGTGACGTGGCTTCTTGCATCCACGCATTAAATCACAGAAATTGGGTCAAACTGACGTTTCCGGTTTTAAGACCTCCAAAAATAAAAGCTGAGAAAATTATTGTGGGGTTTTTTAAAAGAGAAAATAATCAGTTATATAGATGTAATTGTTTAATATGTGTAGATAATGTTAATATAAAAAAGTTATTTGGTCTGGTCAGAGGAAAATGCTATTTAATAATGCAATAAAGTAATCTTTATTTTCAGTCATTGAACTTACAAATAAGCTGCTTTATCTTTTTTGTGTTGTCTTCTACTAACAAGAAGTAAATTATATGGCAGAACGGTTACAACCTTAAAAAGTGCGACGTTTGTCTTGCCTCTGGTGGAGTGTGTTTTGGTTTATAACATCTTACTGTGAAAAAATGAATAAATTTTTTTTTTTTTTTTACATTTTAAACAAATTTTTTTACTGGCAATAATCGGCTCGTTTTAAGAAAAACAAAAGTGGATGATTTTATTGTTCATATGTATATAAAGGTGGGGGTCGAACCAAAGACACATTAAATTAATTAAGAAAAAATCTTAAAAGCATCTTATAAATAACAAATAAAAATAATAACCAGTCAACTACAGCAATCTTAAGTGATGCATTCTGGTTTATACAAGAAGCAATACAAATTTTAAAAAATAATAGAGGAAATAGAAAAGGGTATCTTTGTATTTTCTCCTGCTCTGCATACGACACCTTTATATCTTTTTATCAAAGAAAAAAACACTATCTTGGATAACAACCTATAGACAAAAATCAACCTGGACTAGAACAAAACAAACATAAATAACAAAGGCAAAAAAGAAACTGATCTAATTTTATGCACAGCAGTGATATTGTTTCTGAAAACTTGCATGGCTGACTCATAACAATAGATTTACTCTCCAAATACTGTCAGACAATTATTCTCAAATTGTATTAAGAATTAAATGGTCAAATGAAAATGTAAAAAATAAAATATAAAGAAATAAGAATTTATGTAAGAGCTTTAAAGCTTAAAAAAGCGTGTAGTTATACGTTTATGCAGTTAATTCATCCCTTTTCCTGTGAGGACGGAACGTTTATTATGAAAGCCCAAACCGGAAACGCTCGTTTTAGCCGTTAGCTTCACTTCCTCCCCTCCTCTGTTTCTTTTCAAATAGCTCCAGTATTCGCAGGTAAACAA
>JAVLVB010000559.1:322730-344868 GCA_032876305.1 Orestias chungarensis | reverse complement strand
TTTTTTTTTTTTTTTTTTGTAGCTTGGTGTCATATTCCCGTAGTGACATAAATTAAAACGACTCTTTCAGGTGAGACTCACCTTTTAAAGGTGCAGCATTTTGGCCTTTTATGTCAGCAGGAACAGATTTCAGATTAAATGCTAACAGTTTAATCCTGCAACTAAACACAAACAGCCTTCATTGGGATCAGCTTGACATGTTAAGTTATGGTGAAACATTTTACATAGAGAGGTTTGAATTTGCATCTTTATTAGCTGTCCATCAGGGGCGAAGCTATGGGTGGAAAGAGGGAGCCCGAGGCCCCATTTAGTACTGGGGCCAACTTGGTCAAATTGGTTTCTGAAACAAAACTTTAAAAAGTGTCGCAGAAAAGGTGAGATGGGTAAAAGTTTTTTATATGATCGAACACGTGGAGATGTAAGAACAGGAAGAGGAAAGAGAATAATTAGGTTGCCGTTATGTTAGAACATGAAATATAAGCAAGAAAGAAACGTTTATTTTAATGGATTCTGTATCGCAATGGAAGCTTAAGAGCGAGCAGAAAGAGACGTAATTATAAATGAGATAATCTAGATATAAGTCTATGAAGAACCATTCTACACCAGCTGGCGGCGGTAAAGCGCATCTTTGTTTTGTTTTATTTTAGTTTAATGTGACGTTATCTGAAGATCACAACCAAGCTGAAACAAAAAAGGTTTCAGAGACCTCTACGTTGAAGTGCTACTATAAGCGATACCTGTGTTAGCCGTTTACGAGGTGTCGTTTGGCATTGATGCTTTGCTCCAATACTAAGTTAATTAGTTTTTCACTGGGGAGATCATTAGTTGTTAATAGGTTTGAATCATTTTTGAGGCACTTACTAATAATAAAGAGACAGCAGTGTGTTTTGTGCTGCTCTGTCTTTGCAATCTTGAGTCTGATACCAATAAATACTATGTCAGATCAATTGTTGACATTCTTAGTTTCATTTAAATGTTTTGCTTTGATTTGCCTGATTCTTTCTAAAAAGACTTGTCCATCTGAAGTTATCTCAATTAACCGTAACTGAGCGCAAAAGTCTTATTCCTATATTGTTTTTTAAATAATATAAAAACACTGAAATCGATATGAAAACAAAGGCAGATCCTTTTTCAGCTTTGTATTCTAGATATAAAATCTCTTTTTCCCAGACTTATTCTGGGAATTTTATGTGCTTTTTCAACCATCCATGCCTCTTTTTTACTAACTTCATATTATAAAATAAGACCATGTTTTATTTTTTTCAGCGTACATCGAGGCCCTCTGTGGGAATCGGTTTAGAGACCTCTGCTGTGGCCGCGTCTCGTTTGTTTTGGTTTTTATTCAGGTTTCAGTCAAATTCGATAAAATGCTCAATGATTAGACTCCGTATTAGTTGTTGGAGTTTTCTTGGAGCTGAAAAGGGTTTTTAAAAATATAAATCATGACGTTAACGTCAAGTAAATTATTTTTTTGCCTAATGCTGTACATTGGGGTCATTTCTTTATTTAAAAATGAGGGAAATTCAAAGTAAGAAATCTTTCCAAAGATGGATAATAAAGGCAAAGACTTCCTTTTTATCACAAGGGAATCTGAAAAATAGATAGTTGCTAATATCCATATTATATTTAGGGTTTTTCTTTTTTTGGATTTCTAACCTAAACCGTCATATAAGGATAGTTTCCGAAAATGTAACATGAGATCCACTGTCCTCTAAAATGGATATAAATATTTGGTGTACAAATTTTCATGTTTTTAAAATTCTTTTTTTTTTAGCTTAACATAGTTGTATTTTGTTATAGTCTTTTAAGCTCCGGTGGTTTTATTTTACTCTCTTTTTATGTGTTTGACATTGAGATGAGTTGATCACCTCGTCACAGAGAGGATTGGTAAATCATTTCCAAGACGATCGTCTGTCTTCAGTTAAAGTACCCCAGATTTGGGTTACATTCATGTATTTATTTTGTGTAGAATTGCCTCGTTTTCCGAAGCTAGTTCAGCTTTTACGTTACTAAATAGTCGGTATTGATCCCGTATAATTAGTGGAGTATTGTTGTCTTCTGTTAATCATGGGTAACTAAAACAGTGGAGAGACGATGTTCGCGGCTGACTAACATTTACGCCAACAACCAACATGAAGAGGAGGCTGCTACGTGGGTTCCTGTCGGAGATTTCCATCCGGTTTGCTCTTCTGTTCGTATTCCTGTAAGTTAAATCCCTCCTATTCATGTTGCGGTGTAATTTTTCTAACTATTCTACGGTCCTGTTGTCTGAGATGTGGTGCATGTTTTGTTTCTTAGTGTGACCGAGCAGCTCCCTCCTTTCTACCGGGAGATCCAGGCGGAGGAGATGTGGCTCTACAAGTTTCATCGCGTGGAATCTGACCACGTTCCAACCGCTCTAATGTTTGTACGTATCCTCGAGGTCAAGAACGCAGTAAAATTCGCTGAATATGTTTTATATCTGGATGTAAGGGTGTACCAATCTGATATCGATATCGGATAGTGATCCCATATCTGCCAAAAAAGGAAATGCATCCAAAAGCTGCGATATTATCAACCAAAACACAAGCAGTGTGTTCCAGCATCTGTTCTGCGCCACCTTTTATCCAGCATGCAGAGCCGTGATCACTGCAAATGTGTTTGATAACGACTAGCATCAAAGAACGGAGGATGCTTCATTCCACCAATTAGTCATTTAAATATCAAACAACCAGAATACAAGGATGTCATCTCTCAACTTCTGCTTCAAGGAGGCGGACAGAAAAATAGAAAAAGCTGTTAGTGCTGTGGTGCATTCAAGGGTGATCTGTAAAACTGCAATTAAAATAAAATGAAAGCACAAACACAACAAAGCCATACGCTGTAAACTAAGCATAAAACGTGTTGGCTTTATAAACATGTAGAGGATTTTTGTATTTAACTTCCAAATTTATGTAAATCATTTGTTAATAATAAATGGAAGAATTTTTCTCCTCACATCTATTCTTTCCTATCTGAGTTATACAATTTAATAAGGCCCTTTCTAACAAAAGTTTAAAAAAAAAACTTATTAATATGGATTTTATATTTAATGTTCTTTTTCGGACCTGTTTTATATATTTAAAACACAAATCCAAGAGGTTTGGTGTGAATTTCTCTTGCAGGAGGGAATTTGATTGGTGCGTGACAAAAATATTACATTTAAGGTGAAAAAGATGCTTAATTAAAATATTTATTAATGTTTTTTGACAAGTGAATACATCATTTTTACTCTTTTTATTTATTTATTTATTTATTTTTACTCTTTTTTCATTTTTACTGTAAATCATTTGGAATGTGTTAATTTTATGGCTTAGTCTGCGGTTTTTGTTTTTTTTGTTTTTTTGTTTCCTCTTTCAGGAAGGAATTTGATTGATGGGTGACAAAAATATTTAAAATAAGGTGGAGACAAAAAAATTGCTTAATTGAAGCCTCTTTTTTTATTGAATCTATTTAACATAGCCTGTATGTAATATTTTGGCTCAAATGTTTTCAGAAGTTAAGTCGGATAATTATAGCTAAAATGTTCAAGACGTTTTTTCATATTTTATTCCTTTAGTAAAAATATCTTGACAGGTTTTTGTTTAGCGGCAGCTACGTTTGTCTAGATTTTTTTCATAAATGTCATGCCGTTCTTTTCAGAGCGTCGCCGTTTTCACCCCCCTGGTTGTGATCTTGGTTTTTAACCTGTTGAAAAAGTCGGAGCACGGAGATCTGAGAGAAGCCTCGCTGGGTAAGAAATAAAAGTGTTGTCGACCCTTCTTTCTCCCGTATGCCTGCCGTTTGAGGTGACGTGTCTCTTTTCATGATTTAGTTCTGTTTCCTCCTGTCATCCAGCTGTGACTCTGACTCTGGTGCTCAACGGGGTTTTCACCAACGTCATCAAACTTGTTGTTGGCAGGTAAAAGAAGCGACGGCCGTGCATGACGCGCCACAGATATCGGTGAAAGAAATATTCCTCAGTATCTTTTTTTTTTGTTTTGTCTTCAGGCCCAGACCAGATTTTTTCTATCGCTGTTTCCCGGACGGTCAGATGAACTTGGAGCTGCGCTGCAGCGGCGACCCAGACGCTGTCATAGAGGGACGAAAAAGCTTTCCCAGTGGACACTCTTCCTGTAAGACGCCGTTTTGAAGTCCATTTTCCTTTCAGACTTTTAATGATTCCACATCGAAAGGATTTTAATATGATATAATCAGAATAAATAAAAGAAAAGGCAATCCTCTGAAATCTATTGTTAATTGTTTATGTAAATTCTTCTCCAGTTGCTTTTGCAGGTCTGGGTTTCACGTCGCTCTACGTCGCAGGAAAGCTGCGCTGCTTCAACCCGCCAGGTCAAGGCAGAGCATGGCGGCTCTGCGCCTTCCTCGCGCCTCTGCTCGTTGCGGCTGTGATCGCCCTGTCCAGAACATGTGACTACAAGCACCACTGGCAAGGTCAGAGGTCGAGGCAATTCCTATGCTAGAAAAATTAGCATTAGCATTTGAATGCTTTTTAAACAAGTCATTACAAAAAGTACATTTTAATGCAAATTATGAATGGAGATGAGCTAAAGCTCTTTGAGTTATTACACATTAGTTATTGATCCACAGTAATGGGTAGGTAATTTTTTAGTTGATACTAACAGATAGGGGTGTCCTGATTACTATTATTCAATATATAATATATGGACCTACATCTAAAAACTCCAATATTACCAGTCTATTCTTTTAACTTATTCAACTGTAGAAACATAATTTTTAGAACAAAGTTTAATATTTATGTAACCTATTGATTAATAATAATCACATCTGATTTCTCTCTGAGGAAAATATGACTTATTAGGTGTTTTCTAACATACTACCATACAAAAGTAATAAAAGTCTGTATTATTCATGTTGATATTGTATCTAGGAAGTATGGGGGAGGAATTAAATATCTGAAGACTTAAATATCTGTATCCTATTGATAGTCTCAAAAAATAGTATAGACTGCTTTGTGCAAAAAATTGTGCTTTTCTAATTTTGTGATTTACCAAATGATCGGCAACTCGTACCACTCTTATAGAGTAATTTAGCAATTTAACAGCTCTATAAGTCAGTCCCTCTAGAAAAAGGCTATTCTGCGATGCAAGAAAATTCACGCAAAAAAAGGCGCACAAAATGCGGGGATGCGCATAATTCTTAAAAAGCTGCATATTCACCGCATAAATAGCGTCTAAGAAATCTCAGAATTATGTGATTTCACCTGACTCTACTGATCCTGCATTTTTTTGAATGAAATTTGAAATAATTCCCTGATTTAATTAAATAATTAAGTGATTATTTTCTTACTCTTTACTGACACTGCCCCCCCCCCCTCCCCAGACAAAAGTGAATGGTCTGGCATGTCGCGTAGTGTTAGTTATAACTTGCTTAGTTCTTAGACGTATTCTGCATTTTATAACTAAGCAGTGTTCATATGTTGTACTTTTCTACACTATAGATGAACAAAAATAGTCCAAGACTGTAAGTTAGCATAACGGGACTAAATAACTGGGTCAGCTATGCTGCTATGTTATGTCATGTTTGCTACTCACTAAATGTTGGAGAAGCATGTTTATTCTCCCTACAATTCCCAAGTTTTGCACACTTCTCTGCGTATTTTTGCACTTTCGCGCATTTTCTTCGCAGAAAACGGGACAACATGCTGCAGAATTAAATTTAAGGTAGAGATTGAAAATGTGCTTTCTTTTATAATAGTAATACACAAAGTGAAATACTTCATATCATTTTATAAAACGATCATTAAATAAAAATTTATTCAGGATTTTATAGACAAGGTTTTTTTAGATCCTTAAAATCGTCTCCATGGAATCGACACCTTGTTGGAGGCTGAGGAGAAAACAGATCATACTAATGATGCGCATCGCCTTCACTGTTGTAAAACATTAACTACGATCAGGAAGTTATGTATTGAATACGCAGAATGAAAAGAGGAAGTCTGACTTGCATCATCTTGACGTGTTGTTCTCCCCCCTCCTCCATCCAGATGTGTTTGTCGGGTCAGTGCTGGGTCTAGCATTCGCCTGGCTCTGCTACAGGCAGCACTTTCCTCCGCTTCAGGACCTGGACTCCCACAGGCCGATCCGGCACAGAGAGACTGTCTCTGCTGCGCAGGAGCGCAAGCTGGCCAACTCCAACTTCCTCCTGCCTCTGTAGAGCCGCCGCGACTCGAACCGTGTCCAGCGGGTCACTGGGAGAGTTCTGGGTCTCTAGACTGTCGCGTTTTTACTGTTTAAATTTAATCCTGGGTGTTACAGCTGCAGCGTTTCGAAGTTGCAGATGTTCCAATTACGTATCATAACATACTGGATATATTAGTTTTATGGTTCTCGGGTCATCTGACTAATCCCAACCGAGCAGGTTTAACTGCAGGAGAATCCTTTCGTTTAGCTGAATTGGCCATTATTTGGTGATTGATTATTTCACTTACAGCTTCTTAAACGAGCAGAGCTGACGCTAGGTTCAAGTTATTTGCATTAGTTGGCATAGAAAGTTTTTTGATTTTACAAGTTTAAGCACGGAGGTCAGTGTCGTTAAAAACATAGATCTTTTAAACCTGCTTACCTGGTCTTCTCTTAATAAAGTGGTCGGCAAGAAATAACCATCAAGATCGCTACCATTGTAAGCATTTCATTTTTGACTCGGTACTGGCCAAAGAACAAACTTGTAACCTTGCAGAATATTACTTTTTTTCATATTTGGGATCATAAGGTTATGTTTGGAGGATGGTGAAATGCTATAGGTTGATCTTATAAAAAAAGAAAGGTAAGGGGGCCTCTGAGTGTATATATATTATTTTCCCCTTTCTTACTCTTTAAACAGCATATAACGTCATTAATGTACATGGTTGTTGCTTCACGACAAGAATAATGATTGAAACGTGTTATTTCTTGGATTTCAATTCATAAGATTGTGACGTGATTTGTCCGGCATGGAAGAAAACCTGCATTCAAACGTTACCTTCTTTAGTTAGCTCAGACGCCGAGAAAATGACTACCTTTTCTACTTGATTAGCTTAAAACTCAACAACGTCTGCTTAAGGCGGGTTGCGATTTTTTTATGTGTTGAATAGGTTCAAGAGTTTTAGGTTCTTTTGTCCCCAAACATGATGATGTGTGCTCTTTAACTAGTAAGGGAGTATCTGGTGTAACCTGAGCTGAATGAGGGGAATTATTTCGTTTGAATGGGAGAAAAGTGTGAAAAATGTTACATGTGTGTAAACTAAGTTTAGAGGAGCTTGTTTACTTCAGAGATGGGTCTGGGATTTAGATCAGTAGTGCAACACTGGGACTGTTTTCAGTCACAGATTGATGCACGTTTAATTTGTTGAAGCTGTAGGACCACAATTAAGTTCTTTAGCCACAAAAGTACTTGCGGTGGGGTGGGGTTGGTGGGGGTTGAAAATTCGGGACAATCGATAACAAAATAGTCGCACAGTTTCGCTATCCGTGTCCGTTCTGTTACAGCTTGAAGACAGTTTTGCTGCTTCTGTTTGTAATTGCTTCAAATCTTTCCGTCTTCCTATAATATTTATTGAATGTTCTCTCTCACTGTCACCTCGTTCGTGCTCAATCTCCCACTTCACGTGCCAAACTCTTATTACAACAAACGAATGTAGCTGCGCCACGCTGTGCGTCTCAGTTACTGTAGTGCCTGCTGTACTTTAACTTTATTATTACAGGGTTAAATGACTGTAGAAACACTCCAGGAGTTTGTTTTAATAGTTGACAAGGGTTGATGTAGAGGTCTCACAATATGATAACTTTAAGCAAAGTTAAATTTATTTTTTTTCTGTGATATTCCAAACTTTTTCTGTTTTCTTTATATTTAAAGCTGCAAGGACAGAGTTCTCCTCATCATGCTATAATGTTAACCAATCTGCAGTTCAGGCTAAATAAAATGAGATAGGAGGGTTTTTTTTCTTCCTTTTTTTAAATGTAGCAGCCGTCCTTCAGATTGCTGACTGGCAGTTCAAAGCAAGAGGTTAGAAAGGAGCAGAGCTGAGATATTCACTGACTTGTCATTCAAATAACCAATTATTAACACCCTGTTTTCTTTTTTTGTTTGTTTTGTAAACCTCTGTATGCTTTGATGCCGCAAACCGGCTCATGCCTACTAGTTAGACGGTGGAACCAGTTCCTAGTTTTAGACCAGACAGGAGTTGGACCATAGCTTCTTTTTGCGCTGGTGCTAATGTCATAAGAATCGTTTACGTTCAGGTTTACTATTACTTTCTTGTGTTTTTTATTTATTTTTTCCTGTGCTGTTGTACAATTTTGCTTAAGATGTTGGCATCTTTGTGTTCTTTTGGGCTTATTTTTTGGATTTCGGGAACCTTGTGATACTGCTTGTGTAAAACCAGCCAAAGTTATCAGGTTTAAAGTGCGCAGGCCTCGCTCAGATCAGACCCGTCAGGAAGAAAACGGACAGAAAACGAGCGACTTTGTGCCTTTTATTTACCACGTTACTTCACAGATCTCTGTTGGTGAATGGAGGCGACGCTGCACATTGTACGGTAAGCTCAACCCTGTTTTTTTGTTTTGTTTTATTAAATGTACAGGACTCTGTTGTAAAGATGCAACTCAGTGTTTCAATGTGGCATGCTGCCTTTTACCTCGGAAGAACCATTAGAGGGACACCTTGTGTACAAACCTTACTTTTAAGACATTAAAGATGAAATACAAGCATATTTTATGGAATGTTTGACTTTACTTGAATATGTTTTTTTTTTGTCTGTTTAAATGTGATCTTTGTTAAATCAGGATTCATATTCCAGGAATGTTTGGTTTTACGTTATACTTCTTGGTTTTGATAACATTCGTGCATATTTCTCTGTTGAACAGCATCTAGTTTAACTCACAGCTCCCGTCCATTTGTTAAGTTTCTTTTGTGGTTTCTACTTCACGTGTTTTGTATCCGCTTACCGCCAATGTTTCTGCTCTTATGTCCAGGGATTAATGACTGAAACGCTTGTTAGCTTCAGGATCACGACCCCTTGTTGTTGAGATGGTGTCCTAACTTTTGTTGTGGTGCTTTTCGTTTCCACATTTTCATTTTTGTTAACAGGAAATTAAAATCGGAAAATAATTTAATACAAAATATGTCGTGATGTCATTTGTTTTCCTGTAACTCTACATAGTCTGTTAAAATGCAAGGGGAAAATGAGCTATAATGAATGAGTTACTAAGCATTTTAAGTCTCACTAAAGATAACTATACTTTTGCACATTATTATAGAAACGCATAAAAAATAGGTACCATTAAATTAAAGACTGAAGGAGTAATAGTGGCGACCAAAAGGTTTAACCAAGTTCCGGGTTTGATTTAAAAAATTTTCTTCCCAAATTTAAGGCTAAACCTGTTGTTTGTTTGGCACAAATAAATTATAAATCATTCCAAAGTAACACATTGCACCACACTTCAGGGTGAATTATGTTTTAAGGAGCATCATTCAAACCTGTGAAATGAGTAGGATTAGAGTAATCTCATGTGTCAGGATTGTACTTACTGCAGACTTAAAATTTTGTCTGAGAACATTGGACTTCTGAAATAGCATTTAAAAAAAAAATTTTTTTTTATTTATTCATTTTTTTTTTTTTTTTTACACTTATTAAATGAAAGCCTCCAAGTGTTTAGTTTTGGGTTTTGCCTCCACAAGTGTAGGTGCATTTGTTACATTAAGGTAAGAGACATTTTTTATTATTTTATTGCTCCAATTTACAACAATCAGGTATTCTAACAGGTGAAATAGAAGGTTAAAGAGCCACTGTTTTAAACTAATTTATTGTATTTTAAGACCTCGTTTTCATTTGCTATAACATAAACTAATAAAAATATCTTTCGACAAACTTGCACAACGGAAGAAGTTCAGGGCCACTGGGGGAAGAAAATGTGTAATTCTGACTGTAATCTCAGAAGTGTGAGAAAAAAAAACTCAAAACTGTGAGAATTATGATAAATAAACGAGAATTATGAAATAAAATTATTAGATTAGAATTATACCTAATTATATCCTCTTCCGTATTACATCGTTACTCTTCGAGGTTAAAATTAAAACCTTTTGCTTTGTTTTCGCTGTTCGTTTTTGTTAGACATTGTTTTACTTTCTTATCCTTTGTTATCGTGTAATATTTTTAATTCTCATAAAATGTTGTCACCTCTGAATTATCCCTACATAGTCTGTTTTTATTTTTGTAACTTTTAGTCGTTTTGGGGTGGGCGTGGTCTGTTGACGCCGACGTGCCGGTTTACCGGAAGTGACGCGAGCAGTTGGCGCCAGATTTGTAACGCGGAACAAAACAACGCCACTGTGTTTTTGGCAGTCGTGGCTTCTGGACTGCCAGCAAGTTGAAATAAATTCTTTGTTGGGCTAGTAATAGGTTGAAGAGCCATGTTTATCAGTGACATAAAGAAGAACTTTTACGACGTCGTCGCCAGCCAGGTACGTTTATCGTAGCTGTTTGTTAGCTAGCTCTGCTAGCTCCTGCTGCTAAGCTCCCCGGACCAACATGGTTTGTTTTGTTGTGTGTCTTTTATCAGAGAGTCGCCCTCCTGGTTGCAGCGGACGTCGACGCTCTCTGCGCCTGCAAAATATTGCAGGTGAGATTTTTGATGTCAAACTAAATTAGCTCCTCTTTAAATGCTGAAAACTCATAACAAACGAGACCAGCCTCAACTTTTAAAGAGGCTAAATGTATGCAGGAAACCAGACTACCTCTGTTTTAGTGTCTGTAGATTATATGAATGTATTTAATGGTTTAAAAATACATGTATCTATGCTGTGTTCATGTTTAGATGTGAGCTGGTACAAAAATAATTTCTAGGCTATATCAGACTCTATTTTTCTCCTTGAAGACCATACCTATATTATTCCCAAATCCAGTAGAAACCAAATATGTTACTTACACTACCCCAAAAAGACACAACCTGCTGTTACCATTGTCTGAGAATAAAAAGCTAATATTACTGTCATTCTGACATTTAACACTGATGATGTGTCAGTTTAGTCTGATTTACTGTCAGGCAGTAAAGACTTATATGTAAATACCTTAGGATAATATGACATTTTCCTGAACGAAGGCAGACTTAGTGTTTTTTTTATCTCTTCAGCCTGTTTTGTTGGCATTTGCTTGAACTTTTACTGCAGTGTCTCAGATTTAGATTCATGTTTTTTGCCAGATCTATTGTTGGAATCATCTCACCAGGACAACCTCAAAGAAAGAGCTTAATGATGTTTGAAAACCCCAAAATGGCTGATTTATTTTATTATTATTGTTATTTATTATTGTTATTTTTTTTAATGTTTCGTAGAAATATAAAAAAAATATGGTTAAATGCATTTACTGTGTAATTGTACTTCTTTATATAAGTGGTGTTCTAATGAAGCCCATTTTATCTTTATTGTAAAGACACAAAATATTGTGATAAATCTCATTATCCATATCGCTCACCTCTACTGGAAATCAACCTTCTCTCCAGCAAAGTGCTGAGCATGAAAACATGTATCCTGCTGATTTGTCATCCGTTTCACCCAAGAGCAAAGTTCCATCTTTGCGCTCAAAATCCAAGCTTTAAAATTATAATTAGATTTGGGTACATTCACTATTTTACCTTCCTAAACCCCTGTTGTATTTGTTTTTATGACAGTAACTGTATATTTGTTTTTCTTAGTTGACCAATAATAACGAGGATTGACCGTGAACTCTTGGATTTGAGATGTGTCATTGGAGCTTGATCCCGTGTCTTATCTAGGCGCTGTTCCACTGTGACCAGATCCAGTACACACTGGTGCCGGTTACCGGCTGGCAGGACCTCAGCACCGCCTTCTTGGAGCACAAAGAGCAGGTTAGCTGCACCAGACCCGAGCGTCTACGTGAATGTACCACCCAGAGGATGGCATCAGGATAAATGTTGAGTTTCATTTTTGTTCTCTTTCACGCCAAACTGAATTTATTTCATACATTTTTGTTGCAGTTTCAGTATTTTGTCCTTATAAACTGCGGGGCCAACGTTGACCTCCTTGAGATGCTGCAGCCGGACGACGACTCCATCTTCTTCATCTGCGACACCCACAGACCCGTGGACGTGGTCAACGTCTACAATGACACTCAGGTGAGGAATCCTGTTCAGGTCAGATTATAGTCTATTTTATACAAATATCAGTATTTTGCAACAAAAGGTAAGCAACCGTATGTTGGAGATTAATTGTTTCTCGATTGTTTAATATCTGAGCTCAGTGTACCCTCATTATTGCTGAAACCATTGACTCCCATAAATACCTTTTTGCATTTTGTCACATAACAAGCATCAGTTTACTATAATAAGGTGTTAATGTGCTAGACCAAGACGTAATGATACATAACTTAGCTAAAAAAACGTTTTTTTTTTCTCCCAACGATTTTCTGAAACGTTCGGCATGCATTTTCATTCTACTCTCATCAAACAATTTACTGCCTTTAAAAGCTTCAAGTGGGTTTGTGTATTATCGTTTCATTCATCTTTATCTTGAGAAATGTATTATCATGATGAGAATAATGATTTAGCGAGACACTGATAGATTAAGATTAGTAGTGTCTGTAAACTCGCACACTTGTTTTTTGTATTTTCTTTACGCCATTTCTTCTATTAAAGCGATGATAATTTAAAAAAATAGGATTAAATGCATTCACTGTGTGCAGTTTAGTCATAGAAAAACACTTTTTTTATGTAAATGCGGTCACAAACAAGCCTATTTCATATCGGTATGCTTTTCAAGAACAGAATTAGTTTTATAATTACTTTATTGTTATTAGGACACCACCTACAAGATATCGTGATTACATACAGAAATCTATGTTGCCCGTTCCTAACTACGGTTGTTCTTGCGTATGTCTCTAATCACAGACATTTATGCAAACTTATCTTTGCAAAATAAGCCGAAGTTGCATTTCGATCTGAACTTTAAGTGGGCCGTTCAAACTAAAATGTTTGAGTTTGGCCATCTGGGATAAGGAACATTTGCTTAAGCCTCAAGTTATTTAAAACCTCAATGTGCCCCCCCCCCCCCCCAGCTTTAGCGTTGTCTTTGTCTCTCTTTCCTCCCTTCTTTCTTTTCCTTGCATCCCTTATTTCTTCCTTGCTTGTGTTCTTCATTACTTCTTTTTCGTGTCCATTTTTCTCTCCTGACCCCTGTTCTTGATCCTTGTGTCCTACATCTTCCCTTCCTTCCCGTCTGTCCTTCACTTATTTGTTCTGTCCATCCTAGATTCCTTTTCTCTGATTTACTAGCTTTGTCTCTTCTCTCTCTTTCTGCTTGGTTCCTGCCTTGCTGCTGGTTGCTTGTTCAAGATGACCCATTTAAAGACCTGAAATTCTGGAAATTTCACATGGAACATGTGTGGCAAACGTTAATTGAATCCATATGTTGTATTTGGTGGGTTTAGTGCGTCACAAATGGGTCTGCATGAGTTGTCAAAGGGGGATTTTTTCTATTTATCCTTCCATTTTCTCTTCTACAGATAAAGCTGCTGATCAAAGAGGAGGACGACCTCGGCGTGCCGGCGTACGACGACATCTTCAAGGACGAAGAGGACAGGGATGGAGGGGACTCTGGAAACGAGAGCGATGAAGGCTCTGAGCCGTCGGGCAAACGGAGAAGATTTGACGAAGTGAGCCGAATCTGATAACGGCAGCTGAGGGGAAGTTGAACAGCGGAGCTGACTGTTGTGTCGTTGCAGGCGGCCGTTGAGAGGAGGATCGAGAGGCAGAGAGCAAGGAGGGAGTGGGAGGCCCAACGGTGAGGTTTCTTAAGTAATATTTCCATACAATGTGGAAATTAGGGTCACCTCATCCAATTCTGACATCAGCAAAATACCTATATAACACAATGTAGGCCTGCATCTAAAACTGCGAATTTAGCTCTCTAAAGCATTTAGTCTGTTCCAGCATTTAATACGGCATTTCTATTTAGCAGCTTTAATCCACTATTGTGATCACCACAACGGCGTTTTCTAACAAAGTACCGATTTTTTTCTTATCCTTGTTGTAAATTATTGTCTATATGAGCAATATTACTTAATCACACATTTTTATTGATTAAAGTTTAATAAAAGTATTTGGATTCATGCTGATATATCAGGTCAATAATTATTGGGCAATACTCAGTCGCCCCTGGTAAACACGGGCAAAAATACTTGATGTTGAGGTGAATTCTGGATTACGTCCGTTTTATTGCAAAGAAAATGTGTGAACGTGCCAAAAATGCTGGAAAGTGTGAAAATTTGTGTAAATTGGTGAAAAACATGGGAATTGTGGTTTACAAATGTTGGGAGAATAAACTTGCTTGTCTCACATATAGTAAGCAGCAAACATGACATAACAGCATATCTGACTCAATCACTTAGTCCTGTTATTCTAACTTAGAGTCTTGGACTATTTAAGGTAATTTATAACGTAGTATGAGCAGAGTGGAAAAGTACAAAATATAAACATTGCATAGTTATAAAATACAGAATATCTCTAAGCACAAAGCCAAGTATAACTATAGCTATTCTCAACTTGTTCAGTTTTCTATTAACCAAGCTCTACAATAGGCTATAATATGGTCTGGTACGAGTACTGGTCAGATCAAATGCTGGAGAGAAACATTAAATACATTCTGAAAGTCCAGTAGAAGTGATCCAGGAGACAGAAATAATTTTAGGTTATTTGAATGTTTCGCAGGAGGGAGATCTTGTTCGACTACGAGCAGTATGAATACCACGGGACGTCTGTGAGTATAAGCAGCTTTAAAACCCCAAACATGTTTGGCCCATTAAGTTTAGGCTTCCTGAAAGGAACAGAAGTCCACTAAGTTTTTTTAAAGGTTGGAATAAGTGTGGAAAATAAAAATCCAACAACTGCAAGACTATTATTTCCTTTTATATGGTCTTTATTGTTCTCTCTGTTTATTGGTTTATCTATCCGCTCGTTTGTGCATCAATCCGTCCATCTTTTTTCCTTCTGTTTGACCTCCCGTACATTTGTCTACAGCCAGTGAGAATTTATTTTGTCCATCTATTCTTTTCATCCTCTTATCTGTTAACTCATGCATCTATTCATCTGTGTCCGTCCATTCATTATTTATCTAACAAGAAGTCCATCCATCAGGCTGTTCATCAAATTCACCACCTGTACAAATGTCAGATCATCCATCTATCTCTGCTTTTAGCTTTTGACAGTTTTACAATTACAGGCTTTATTTAAATAGCTTCTATTTATTTCTCTGATCAAAATAACATTTTGATCTGTTAGATTAACCTCCACATGTCTTTTAGACGTTCTGATTTATGACATAATTTATTTACGTCAGTCAAAATGAACTCTGCTTATGAATCGTTGTAGCCATTTAATTTCACTTTCTTTATATAACTGCTATGTTTCAATATTAATGTTAGTGTCGTCCTTACTTATATTGTTATGAGTGAACCACATGATATTTTGAGGCTATTCTAACCTCTACTTATACTTGCTGAATTGTCATTTTATTGCTTGAGTCAAAACAAACACAAGTGTTGGACTATTGTCCATTTTATGCATTCTTTCCTAAAATGCTGCCAAATGAGCAAATTCTCACCTGAACCTATGCCTCTCTTGACTATATTTACAATTGTGCCTCTTAGGTTAATGGCAATTAAGTTTGTATTTTCATTTAAATCAATGCTATGGACATTTTTAAAGATCAATTATCGGTTTATTTATAGCGCCAATTTATAACAGGTGTCGTCTCAAGGTACTTTACAACAATCCCATTAAAATCAAAGATACATAATAAACAAATCAATTTGAAAAAGTTTCCAATATAAGGAACCCCAGCAGATTGCATCGAGTCATTGACTTGCAGCATTCACTCCTCTGGAATCAGCAGACCGAAGCAATGGCTTGTGTTGTCATTGACTTTACAGCAATCCCTCATACCGAGCATGCATGTAGCGACAGTCGGGAGGAAAAACTCCCCTTTAACAGGAAGAAACCTCGAGCAGAACCAGGCTAAGTAGAAGCAGCCGTCTGCCTCGACCGACTGGGGGTTTAAGACACAGAAAGCTAAATTAGATGCACAAGATACTGGAAAAAAAGAGTTTATAGCAGCAGTTGTAGAGCGTCCCTGGAAGCATCTCAGCCCATGTTCTCATCCAAGAAGCTGTCTCAGCTAACGGAACACCAGACCAGGTGTGGCTACTATGGAGAGAAGAACACTAAGAAAACAAAAGGTTAACAAGGTTGGAATAACGGTAACTAAGTAGATTGGACAAAGGAAGAAAGTAGCAGAGAGAGAAGCGGTCAGATTGTCCTCCAGCAGTCTGAACCTATAGCAGCATAATTATAGAAAAACTTAAATAACCCTGTAGAGGGAGACATGAAGAAGGTAGAGCAAAGGAGAACTGCCTGTCTAGACTGAGTTCCTCCCTGACCGGATTAGGCTGTCTTCTCTACCTCTTCCTAACTATAAACTTTATCAAACAGGAAAGTTTTAAGCCTAGTTTGACAGGGAGCCAATGAAAGGAAATAAAATGGGGGAGATATAATCTCTCTTTTTAAGTTTCATCAGAACTGTTGCTGCATTAAAACTGAGGCATGCATATTCAATATTGTATTCATTTACCTCACTGAATACAGTAATTTTAAACTGTACACTTCAAATTGCTACACAAAGTGTACGTAGAGATGCTTTGAGCATTGAAAAAACACTTCCATGAGAAAAATGTTAATTATATTGTTTAGAAAGATTGTGTCAGGCCTTTTCATTAACATGAATACTTGCTCTAATAAATTAAAATCTTGATTTTTAACACATTTTTGTGGGTTATCAGCCGTTTTTGTCCCAGCTGTTATGAGAAACCCGTCCCCTGTTGTGCAAATAATAAGTGATATGGGAAATGCATGAAGAGAAATAAATACTGACGTTGATTTTAACTCCTGTATTGAGTATTTGTATCTGAAAGACGTGTGGCAACTCTATTAAACGAGAACTTGTGTTTGCAGGCTGCAATGATGTTTTTTGAACTTGCCTGGGTTCTCACCAAAGACACGAAGGACATGCTGTGGTGAGCTTCGTCTCTGAATATGTTATAAGTTCTCGCTGCGAGCTGACCATGCTACCTCTCGTTGCAGGTGGGCCACCATCGGTCTGACGGACCAGTGGGTTCATGATAAGATCCCCCAGTAAGAATAACCTCAGCACTTTCAGACCGCCTTTGACACGAATCGCCGAGCGAATCTCTCAAAGAGCTTTTATGTTCTTGTCTCAGTATGAAATACGTGTCGGACATCGCGACAGTGCAGCGACACGTTTCCCGACACAACCACCGGAACGAGGACGACGAGAACTCCCTGTCCATCGACTGCATGAGGATCTCTTTTGAATACGAGTATCCTTTATTTATCCGTCAGCTCCTCCTAACGCGTCCTTGGATCTCGGCTGGTTTCGCCACAAGAGTTTCCTCTTAACGGTCGTCTCCAGCCTTCGCCTGACGTTGTACCAGCACTGGTCCCTGTACGAGAGCATCTGCAATTCCTGCTACACGGCATGCAACTTCAAGCTTTGGACGTTGAAAGGGCAAAAGAAGCTCCAAGAATTTTTGGCTGATATGGGGTACGAGCTTTGAAGTCAGAGCTTCGTGCAGAAGCGTTTGGTTTGTTTGTGTTTGTTTTTAACGCTGCGCGTTCCCAATTTTTGTTACAGGCTACCACTAAAACAAGTGAAACAAAAATTTAAGTCTATGGACGTTACTGTAAAGGAGAACCTCAGGGACGTCATTGAAGAGTCCTCTAATAAATACGGGTATGTTTGTCAACTCCAAATCTTTTGATTACATGCTAGTTCAGAACTATCTAAACCTCCAGACAAGAATAAAAACAATAATTTAAAAGATAATTTAAAAAAAATCAATTGCCCACCCCTGATATAAAGCTAGAAAAAAATCTCTTAAATCTCTAGTGGTACATTTTTCAAACTAGCAACTCATCTTAAAGTTTTCCTGAAGTTTACTTATAAGCAAGCAGTGCTTTAACTCTCTCAGTGCTAACGTCTTTTCCTCTCTACCTGACATCTGGGACGGTGAACACACAAATGGTCTCAACTGAACGGCATTGTGATAATCCTGTAGCCATTATAGGTGTTTTCCCCCAATTCCTGTTAAATTAATTAAAGTTGACATGTGTTTAATGAATTTATGCTCATGATTGTTTTTCTTCATTCTTTTTTTTCATATTAGTTTTTCTTTCCACCTGACATTTTTGAGAAGATAAGCGTCGGGTATTCCTGGATGTTTGTAGTTTGATCCTGTATTCTCACTACACTTCTGTCTCTCTTTCATTTTTTTATCTCTACAGAAAAGGCAATGCTAAAACAGTTAAGAATTAGTGAAAAAACAAACCAAAAGAGGTTTTAAAAGAGGTTATGTAGAGAATGGGGTAGATTGAGGCAGATGATCTTCTCTAACGTTTTTATCGGCCCTTCGTTTTTACAGAATGAAGGACATTCGCATTCAAACATTCGGTGTCCACTTTGGCTTCAAGAACCGTTTCCTGGCCAGTGACATGGTGCACGCCACTGCTGCCTTGCTGGAGAGCACGGAGAGAGAAGAGAACAGCCCCACCGACAACTTCATCAAAGCCCTCGATTCCCTTTCACGGTGCGTTCGCTTATGTGTCTCTATTTACAAAGATAATCTTATCACTGTCCATTAAATGCAAAAAATTCTGCCTTTGTACATTTTTATTTAAAAGTTTTCATAATATTTATAAATGTCCCAACAAAAATATTCAGCATTGTCCAGTTTTTTATTTTTTCAGGTCCATATTGAATGACCAGGAGGTTAAATACAGAGAAAAAAAAAAAAAAAAAAAACTAGCTACAAAATCATGTAGGAGGATGTAAATATTCTGTAGACGATGTGAATCTTAAATGCATCAAAACAAAAACATTTCACAATTTTCTGTGTGTGAAAGAATAAATCAAAGCATTTTCACTTAAACTAATTTAAACCCCTATTAGTATCACCTAGTCCTCTGATTATTTGTAAATTCACACCAGCTCTGTGTTACTTGTGGCGGATGTCAAGCAAATTTAAGACCCGGATATGATGTACAACCTTCATTACATCGTCTCCACCTACTATGCGTCTGTCATACATCACAACCTTTAAAGTACAACTGGGGAACCAGATTGCTGTCAATACTGCTCACATTTCAGAAGGGCTTATAGCTAATTAATAAATAGCTTGATAACATTATCAAAAATGTTGCCTACTGCATGCTGGTACACATACACATGGTTGCCCTGCAAATTTGTGTATGTGTAATTTGGATCTATTTCTGCAGATGGGTCTCCAGATAATTCACCATCAAACACTTAATTTTGGACTTAAAACGTTATCAAAACTGGTGTTTGTAGTTTAAATCACTGAGATGCAGATTCGCACGGGGACGTCTGCATTTGCCAAAATGTGGTTGACAATTTGCGGTGGAATTATTACCTTACAAATCACAGACATGGTGCATTCGCACAGGATTAAGATTACAGACATCCTCCACAATTACTACAAATTATCAGAGGTCCCTAGGTTATACTAATCCCGTGTGAATTTGGCTTTAGAAGTATTCTATGAAAATTTAAGGGAAACAGATCTTCTCTGACACTCACAACTTTCGCAACTTGCAAGGTCTTACATATTTCCCTCATTAAATTTCAATTTTTTATAGAATAATAACAAAAATCTCAACTGGTAAAAATCAAAAGCGGCAGGACAGACCTAAGAGAAAGCTGCAAGTCGGTGTTTTTAACACACATGCGCAGATCAACAAGCTTGTTTTTAATTCTTGCATGCAGGAGCAACCAGGATCGTCTCAATTCAGCCATTGATCTGGCTAAGAAGAAGCTGATGGCGATCCAGCAGACCGTCGCCAGCTGCATCTGCACCAACCTCATCCTGTCACAGGGACCCTTTCTCTACTGTTACCTCATGGAGGTATGAGAAAGCAGATAAAGATGTTCCTCCTGGGGTTGGAGGTTCTCAGCTAAATCAATTTTCCTTGTGATTATTTTTTTCCAGGGAACACCAGATGTGAAGCTCTTCTCCAAACCGCTGGCACTAACACTTCTCTGCAAATACCTGCTGAAGGCGTTTGTCCACTCGGTAAGTCTTGTTGACGTTTGACGGGGAATGTCATGATCGGTCACTTGAGGTTTCTCACTCCCCCGTTTGTTGCTCGTTTAGACGAGGAACAAACGGTGCAAGCTGCTCCCACTCATCATTGCCGCACCGAAAGACGTGGAGAAGGGAACTGTTGTCGTTCTGGGAATCCCTCCAGAATCGGAGACGTCGGACAAGAAGAAGTAAGTTTCCACTGAGTATATTACGTCAATGATAATGATAAAATAAATTAATACAGACAAAAATGCTGCTCTTGGAAAATATACCAATTAAAATCAGCTACTTTAGGAAACCCATTGCACAGAGAAGCCTGATTTCTTTTACTAAACTGCATTGAATCCTTTTTTTATTTTTCATTTTTAAATGCTTTAACGCACGGTTTTGACACTTTTATGATTCAATGAGCCGTTTTGTGCAAAATTCCAATAAATAAATCCATTTAAATCCACAAATTTACATCAATGTTTGAATAAAATAATTTCGATAAACGTCTACAAAACCCCATTTTATTATTTTAACTAAAACATGGATGGATGTGTATTTTTTTAATGGGATGTTATTGTGGGAAAATTTTAAAAGACGAAATTAAAAAAATCGATCTACAAATATTGCGTCATTTGTGTGAATTTTTTGTGTCATTTTTTGTGTGAAAATTCAAATAATTAAAGCAATTTTTTTCTGAAAAAAAACAACAACTAATGATTTGGTTATTTCTATTTATAATAACATTATAGATAGATATAGATAGATAGATGGATAGATAGATAGAATCGATTTTGATAAAACTTGTATTGTGTTTAAGAATATTAGCCATTTATGATAGAAAGCTAGCTATCGTAATCCAGATTTTCTGTAAATTAATTGTTTTTTTTTTCCAGCTTTATCCGTAATTTCTCAAATCTTTCTTTTCTTCTACTTTTTTTTAATTCTCAGCATCGATTCTGTTTGCTTCTAATTTGCAGTTTCTTCGGTCGGGCTTTTGAGAAAGCTGCTGAAAGCACCAGCTCCAGAACCCTTCATGATCACTTTGATACTTCAAGTAAGTTCAACATATTTTATTCCTTCACCAAGAACACGATGCATCCTCAGTTCTTACTGAGCCATTCACATAAACAAGTGATGTTGTTTTTTTAACCAAACATTTCACCAGTTACGAAATGAAACCATGTTTTTCAAAATTTCTTGATTCTGATTAAACTAACTATTAAGAAAATAGTAAAAAAAAAAAAAAATCTCACAGTACAGACAGTATCTTGATCATTTGTTTTTGCACAATAATTAAAATATATAGGGCCAACCGTCAATCCAAATTCTTCTTGCTGAACAACATTCATCACAACAAATGATGAATGATAAATGCCCACAAGTAGCAGGATTCATAGGAACTGTCACCAAACAGACCCCATAGAAATATGATTGAAAGTATTTAATTTTTTGATATTTTTGCCCATTAACCCTTCCACTAATTTATAGAAAAACAGGAACATGCTGCTTCTTAATAACGGACATTATATTGTTTATAGTTGTCCTGAAACATTTCTTTTAATTATGAAAATTGTAATTCATCATCACAATGATAATTAAGACTAATGATGTTATAATACCTGCATTCAATTTCTACACATAAATGACATTAAAGGTGTACAATTAAATGCAGTTCCTCTGTGCAGTTTAATAAAGAGAAATCACACTTTTTTAAATGCAGATTGTGTCCTAAACAAGCTGATTTTAAATCTATATATTCCAAAAGCTGTAGTTGTGTTTATCATTTCACAATCCACATTTTTTTATCATGATAAAATGTTAAATCTGTAACGCCCACCGCGGAGGCTCAATAGACATTGATGTTTATGATCAAGAATGAGAGGAATTGTATCTCCTTGCCTTCACAGACAGCAGGTGGCAGGATTGGTTCATGCTGATCATACA